>QRDG01001975.1:340499-759048 GCA_012064385.1 Puccinellia tenuiflora
AGTTTATGTACTGGTCCGAGGATCAGATCACTTGAGATTATCAATGACCATCCCAGGGTCATGCCGAATCCCGGGGGTTATCTCTAGTGTTGGATCCGACATTCGTCGGGCCCAGCATCAATGTCAGATTCTCCAGGGTTCTTGTGGACAACGGGAGCAGCATCAACATTATGTACCGAGACACCATGGTCAAACTCGGCATAACCGAGAATATGATGCAGCCAAGCAGAACTACCTTTCATGGTATTGTACCGGGTGTCTCGCATGCGCCTATGGGCACAGTCTGGGTAGATGTCGCATTTGGCGACAAAAGCAATTGCCGAACTGAGAGTCTGCTGTTCGAGGTTGTGGACCTCGAAAGCCCGTATCATGCCTTACTCGGTAGGCCAGCACTCGCCAAGTTCATGGCGTCCACTCATGTGGCTTACCTGAAGATGAAGCTTCCGGGACCAAATGGTGTCATCACCATCTCGGGAGACTACAAGCGTTCTATGGAGTGTGCTTCTGCCGGGTCTTGTCTGGCCGAGTCTTTGGTGATTGCTGCGGAGAAGAAGAGAATTCTTGAGGTGGTGGCTCTGGCCCAGTCTGCTCAACTCGGCGTGCCGAGTCCGGCCAACCCGCAGCAGACTGTAACCTTTCAGGCGGCAAAGGAGTCCAAGAAAGTTGGAGTTGATGAGTCTAACCCGGACCACACTGTCATCATCGGTGCTGGGTTGGACAGCAAATAGGAAAGTGAGCTCATCCACTTCCTCCGTGAGAATCGGGATATCTTTGCATGGTCAAGTCAGGACTTGCCGGGTGTTCCGAGGGAGTTGGCTGAGCACTCTCTGCATGTCAGGCCAGATGCTAGGCCAGTGAAGCAAACTCGGCGTCTTGCCGAAGGAAGAAGGAAGGCTGTGGGCGACGAGTTAGCCAAGTTACTTGCAGCAAATGCTGTCGTAGAAGTGAAATATCTGGACTGGTTGGCTAACCCGGTCCTGGTAGAAAGAAAAAAGATGATCCGAGTGCTGCCACTGTCTGGCGCATGTGTGTTGACTACACACACCTGAACAAGGCATGTCCTAAAGATCCATTCCCGCTGCCCCGGATCGATCAAGTGATCGACTCCATGGCCAGGTGTGAACTACTCTCGTTGTAGACGCGTACTCTGGTTTTCACCAGATACCGCTGAACCCCTGATGATCAAATAAAGACTGCCTTTATCACCCCGTACGGGGCTTATTGCTATCGTGTTATGTGTGCTTCGGTTTGAGGAATGCTGGCGCTACTTATCAGCGTTGTATGCAAAAATGTCTGCATGACCAGATAGGCAAAAATGTGCAAGTATATGTTGACGACATAGTCATTAAAACTAAAGAAAAACACACTCTGCTGGATGATCTCAAAGAGACATTCGCAAACCTGCGGAAATTCCGACTTAAGCTTAATCCGGATAAATGTACATTCGGTGTACCAGCAGGAAAGTTACTCGGTTTCCTCGTATCCAGCCGAGGTATCGAGGCGAACCCGACTAAGATCCGGGCGATAGAAAATATGAAATTGCCGAGATGCCTCCGAGATGTCCAGAAATTCACCGGGTGTTTGGCTTCTCTGAGTCGTTCCTAGGTTGGTTGGGAGAAAAGGCCTTGCCCTTGTACCAATTGATGAAAAAATCGGACAGATTTAGCTGGACTCCGCAAGCGGATGCGGCGTTTCATGAGCTAAAAATAATGTTGGCTACTGCGCCGATACTGGCTTCGCCACTACCGAGAGAGCCCATGTTGCTCTACATTGCGGCCACTAACCGGGTCGTTAGTGTCGTAGTGGTGGTGGAGCGAGAAGAAGAGGGAGCTACCGTGCAGAGGCCGGTGTATTATTTGAGTGAAGTGTTCTCCGCATCAAAACAAAATTACCCTCACTATCAGAAAATGACTTATGGTGTCTATATGGCGGCCAAGAAACTAAAGCATTACTTTCAGGAGCACCCCATAACTGTTGTAAGTGCGGCCCCTGTGTCGGAAATCCTTGGCAACAAGGATGCCAGTGGCCGAGTCGCCAAATGGGCTATCGAGCTCGCGGCTTATGCTCCGCAGTACGCAAGAAGAGACACCATCAAATCTCAAGCAGTGGCAGATTTCCTTGTGGATTAGGCCGAGATGGAATATGAACCGTCCCTGCCGGACTCCAACTACGGGAGAATGCATTTTGACAGGTCCAAGGTAAAGGATAGCCTGGGAGCTGGCGTAGTTCTCACCTCGCCAAAGCGAGATCAGCTGAAATATGTGCTGCAAGTCCATTTCACGGCATCTAACAATGTCGCCGAGTATGAAGCACTGATTCATGGACTCAAGGTGGCCAAGGAAATCGGAATTCGCCGGATCATTTGTTACGGTGACTCGGATCTGGTAATTCAGCAAACATCAGGCAACTGGGATGCCCTAGATGCCAACATGGCGGCATACCGGTTCCATGTCCAGAAAATGTCAGGATTCTTTGATGGGTGTGAGTTCACTCACATTCGGCGGACAGATAATGAAAGTGCTGACATGCTGTCAAAGATCGGGTCATATCGGCAGGCCATTCCGCCCAGGGTATCACTGGAGCATGTTCGCAAGCCATCAATCAAACCTTCACCCGAGTCAGAATCGATATTCATACCGGGTAATCCGGAACCCGACGTCGTCCCGATGGATGTAGATGTCGGGAGCAAGCAGCAGGACTCGGGGACTGCTACGCAGTACCCGGGGACTTCCATGGATGTCGAGTACATTAAGCAAGACTCGGTAACTACGCTGAAAAACTGGAAAGCCGCTTGGCGGAACTCGGGACTCCTTGGGAGGACTCGGGGACTCACCACTTCACCAGCCTATGTCGGGCGTGGTGATGTCGGTTGATACAATGGAAATCGACGATCATGTACTCGGCACTCGCCCTATACCGGCATGGGCGCAACCCATCATGACATTCATGTTGGATGGCAACCCTACCGAGTGATGAGGTCTCGGCTAGACAAATTCAGAGGCGGTCCAAATCCTTCACAATCATCAATCGTGAGCTGTACAAGAGAAGTGTGACCACTGTGCTTCAGCGCTGTGTCGAACCAGAGGAAGGAGAAAGGATTCTCCGAGATATCCATCAGGGAGAATGCGGTCATCACGCTTCTTCCCGAGCTATAGTGGCTAAAGCATTCCGATATGGGTTCTACTGGCCCAGTGCTTTGCAGCAAGCAGAGGACATTGTCCGAAAATGTGAAGGATGTCAGAGGTTTGCTCACAAGATTCATATGCCGGCATCAGCTCTCAAAACTATTCCCATCACTTGGCCATTTGCAGTATGGTGTCTGGATATGGTGGGACCGTTTAAACCAGCCCGAGGTAACATGACTCACATCCTGGTGATGGTGGACAAGTTCACCAAATGGATCGAGGTGAAGCCAATAAGAAAGTGCGATGGGCGCACGGCTGTGTCATTCTTAAAAGATATTATCTTAAGGTATGGTCATCCGCATAGCATTATCACGGATAATGCCACCAATTTCGCCGAGGGAGCCTTTGCTCGGTTTTGCCAGGATAAGAGAATCCGGCTGGACTTAGCATCGGTCGCACATCCTCAGTCCAATGGACAGGTGGAAAGATCAAACGCCCTAGTCTTATCCGGCATCAAACCTCGGTTGATTGAGCCACTGTTGCGTGCTCCGGGTTGTTGGCTGGATGAGATTCCGGCAGTGCTGTGGAGTTTAAGGACTACACCGAATCGTTCCACTGGCTACACGCCATTTTTCCTGGTCTATGGAGCAGAGGCAGTTCTGCCAACCGACATAGAGCATGACTCGCCAAGAGTCGCATTATATACCGAGTCAGAGGCAAAGGAAGCCCGAGAAAATGACGTCGATCTGCTCGAGGAAGCACGAGAATTGGCATTGTCCAAGTCAGCAATATATCAGCAGAATCTCCGACGCTACCATAGCCGGAAAGTAAATCCTCGCAAGTTCCGAGAAGGGGACCTGGTCCTTAGGCTTGTGCAGCGCACCGCCGGAATGCACAAACTCTCACCTCCTTGGGAGGGGCCATTTATTGTGAGCAAGGCTTTGAACAACGATGCATATTATCTTATTGATGCTCAGGCACAGGTGAAGAACAGGATGGATAGATCCGGAGAGGAGACCAAGCGACCTTGGAATGTAGCTCTTCTTCGCCCTTTTTACTCTTAAGGACTCACTTTATGTATCTCGAAACCCTGAAATGAAATGTCGGCATCCCGAAATGAAACTCGGGGACTGCCTTGCTATGAATTTTGTGTTGTATGCATGTTTATCTCTGTTTCCTGTATGTCGGATGGCTCCAAAAATCGTGCTTCCATGTTTGCAAGTATTGTATGCTATGTTTTTGTGATTTTGTGACCCGAATGCCAAAAAACCCATGAAAGGTAGGCAAGGGCAGAGATTGCAAGGGATAGTAAACAAGAAAACAGACTCGGGGACTCGGTCCAGGAGCGATTCGGTTTTCTTTTGTTGTCCTTTTGTTTATGTCGGATGATTGTGAGCTTTGACTCAAGGTTTCTTAGTATTGTATGCCGTATCTCGGTAATCTTGTGACTCGACTGTCAAGAAACCAAGAAAGGTAGACAAGAGCAGAGGTTGCAAAGTATGGTAAACAAGAAAATAAACTCGGGGACTCGGTTCAGAATGATCCGGCATAATAAATAACCATGCTAAAATTGTGCAAAGTAAGAGAACCAAGTGCCAGAGCATAAAAGCTAAAGGTTATATTACATTTGCACCCGGCATTACGGGGATTTGATGGTTTCAGTTTTTTCTAAGTCTAGGTAGCAGGACCCTAGCTACTCGGAGCAGAAGGAGCAGTATCTGTCGAGGCCGGTTCCTCGGCTGTGGCCGTGCCAGGAGGAGTGTCGGCTTGGATTTCCTCATCGACTTGTTCTTCGTCCTCTTCCTCGTCCTCGCCGTCGACCTCCAATTCCTCTGCTTGAGGAACCCGGTCATCCG
Source organism: Puccinellia tenuiflora (assembly GCA_012064385.1). Lineage (NCBI taxonomy): Eukaryota > Viridiplantae > Streptophyta > Magnoliopsida > Poales > Poaceae > Puccinellia > Puccinellia tenuiflora. The sequence continues at coordinate 345,481 of QRDG01001975.1, forward strand.
AGAAAAAATTGTGCACCGGAGCATATTGAATGAGGGAGTGAGCCAGCTCTTGGCGACGCTGAATGAGCTCCGGGTCAGAGAGCCACTTGGACCCGTCACGCACGGTCTTCAGCATCTCGAGGTCGAGTTCCTCGTACCAAGACAACACATAGGTTAAGGCCTCGTCTGCGCCGACCCGGGCGGCGGATGATCGCCAGTCATCGAGCCTTTCCTCGGAGGCCATCAGGCACTTGGCCAATTCGTCGACAATCGTAGGGACCTCGCACCCGGGCCAGAGAACGTTGTAAGCCCGGATCGCAGAGGTGAGGAGATTCATCCCGATAGCTCTCATCGGTACCAAGCATGCCTTCAGGGCCACCAGATGAGCATCTATATCCCACTCGGCCGAGATCGGCCCATCTTGGATTTTCTTGCTCCGGTGCTCCTGAGCGCCCTTGTCCGCAGCAGCCTTGGTGTGGGGGAAGCGTTCTGAATAGGGAATGGCTAACGCCGAGGTAAGTCACATAAGGATAAAAGTGAGAAATTGAATAAAGGCAGAAGGGGAAGGGAGCTTACTGTCCATCTCGGATTTGATGCTGGAGATGTCCACCAGCCACTTCGCAATCTTTGTCTTCAGAGCTCGGAGCTCGCTCTCAGCCGAGGTTGCCTGCGATTTGGATTCTTCAAGAGATCCCTTGAGCATCCGAGTCTCCTCTTCTCGGAGCTGTTTGTCTGTGGCGGCAGTCTTTTCCAGCTCGACGGCTTGACCCCGAGATTTCTCCAGCTCGGCTTTCAGCCGAGACACCTCCTCCTGCTCTTTCTTCAGCTCAGCCTGGTGCGCCAGCTCGCGCTCCTTCTGTGTGGCTGTGCCGAGGTAGCTGATGTCAGAATGAGAAAACTAATGCAAGTGCAAGTTGAAAGGCAAAATACGGCTTACTCTCGATTTCCGAGATCCGTTTCTCCAATCCTTCGGCCTTGAGCGCTGAGTCAGCTACTTGGTCCAGCTTGGCCCGGAGCAGTTTGAACTTGTCGGAGAGCGCCTTGTGCTCCAGCAGCAGTTTGCGATGCAGTTGTGTGCGCTTAGTCATGCAAGCCTGAAAGTAAGAAAGGTTAGTATTGTTCATGAAAATTCAGGCTGAGTTACCCTCACTCAACCGAGTCATCTTTACTCGGCCGAGCCACAGTCACTCTTCCCGAATCTCGGGGACTGGGGATGGATAATATCTATATTAAAGAGGTAAACCGAGTTATATTTACTCGGCGCAACTTACCGCAGCTGCTTGGTCGGCTGCGAGAAGAGCAGCTTTGGCTGCGGACATCTTTTGAGCCACCAGACTCGGCCCCGCCGGATGTTCTGAGACGATTTGACCTGCTGATGACTTCGAGCTCACCTCGTTCAGGTCAGCGGCGATCCAGTCCATGTTCTAGTGCTCGAGGGAGCCCAAGCTTTTCCCACTAAGGGTTTGCAGGGGGCAGAACCCCCAGCTGGCAGTCTGGATATTGCCGGATGTTGTTGCGCCTTTGCTTGGTGGCACAATTAGCTGCCGTTCCGGGTTGGCCGACACCGTGGTCACTGGTGCCTTTCCAGTCGTTACCCCAGTTGCAGGAACTGGAGCTTTTGATGTTGGTTGCTGTGGCTGCGGCTGCGCCGGTGGCGGTGTTGGTTTTGCCGTAGATGTTGATTTTGGTTTCGAGGGCGATGGCTGCGGCTTGTGCTTTGGCTGCTGCTGTGCTGATGGAGCTTGCTTCTGCTTCTGCTGCCGCTGCGCTGGTGGTGGCTGCACTTGCTGCTGCGGTTGTGGCTGTTGCGGCTGAGTGTGTTGCTGCTGTGGTGGTTGTTGCGGCCGAGTCTGCTGCTCTTGCTGCTGCTGCCTCGGTAGCTCCGAGTCCTGCTGGACCTCGGTCCGTTCTACCTCAGGAGCCGAAGAGCTGGCTCCGAGATGCATCGCTTGGTCGGGCGCCGAGGTTGCGGCCTCGACCGAGTCTTCATTCCCGGCTCTGGATCCCGGAGCCGAGATGTCCGCAACCGGACTCATCCTTGGAGGGCTTGGTACCCGAGTGTCATCGGGCCGAGGCGGTGTCGGAGTCCTTGGAGGGACCCGGGCAGTTGACCCGGTAGTGGGGACCTTCAGGGGAGCCATGCTGAAAAAGTCAAAATAGCTAAGTATGTTGGCAAGAGGAGAAAAGTAAGTATAAAAAGAGAGTGTCGGCAAGAGGGATTCTTACCCCTTGGAGACAGGGCGCTCGCGGCGCTTCACTATAGTCTTCACGCGCTGCTTCTTTTGCACGGGGCCAGAGGTGCCGGAGGTTCCGGCATCCGCGGATGCGGCCGCTGGGCGCTTCCGAGCTGCGCCCTTGGGTCCTGTGGCGATGGGTGCCACCTCGATCACTTCGTCCGAGTCAGCTGAGGGCGGGGACATCGGATATGAGTATGCAACGGGGAGAGGATCATACACCTCTAAAACCCGACAATCGTCGTCTTCATCCTCAGACCAGTCTCGGAGGGAGGAAGCACGAGTCTTACCCGTGGCAGGAATTGAGCCGGAGTCGGGAATGGGCACGTTGTCCTTGTCGTCCGGGTCTTCCGAGTCGGCTTCGACCCGGTCTTTACCCCAGTGGGCAGAGGGGTTCTCTCCGTCCTCCGTCAACTGCCGACCGAATCTCTGCGTAATGAAAATGAGAAATGATTAATACCAAGTGTGTACAGAGTTGTACCGACATAAGAGGTTATGTCGGTGAAAAAGTTATGTCGGCGGAGGTGCTTACATTCGGTGGAAGGTTGCTCCGGCTGTGGGGTTCTTTGCCCCATTCCCATGCCTCCGGCATCTTTGTCCGGGCTATGGCTTTGATGCGCCGCCGGATCTGGTCGTTGTCCAGCTCGACGGTGCTCACTCGGGTCGGGTCCAGAGGGCCACTCATGTGGCAGATTTTGTGGACTCGGCGCTGGAGAGGCAGGACTCGGCGGCTGATGAAGGTCGCGAGTAGGTCATCGGCTGTTATTCCTTCGCCTTTGAGCTGCTCGACAACCTAGTGGATGTGGTTTACCTCCAGTACTTGATCCATCGGGTTGTACCCCCAGTTGAGCTGCGCGGTTGGGGGGCCGATGGCAAATCTCGGCAGGTTGATCATGTCAACCTCGGTTGTGTTCTTCACGTAGAAGAAGGACCGTTGCCATTTCCGGCATGACTCCAGTCCTTGGATCCGGGGGAAGATGGAGCCGCGCCGAGGTACGATGGTGGCGGCCCCGCACTGAGTCATCTCTCGGACCGCATCCGGGTTGGCTGGATTCGGGACGACCTGCTTCCGGAAGTGGAAGTATTTGGACCACGCCTCGACGGTGGGCCAGAGGCCGAGATAACCCTCGATGAAGGAGACGAAAGCAGAAAGCGTGGTGAAGGCATTCGCCGGGAGTTGATGAGGTTGAAGGCCAAATCTATTGAGGAAGCTGCGGAAGAAAGTGCTGGCGAGAAGACCGAATCCTCGCTCGAAATGCTCGACGAAGACGACGTACTCTCCCTCCTTGAGATCCGGTGATGTCTCTGGACCCGGAAGCCGACACTCAACCTCGGCAGGGATCCGACGAGTCCGGATCAACCAGTCTATGTCGGCTATGGCAACATAGGATCCTTCCCAAGTGGCCCGGGTGGTTTCGTCGGCAACTCTTTCTTCTACTATCTCTACCATCTCGAGGTTGGTGTTGTCCGACATATCGACGAAGTGTTGCAGAAATCTGAAAAAGGGGTCACCGGTGGTAAGATCAAAATCATCACAAAGAAAGAAAACTAAAGAGGAAGAACAGCAAGCAGCAGTGGAGTGAGATCTAAGTGCAAAACAAGAAAAAGAGAGAAGGAAGAAAAAGTGCTATGGAGAATAGCTCATCGGCGGCGAGCCGCAGCCATAACCGCAAGTTCACCGGCGACGTCCGATGCGTCGCCGCGGTGAAGAACAAAAGAAGAGCAGGAGGAAGAAACAAGAACGGAGAGCACTTAGAGATTCAAGGCGCTAATGCGCAAAGGTGGAGAAGAGGAAATCTTATCGCGGTGTCGCGGTGTACGGCGGCGTCGGCGTCCTGCAGCTCGTCGGCGTGCGCGGATCCGTGCGTACGGCGGAGGCGACGAACTCTGTGTCGCTCGTGCTCTGGGCGCTGGAGGAGAAGGAAGAAGGAGGCAAGAAGGCGAGGAGTGAATGCGGAGGGGAGGACAGGTGCCCCCTCCCTACTATTTAAGAGCGGCCGGAGGAGATCATGGGCGCGTGATTTTCTACGCACGATTTCGTAACGGGCGGGAGGTTACCACCCCACGATCTCCGCCACGATCCTCTCAGCGGCTTAACTGCCGCACGATCTGCCCCACAGCGGGCCACAGGGAGCCAGCAGCTCTGAGCGGTATACCAGATCGGGCGAGACCCGAGGCGACGCGAGCGGTGCGACCGCACTTGAGTGCTTGCGTGCGCACAGTCTCCGAGGCGACCGGCGTGACGCAAGTGGCGTGCGCGTTGGTGGCACGTCCATCCATGCACAAGAGCCGAGGCGTTAAGCAGAGATGCTTTGCCACGTAGAGGAACCAGTGACTCGGAGGAGCTATGGATTTTCCTGTGAGTCGGAACGATCCGACATTAAGTCGAATATCATGATGGGAGGCGAATCTGCTTTTCGACATATAAATGGTTTGCCGACGTATGTGATGTCGGTAATCGAGTAAGAATGCTGGTTTTCGGGTAAACCTGCCGTGGCCCTCCATCCGAGGCTGCAGGACCGCGCCAGCTTCGGGGACTAATGTCGGGGGGCAGCCCCCGAGTAGGGTCAATATGGTGAAATAAGCTTCGACTCGGAGTTGACCGAGTCAATGATAAACCGACATACACATAGGTTTACCCGGGGTCAACCGGGTAAGGGCCTACCGACATAGCCCTATGTCGGATCATGCACACTATATGTCGGAATCTCCTTTGTTGTTCTTATGTGCAGGAGAGGAGAAACCGAGTTAGAAAATATCTGGCATGCCTATGCCGGATCGGGAGGAATGAAGCTCTATCTCGGCGTTGGTCGTGGCGTACGTCTTGTCCCTACAATCACGGGGCAGGCGTCCTGACACTGGCAGGACAGGACGCGCTGCCAACTCCTTGACTCGGTGGTAGCATGGGCAGTCAGACTCCACGCTGCTGACCTATGCAGTACGGCGGAGCAGTGCACAGGAGTTGATGGATTGGACATGCCACGCAGGGGTGACGGAGGCAGTCAGAGGCCCCGGCGTGGCCACAGTGCTGCCTACGCCAGCACAAACGTCAGCCCTAACCCTGTGCCCTGGGTTTCCCTATATAAGGAGCACCAGGGGCTCCTCTTACGGGGACGACGCTTTGCATAAGCCTAGACGCTGAACAAAGACTTGGTCATTTCCTTGAGAGCTAGCAGGAGAGCCACATAGCAGCTCCGAGACTCGGTAGAGGGTTCCGAGACTCGGTAGAGAGCCCAGAGTTCTTAGTTCTTCTTATACAGCTCAAGGAGCAGCTTGTAACTTGTTTGTAATCCACATATATAGATCAGACAGGCAGGAGTAGGGGTGTTATCTCCTCACGAGAGCCCTGAACCTGGGTAAATCGCGTGTGTGTGTGTCTCTGTGTACGTCTTAACGTGCAAGCCCTCCCCGGTACCTCCAGCGTCCAATCGGCCCCACCTTAAGCCTATCTATGGCATCTGTCCGTGCACCACCATGACACAATCAGAGTCGTCAGTGCACTGCTCCGGCCTGGCTGTCGGCAGAGCGTCCGCCTCTGCCAGCGGCGGCAGCAGCCACGTCAGCTTGCTGCCACCCCAAGAGGTGGCAGGGCCCACCTTTTCCGTTTTCCGTTTCGTCCTGCGAGGAAAATCCGTCGCGCAGCTTGCCGCCTTCGGCCGTGGCGGCAAGTGACACGTGTCGTCTGGGGAGTCTGCCGCCATGGTAGTTTTGACATTTCATTCGGAAGGTGGTCCTTTTTGATATTTCACAACTTTTGGCCACATGAAGGAGAAAGCATCGCTCAAGCTTGGGGGAGGTTGAAAACTCTAATGCTTAAATGCCCCAATCATAAGCTTCCTAATGATATAATTGTTAACAATTTTTATGCGAGGTTGTCTCGTTATGATAAGGATATGCTCGATGCCTCTTCTCTTGGATTCTTTACAAACAAGGAAGTTAATGCTAAATGGGACTTAATTGAAAGGATTTATCGCAATGCGAAAGATTGGGAGATCGACAAAGGTAAAGAATCAGGTATAAATTATGAGTATGACTGTATTAAATCTTTCATGGAAACTGAACGTTTTAATATGCTTAGTACTAAGTTTGGGCTCGATTCTCAAATTGTTGTTGATCTTTATAAATCCTTTGCTGAACATATTAATATTCCAAAAGAAAAGTGGGATAAGTATCATGAACCATTTAAAGATGTTTGTAAAACAGATGTGCTTGCTAGTAATTATATACCTGTTCAAACAGTTGAATCTGTTCTACCTGCTGTTTACTTTGAAAAACCACCTTTTCCTATAAAAATTAAAGAACACTCAATCGTGGGTAGTGTGGTTAATAAAAGTGAGAGGAAAGCTTATGAACCTGACGAACAACTTGAAATTGCCTCTCCAGTAGCTTTGGTTAAAGATCTTGTAACTGAGAACGTCGATGGAAGTTCTATTTATTTTTGTGAAGCTGCTACTAACATTGTTAGACAGGATGAAAGTGCAAAAGTTGTTGGTACTCCAGTTGTCTCTGTCAAATAGATGATCATTGCTATTATGGATTATGTGATATGGGTGCAAGTGCAAGTGCTATTCCTTATACACTTTATCAGGAGATAATGCGCGAAATTGCGCCGTGTGAGCTGGAGGATATTGATTTGGAAATTAAATTGGCTAATAGAGATGTCATCCACCCGGTGGGAATTGTCAGAGACGTTGAAGTCTTATGTGGTAAGGTAAAATATCCAACTGATTTCCTTGTTTTGGGGTCAGTTAAAGATAAATTTTGTCCTATCATATTTGGTAGACCTTTCTTAAATACTTGTAGTGCTGTTATAGATTTTAAAAAGAAAAGGTTTCTGTTCAATTTGCTGGAGAGCCGTATGAATTTAATTTTTCCAAATTTGCTAGACATTGTTATGATAAAGAATTACCTAATGAGGATCTTATTATTGAAAGAATTGCTTCTATTGCAGTGCCTCCTAATGATCCTTTGCAGCAATATATGAAGGAGCATGAGAATGACATGTTTATGCAGGAAAGGGAAGAAATTGATGAAGTCTTCTTTAGACAGCCGGCTATTCTGAAGCATGATCTACCTGTTTAGTCGCTGGGGACGCCCACACCTCCAAAAGGAGATCCTGTTTTTGAATTAAAAGCTCTCCCAGACACTCTAAAGTATACATATTTAGATGATAAGAAAATATATCCTATTATTATCAATTCTAACCTTTCAGCAAAAGAAGAGGAGCGATTATTGGAGGTTCTTAGGAAACATCAAGCTGCATTGGGATATACTTCGGATGATCTCCAAGGGATTTCTCCATCTATTTGTCAACATACAATTAATCTTGAGCCTGATGCGAAGCCCGTTGTTGATCATTGGCGAAGATTGAATCCAAAAATGAAGGATGTGGTAAGAAATGAGATACTCAAGCTTCTCGATGCAGGTATAATCTATCCTATCACTGATAGTAGGTGGGTTAGCCCTGTCCATTGTGTTCCAAAAAAGGGAGGTATGACCGTGGTTGCTAATGATAATAATGAACTCATTCCTCAAAGAACAGTTGTAGGATATAGAATGTGTATTGATTATAGGAAACTTAATAAGGCTACTCGAAAAGATCACTACCCTTTGCCTTTTATTGATCAAATGCTTGAAAGGCTGTCTAAGAATTCTCACTTTTGTTTTCTTGATGGTTATTCTGGTTTCTCTCAAATTGTTGTTAAATATGAAGATCAAGAAAAAACTACCTTTACTTGTCCTTATGGAACTTATGCCTATAGACGTATGCCTTTTGGTTTGTGTAATGCTCCTGCTACTTTTCAAAGATGCATGTCTGCTATTTTTCATGGTTTTTGTGGGGAAATTGTGGAAGTCTTCATGGACGATTTCTCCGTGTATGGAACTTCTTTCGACAATTGTCTCTATAATCTTAATAAAGTTTTGCAGAGATGTGAGGAGACCAATCTTGTTCTCAACTGGGAGAAGTGCCACTTCATGGTTAATGAAGGCATAGTGCTTGGACATAAAATTTCTGAGAGAGGAATTGAAGTTGATAAAGCCAAAGTTGAAGCAATTGAGAAGATGCCCTATCCAAAGGACATCAAAGGTATTCGTAGTTTCCTTGGTCATGCTGGTTTTTATAGGAGGTTTATTAAGGATTTTTCTAAGATGTCGCGGCCTCTTACTAATCTTTTTCAAAAAGATGTTCCATATGTTTTTGATGAAGATTGTAAAGAAGCCTTCGAGGTTTTAAAAAGGGCTTTAATCACCGCTCCTATAGTTCAACCGCCTGATTGGAATTTACCCTTTGAAATTATGTGTGATGCTAGTGATTATGCTGTAGGGGCTGTCCTTGGCCAAAGAATTGATAAAAAGTTGAACGTAATTCATTATGCTAGTAAAAATTTGGATAGTGCACAGAAAAATTATGCAACCACTGAAAAGGAATTTTTAGCGGTCGTTTTTGCTTGTGATAAATTTAGACAATATATTGTGGACTCTAAAGTAACTATTCATACTGATCATGCTGCAATTAAGTACCTTATGGAGAAGAAAGATGCTAAGCCTAGACTTATTAGATGGGTGCTTTTGCTGCAAGAGTTTGATTTGAAAATTGTTGATAGAAAAGGTGCAGAAAATCCTGTAGCTGATAATTGGTCTAGAATGGAAAATATCCCTCATGATCCTATCCCTGTTAATGATAGTTTCCCTGACGAACAACTTGCCGTTGTCAAGGTAACTTCTCATGATGCTCCTTGGTATGCTGATTATGCTAATTTTATTGTCTCAAAATTTTTGCCTCCAAGTTTTACTTATCAACAGAAAAAGAAATTCTTCTATGACTTGAGGCATTACTTTTGGGATGACCCACATTTATACAAGGAAGGGGCTGATGGAATCTTGAGAAGATGTATCCCTGAGTATGAACAGGAGGAGGTATTGAGGAAGTGCCACAATAGTGATTATGGAGGACATCACGCAGGTGAAAGGACTGCACATAAGGTTCTTCAATCAGGTTTTTATTGGCCTACTCTATTCAAAGATGCTAAGAAGTTTGTTTGATCTTGTGATGAATGTCAAAGGGTTGGTAACATTAGTAGACGTAATGAAATGCCTATGAATTATTCTCTTGTTGTTGAACCTTTTGATTGTTGGGGATTTGACTTTATGGGTCCTTTTCCTACTTCCCATGGTAATACTCACATCCTTGTTGCTGTAGATTATGTCACTAAGTGGGTGGAAGCTATACCAACTAAAAGTGCTGATCATAAGACCTCCCTAAAAATGCTTAAAGAAGTTATCTTCCCTAGGTTTGGTGTGCCTAGATATCTTATGACCGATGGAGGATCTCATTTTATTCATGGAGCTTTTAGAAAGGTTTTAGCTAAGTACGATGTTAATCACAGAGTCTCCTCTCCGTATCATCCTCAAACTAGTGGGCAAGTTGAATTAACTAATAGAGAAATCAAATTGATTTTGCAAAAGACCGTTAACAAGTCTAGGAAGAATTGGTCTAAAAAACTTAATGATGCTTTGTGGGCTTATAGAACTGCTTATAAAAATCCTATGGGAATGTCTCCTTATAAAATGGTTTATGGGAAGGCTTTTCATTTGCCTCTTGAATTAGAACATAAAGCTTTTTGGGCTGTTAGACAACTTAATTCTGATCCTAAGCTTGCCAGTAAAACTAGGTTGCTTAAATTGAATTCTTTGGATGAGTGGAGGAATGAGGCTTATGAGAGTGCTCGTTTGTTTAAGGAAAAAGTAAAGAGATGGCATGATAAGAGAATTTTGAAAAGAGAATTTAATGTTGGTGATAAAGTGCTTTTGTATAGGTCTCGTCTCAGATTTTTTGCAGGAAAATTGCTATCAAAATGGGAGGGACCATTCATCGTTGAGGAAGTCTATCGTTCCGGAGCTATAAAGATTAATAATCTTGACGGAGACAATCCTCAAGTGGTGAATGGTCAACGACTTAAGCACTACATCTCCGGTAATCCCTTGGAAAAAGATGCCGATGCTATTCAAGTGGTCTCTGCGGAAGAACTTATCGAAACCAAATACCGGAAGACTCCAGAATCATAAAACAAATAGGTAATTGTTTCGGTAAGGAAAATACCTCGGAAAATTCTAGAAAATTTATATTATTTATTTCTAGAAAATTAGGAAAATTCGGAGACTAGACGGAGTACGAGACGGACTCCAGGGGGCAGGTGCGGCCCTCTGCCGCGGCCCTACCCCAGGCCGCGGTGGGGACCCGCCCCTGGCCCCTGGAAACCGCCTCCGACTCCGCCTAGTCCCGTCTCCTTCCTTTTATTGCAAAACTTTTTGCTATATATTTCCTCGAATTTTTCGAGGAGCGTATCCTGTGTTTTCGTCGTGTTTTTGTTTCGAGCTTTCTCTTGCCAGGATCTCGAAGCTTTAGATCATGGCATCCTCTTCCAACCCCGACAACACCGGCAATGATGATCAATGCATGGACTTTAAAGGAACTGAGGAAGTGTTCGAGAGCGAGCCCCGTGATGATGGAGAGGACTTCGAAGAAGACCAACGCCAATACCCCTACGCCACTATAGCAAGGATTGGGGTGACAAAGAATCCTTCTGTTTTTGAGAAAAGGGAGTGGCTACAGAAGGCGGACAAAGACCCTCGTAGGAACTCTGCTGGGAGGTCTCCCTTTTCTCGAACCAGAAATCATTTTCACACTTTAATCCATAACCATCAGCTTGAAACTATTCCGTTTGGAGAATTACCTTCTGCTTGGGATATAGATCGTACTCATGAAGGATGTGGGAGCTCCAGCGCAGATAATGAGGACGCTTGGGGGAGAGTACAAAATGATTGGGACTCGCCTATTGGGTCGCTAAGAAGCAGAATTGAGAGTAACACGGAGATGATCCGCAACCTTGGCTATCAGATTGAGGAGTTAAAAGAAACCATCGAGAAGCTTATAAGGATCATCGACCCATCTCCACCGCGGGAATAAACTCGAGCATCATGGGTAACGGCACTCCCTTGGCTTGTTCCAAGCTTGGGGGAGTGACCCGGTATCTTTATCTTCTGTTTTCTATTTTTTGTAGTCATGTGATTCATATCATGAGTAGAGAAGTTATCTTGTAGTATGGTTTTGCATTGTGTCCTGTCACTCCTTGTGAGTCCTTTGTATCCGTTGGTGTGTGGTTTTCTATAATGGAATATAAATGAGAAGTATATTTTATTCTTCTGCACTTTATATTTTATTATGGCAATCTCTCTCATCTGCTGATCTTGTGGTAAGTGATGATTTGACATTGGGTGAATAAGTAGAAGTTTATTCGGAATTGATAAGCATGGCTTTGTTTAAATTGCAATAATTACCTTGGTGCTTGAGTAGAGAAGAAGAATTTGATTGCAAATACACTATCTTGCATGTCTCACAGACTTGTGAACCTTCTAGCTCATACACTTTTGTATTAGATTTATTTCTGACAGTGATGATAAGCTTTATGTTGCATGTTTGACATATTAGTTTTGATAGCATAGTTGATTTGCATCTCTCAACACTGTAGTTTTGCTATAAAGCCTTTCTAGCCTAAAGCCCTGTACTGAGTGTATGGTTCACTCGTGCATCCATTCCCTAAAGCCAAACTTTCCTACCAGCCGTGTCCATCATATCTACCTATGCATGGTATTTCTTGCCATTCCAAGTAAATTAGTCATGCGCTACCTTTAAAAATTCAAAATACTCCATTTTGTGCCTCTGTTTTTAAGCTCATGAGGGAGCAGTAGAGAGCTAGATATAACTTGTGACGAGCAGGGTCATTTCCCCCCTTTCACCCGATGTTGATGGATTACGTCTTCACTTGAATGAACCCGAGAGCAGCATAAGCAAAAATATAAATACAACTCGCAATTCTCCTCCGCGCAATGCAAAACTGAGAAATCAGTCCAAACATTGGACAGTGGTGAAACCAAGGAGAAAGAGGAGCGTACTCGCTCTTCTAAGAACCAGCTGCTCTCACAAGTCTAAAAACCTTGCTTGTCATGAGGGACTAGATAGCTTCTCTGTTGTGAAGTCGTTGACGAAAGCATGCATGGCTCAAAATCTTTTTACTTCTCTTTCATAAAGACAAAAAGCTCTAGCACATGACTAATCCCCGCTTCCCTCTGCGAAGGGCCTTTCTTTTACTATTATTGTTGAGTCAGTTCACCTACTTCCTCTATCTTCCACAAGCAAACCCACAGTGTTGAATTATGATGATAAGCAACTATGATATTTACATTATGTCTCTTATGTCTCATGATAGTTATTCATTTTCCTTATGTCAGTTCTAACTCTTCTATTAAAAGGATACAGCTTTGATGATTTGCAACTCATGGGAGGATGACTTGATGGTTGAAGCATTTAAATGAATCTTTCTTGAAATATGAGCTGAAAAGTATAATTGTTTCTTAAGCAGAGTCTCGACTTGTCATTGCTTAATAAGTTTCTGTCTCACTTTACCTTAACATGTTATAGTTACATTACTTGTCTTTGAGAAGCTCTATGAGAGAGAGGTGCTGTTTAAGATATATTTGTGTTTGTTGAGTAAATACTGATGCTTCATGTTCGTATTCTTTATTTATTGACACTTCACTCTATAAACCTGTGGTCATGTGATAATCCCTAAGAGCAAGGAATCACTGTAGCACAATTCGATAAGTATTTGAGTGTCGAACCCATGAGGAGCAAGGTAAACTATCTATTCTCTAAAGCCCTATAACCCTCTTATATGGCCTTTTATGCAAAGCAATAAATTTGAGTATGAAAGGAACTAACTAATGGAAGCAAGTGATGTGGAGTAGGTTTAACTAGCAACAAATTTCTAAGAGCAAGTTTTCTAATGCAAGTTTCTTAAAGTAGCAAGTAGCAAGGATCTCAAGTAGCAAATATCTCAAGGGAGCAAATGTTCTGGCAATTGTTATTTCATTCGTGTGGTTGTCACAATTAGTGAAGCACATGTTTTAGTCTTAACTGTTTCTTCTAGGGGGGAGCCATAAATAGGTGTAGCCAAGTAAATGAGCAAATTACACAACTCTTATGATGGATCTCATGGCCAATTAAATGTGCAGCACAAGAATTATTAAGACATAATTGTCCCACCATAGCCTTAAGTTCTAGGGTCCCCCATATATATCCCCCAATAGAGTAACTTCATGATTCGATCTCGGGTTTACTTGTCCTCCCAAGTCTCCCTCACTCCATTACCTTACCGGTGATCACCTTACATGCATTCCCCAACATATGCGTGCACTCATACATTGTACATCAAGACAATCATAAAAGATAACAAAACTTGTATGCAACCAATCAACAAACTATTTCACTAATGCCATGAACAAATCACTTCTCAAACATAGATGGAGAGACACAATAGATCAAGGGAAAAGTATATTGCATCATATATCATGTTTGCCAAGAGTTTACAGTGGAGAGATGAGATGATCTTGTTGTAGAAGTTGATGATGAACACGCCGGAGGGGGGTGGAGCCCTCCGGAGGTGGATTTCGGCGGTGTTTCCCCCCTCCGATCTTCTCCGGCGGCAACCTTCTGTCTCTCTGTTTCTGGTTTTGTGTTTCTCCGCCGCCTCCTTGCGAAACTCCTCGGGGGCTCTTTATATAGGAGTTTTTAGGTCACGAGGAAGCTTCGGGAAGAAGGATCAAGGCAAACGGAGCCACGAGGCCCAAAAGAGGTGGGCCCACGTGACCAGGTACAGGGGCCGCGTGGGGCACCTTATTTTGGCTCTCCGGCCTCCGTTTGCTTGCTTCCTTCGCTCCGAGGTCTTCCTCCTTCCAAAAAATGATCCTCGTAAATTTGCAGCTCATTATGACGTCGTTAAGGCCCTGAAATAAATAAGGAAAGAAATAGGATTTTTTCTGCCTGCGCAGGATTAATTCCATAAATAGGGGAAATCATTATTAATTACCAAAAATCATTAAATAAAAGTAATATATCCCTTATATGATGCAAATATGAATGGAATACAAGTATTATAGTGCAAAGTTCATGTATGCATTTTACATGCATCACATCCCCAAGCTTAACTCATGCTCGTCCTCGAGTATGGAAGTGATAAAACTAACATGAACTTTGCAATATAACAACAACATGGATATAAAAGATGATTGCTACTGCTACATAAAGTCAAATGATTCATTATTCAAAGAAGTAGCAATATGCAAACAGTTTATAAAGTGATATCAAGTATTCAATGCAAGGATGTTCAATGATAGTTCACAAAGTGTAACATAAAAGATAGTAATATGGACCACATGTATGCAATATGATAAGTAAGAACATCCTACATAGGTCCTAGAGTGAAGATGAAAATCTGAATATAAAAGGTGGACACTTTGGAAAAGATATATAAATGAGTAGAGGTAGAACATGCATAAGTTTCATCTATCCTCCAAACTATTCTACTTAAGTTATTGAATGTAATGGTAATACTTGGTGTCAAGCTCTCATTCCCCTATCATAGCATCTTGAATGATTAAAGTTTACTGTGAAAGCAAATATGAGTAGTGGCCTTGATAAAGCAAAGGTTAGATGTCTCATGTCCCTTGAATACAAGTACTTACACCATGATTACTCATCTTGGGAAACAAAGCAAGTTTAAGTTATCTATCATTGTAAGTAATAATGGTATTATCAAGAGCCTCAACTGGGGTACCTCTTGTCCCATGATATGGATCAAGCCCACATCAAAACAACAAGACAAACAAACATAATGAACAACCTCAACACCCTTTTTATTTACCACTTGATGTAGCCTTTTATTGTAGGGTGTATCACAGAAAGTTCAAAATAGCATGTAAGTAAATTTCCACCATGAATGATGCATGGCTTAGATTAGCGGCCGAGGTTTCTCTCTAACCATTTATACAAACTCATTTAAACTTACTCTATTTCCACATTATTTCACCATGATAGGCATCCATAAGCAAAAGTACATGATATCAACTAAATAAATGATGGAACATGTTGAAAGCTTTGCATGTGACAACACATATGGGCTAACTCCCAACCTTAAACATTTATCAAGCCACTATCATCATAATATTAATCACAATGGTTCATGTTTATTAAATGCAATAAAAGTAAAGTGTGCATCAAGTTCACGAGAGCTTTTTAACCAACTTTTCCCATTACAATAAATAACATAATCATTTTCATTTAGAGGTATAGATAACACAAATAACATGATAAACATACTTGGAATAGCATAAAGCTAATAGGTAGATATGGTGGACTCACTAGAAAAAACTTTGGTTGAAGGTGTTGGAAACAAGTTTTTACTTGTTGGAATTTTTGGGCTAGCAAAAGGGAGAAAGATGACCATCTAGATGCATGCATGAGTGTCCATAGAACTAACTAATTCATGTCAAACAAGGTGAAATAACATACATCATCAAAACATGAATAAAAGATAGCTCATGATAAAGCATTTGCAAATTATTACTCAAAGAAGCTCATGAATCATGCAACTATATGTGTCATTAAAAATCAACTTAGACATCCCTTTTCCAAATACAATAAAAGCATGAAAGAACACATATTTCCAGTAGCTTTCTCATATATAAATGATAGTTTGGTGGTCTCACAAAAAATGAAAAGCAAAGCAAAAACAAACAAAAAGACGCTCCAAGTTTATGCGATAGAGTGTATTGATCAAAAAACAGAAGTTAGACGTGTGCAAACCGAGAGTGTGTAGGTCTAGTGGGGATTTTCTCACATCCCCAAGCTTATGGCTTTCACCATCCTTAGATAACTCATGGTGCATCTCAAAACACCGTTTCTCCCATTTCTTTTCTGTGGGGTGACGTTAGTAGAGATAAATAAATAGGTCTCTTGCTGCATATAATCCATGGACTAAAATACATATGAATTTCCAGAAAGTGTATAATGTTTTATGCCTACTCATAAACTCAATTGTATCAAAAAGATTCAACTTAAAAGTTCAAAACAAGCAGAAAACAATATGGGACAGAATCTGTCCAGAAAAACAGCAGCAGCAAAACGTATTTTTCTGTCCTACTTAAACTCGTCGAAAAATTCTGAAAAAATTCATGCATACAGAGTATGAAAAGTTTCAGTTAAATTTAAAATCTCAGCTCATTCAGAGTTACAGAATAAAAATGAAAAATCAAACCGTGCACAGACTTCGTGCAGGAATAAAATCTCCGAATAGAAATAGCAACTTTGTCAAACAAAAATGGGTAAAACTTGGCACTTTATTAAAAATTCCAGAAACTAAGCTAAGCAAACATTCTCTTGTTACAGCAAAAGGACACAAAGAAAATCAAAAGTAAAAACTACCGGGTTGCCTCCCGTAAAGCGCTTTCTTTATAGCCATATAGCTAGGCTTACTTACTTGGTATCAAGATGGTTGGAGTGAGGTGGCTTGGCATCCCCAAGCTTAAATTATTGTATGTAGGGTGAGCTTAGGGGTTACATCCCCAAGCTTGAGTTTTTGTCCCTCTTGATCTTGTTCATCACCCTCAATTATTCCACCTTAAAATTTATCTCATCATAAACTTGATTAGAGGGGTTAGTGCCTTCATAAATTAAATCCACATAGGTACAGCAAAGAAATATCATGAATTGATTCTAAACATTAGCTACTGTTACTACGGTTGTGTAATGCTCCTTGATTAAAAGAACCGCACAAAACACAAGTAATGAGAGCAATGCGAAATAAAGACAGAATCTGTCAAAAACTGGACAGCCCGTAAAGAGTGAATTTTCAGAGGCACTTACGTTGCTCAAACCCAAAAACTTTGAACTAATGAATTGTGTATTAATAACTGAAGATTTCTTTTGTAAAATATAAAGTCAATATTCCTCTTCTGTGATTTTTAACATTTTTTGCAGTGAAGCTCAGGAATCTGTTTTCTGGACAGCAAATCACTATTGTTTAATCCTACCTCTCAAAAGAGGTTATTCTTGCCTTTTAAGATGAAAAACAAGATACAAAGGTGATGTCACTCTTTTTATTTGGTTTTAGATTTGGAAAAAGTTTTAATGATAGGGACTTTGCAATGGTTCCATTGGCATGAACAACACATGTTCAAGGTCGACCCCAACTTCTCCATTACTCATCCTTCTCATTTACTTTCCCAATTTTTATGTAAAGTGAAAATCTTAAACTAATTGTTAGAAAACAGTAGGTAAAGTTATTTTACATATTGTAAGGATATAAAGGTGTGCTCAAACTGAATAGGACATTAAAGCATAAGGAACATACCACAGAATATTAAACAATTTACTTTTAAGTCTAACTCTCTTCCTATGCATTGGAGTTTTATATATGAATAAATAACAGCAAACTTGAGGTAACCAATGCATATAATAATCAATAGCTTGCATTTTAAATAACATAGACACATAAAGGGTATTCTTATCTCTTCCCCTCTCATAATAGTTGCAAGCATTAAAGTTAAACATAACCACATAGTTTTGAATAGAATCACCATATAAAGACTTATCATCTAATGAGCATAATGGATCATCATGTAAATTAAGCATCATCATATAGCATGTCCAAACCATATTCTTCATCATTATTAATAATGTTCTCATTAGGCATAGGTTGATATTCTTCCTCATCATCAGAGTCATAAAAGCAAAGTTTATCATTAGCAAAATCTTGAGTGTTACCCTCATCCATAGGTGGTGAAGGTGGAAGTTCCTTCTCTTCATTCTCTAGTTGTTCATCATTTTCACTAATGCCATGAACAAATCACTAATGCCATGAACAAATCACTTCTCAAACATAGATGGAGAGACACAATAGATCAAGGGAAAAGTATACTGCATCATACATCATGTTTGCCAAGAGTTTACAGTGGAGAGATGATCTTGCTGTGATGAACACGCCAGAGGGGGGTGGAGCCCTCCGGAGGTGGATTTCGGCAGCGTTTCCCCCCTCCGATCTTCTCCGGCGGCAGCCTTCTGTCTCTCTGTTTCTGGTTTTGTGTTTCTCCGCCGCCTCCTTGCGAAACTCCTCGGGGGGCTCTTTATATAGGAGTTTTTAGGTCACGAGGAAGCTTCGGGAAGAAGGATCGAGGCAAACGGAGCCACGAGGCCCAAAAGAGGTGGGCCCACGCGGCCAGGTACAGGGGCCGCGTGGGGCACCTTCTTTTGGCTCTCCGGCCTCCGTTTGCTTGCTTCCTTCGCTCCGAGGTCTTCCTCCTTCCAAAAAAATGATCCTCGTAAATTTGCAGCTCATTATGACGTCGTTAAGGCCCTGAAATAAATAAGGAAAGAAATAGGGTTTTCTACCTACGCAGGATTAATTCCATAAATAGGGGAAATCATTATTAATTTCCAAAAATCATTAAATAACAGTAATATACCCCTTATATGATGCAAATATGAATGGAATACAAGTGTTATAGTGCAAAGTTCATGTATGCATTTTACATGCATCATCATGTTTACCGAGCTCAGTCTTCGCTTGGGGACAAGCGGAGTCTAAGCTTGGGGGAGTTGATACGTCCATTTTGCATCACTATTTTACATCATAATTTTGTCGTTATTCATTGATATATTTCATATTATGATGCAATACTTATGTTATTTTATCCTATTTTGCATGTTTGGCATTTATTGAAGATGCATCACCCGGAGCCCGGAATCAGCTGGAAAAGTTCCTGTCAAGACACCTGACTTCAGAAGCCTGAAAAATTCCAGAAAAATTCAGAGATCAATATTTAAGGAAATAAGTCACGTAACCAGAAGGGGCAAAGAGGCGAGCAGCAGGGGGCAGGTGCGACCCCCTACCGCGGGCCCACCTAGGGCCGCGGCAGGGGCCCGCCCCTGGCCCCTGTGGCCCCTCTCCGTCTCCCCTTTGGCGTGCTATTACCCGGTGACCTAAAAACATCAGGACAATCGACGAAGAATTATTCCGCCGCCTCCACGAGGCGGAAACCAGACAGAGAGAAGAAGGGCTCCGGCAGGGAGAAATTTGCCGGGGAATTTCCCTCCCGGAGGGGGGAATCGCCGCCATCGTCATCACCATCACGCCAAGCATCATCAGGATCATCATCAACACCATCTCCACCATCAGCACCGTCATCACCGTCACCATCCCATCTCATCCTGCTGTAGCAATTGTGATTGTTTTGTTATTAGTTCATTGGGATCGAATCCCGGGTGTTGATTACCACTTGTAGTTGATGCTTGATAGTTTTATCGGTGAATTAACATCACAATCAGATTGTTGCCCTTGTTCATATCACCTCTGATCATTATCTATATGATGTCTTGTGAGTAGTTCGTTTGGTTCTTCAGGACATGGGAAAAGCCTAGTTGCTAGTAATTGCATAATGTTGAGTAATATTTAATGGTTTGATTTATGTTGTGGTGTTATTCCTCAAGTGGTATCGTGTGAACGTCGACTACATGATACTTCACCTTTAAAAGGGCCTAGGGGAATGCATAGTGTATTTAGTTTGCTTATGGTAGGGTTGCAGGAGTGACAGAAACCTAAACCCCAATTTGTGAACTAGTGCATTAGGGAGTGTAGGATCTCGGAGTTTAAGGCTATAGTTAGGTTTTTATCTTAATTAATTTCTTATAGTTGCGGATGCTTGCAAGGGGTTTAATCACAAGTATGCATTTGTCCAAGTAAGGGCGGTGCATTAGCATAGGTCTACCCACACAACACTTTATCAAAACATTGAAGGTTAATCACCGGCGTGCAATGAAACTGGCTAGGCAGAAAATCCCATGTGTCCTCGAGAACGTTTTAATCATCATAAGTAACACAACCGGCCTGTCCTTTGAGCTTAAAAGGATTGGCTATTTGCTGCAACTATTGTGGCACTCTTTTATTTACTTGTTCTTTATTTGTTCTTTATATCAAAAATCCAAAAACATTTCTCTTTTAGTGCTTGCAGTGAAACCTTGCTGAAATCCACTTGTCAACACCTTCTGCTCCTCGTTGGGTTCGACACTCTTACTTATCGAAAGGACTACGATAGATCCCCTATACTTCTGGGTCGTCAAGTATACATTGTGGATCTAAAAGTGATTTTTGCAAAAAATCATGACCAAACTATGCGGCACTCGTAGTTCAAATCAGACCCACTTCCAGCGAAATCGGCAGGAACTTATCTGAAATGTTTGAAATGTCTAAGTATGTTTTTATATCCAAACCCAGGGTTAAATGCACTTATAAGGTGGTCTATTATTTTCTATCTATTTGGATGTTTCTCTTTCGGTGAACCATTTTGGTAGCTGCTTCACAAAAAAATCCTGTTTTGACACGAAAAAAAATGAAAAATGGTTTTTTTATTCAACGAAAACCCTAAACCTCTTAGTCAATACTATTCTACAACCAAGATACACAAGCGTGTCAAAAATTTCCTCATTCCGATATTTTTTGCTATGCTAAATGTCATACCCTAAGTCCCTAACTCATTTCAGTCGAAAACCATACATCTTTGTACCTCGTAGCTCATTTCTGTGAAAGTTTTTATATAAAAACCTTCATAACTCATGTTTATAATATTTTCCAGGTGGTAGGTCACATAAAAGGATGCCATGTGAAGGCTTTCCATTTTTTTGATTTTTTTTGAATTAGTTATGTCTAACCCTAGCCCGAAACCGAGACCGTAAACCTTACGACAAACCTAAACCTAACCGTAACTTCGATCCAACAAAAACTGTCAAAGATCTTTAAAGAAAGTATACATTGTGGATCTAAAAGTGATTTTTGCAAAAAATCATGACCAAACTATGCGGCACTCGTAGTTCAAATCAGGCCCACTTCCAGCGAAATCGGCAGGAACTTATCTGAAATGTTTGAAACGCCTAAGTACGTTTTTATATCCAAACCCAGGGTTAAATGCACTTATAAGGTGGTCTATTATTTTCTATCTATTTGGATGTTTCTCTTTCGGTGAACCATTTTGGTAGCTGCTTTTTTTTATTCAATGAAAACCCTAAACCCCTTAGTCAATACTATTCTACGACCAAGATACACAAGTGTGTCAAAAATTGCCTCATTCCGACATGTTTTGCTATGTTAAATGTCATACCCTAGCTCATTTCAGTCGATCACTCTCCTTCGAACTCTTTACAGCTTCGTCCGTGATGGCTCATTTTGTGTGAAGCTTTTTCATGAAAATGTACCTACACCAAGTTTATATTTTTTCTCATAACCATGTCACATATGACGGCAATGTGCACAGGTTTTGTATTTTTTTTATAATTATTTATGCTCATTTGCATTTGAATTTGATGGTTCTGAACAAATTAAGGATCAACAATGGCAAATGCAAAGTTTTAATTTGGCAAAACAGAGCGTGGATGCAAAGAAAACAGAAGCAATGATGTAACCAAGCAATTTCTCATTTGTCTATCATTTCATCTGTATAACTTGGTAGCAACTGACGTTGCTATGTCCCAATGTGTATATATTTGTACTGATAGTTTCTAAAATGTTTGGTGAATTATTTGAATATGATGTGCCACTGTGTATACATGTGATTTGGATGAAATGACGAAATTATGAGAGTGATCACACACTAATAAGTTTTGAGTAAACGTGGACGATTGAACTATCAACACCGACGATTCAATTCATGAACCGTTTGTGATAACAATAAAATACGCACGGTAAAATAAATAAAACCATGTGCGATCTTAGAGAACACGACGATTCTAATGTACAAACCGTGGTCAATGCCCTAATATCACACACAATTGCAAGAGATTTTTTTGTGTGTGAAGTCCGCCCCATCGCACATGGTTTAGTCGATTGTGTGCGATGAATGACCATAACGCGTACCATGTATAGTGATGGGCGCTAGAATCGTGTCCGATGGCCAAAGTCGTACAAACAGAAAAAAAAAACACTACTCAATGGACGAGTAGTGTTTATTATTTATCCTACTTTGAGCTCCACATAGGCTTGGGTGAGTAAACAGTACAACTAGTTATTTTATTGACTTGTTCGTTGTGGTATTGTCGATTAACTAACAATTTTTTTTACATTTAAATAGGTTTTATAGCTATTCCCTTTCAAATCCCATCAACCCGTCTCTATTGAGACGTCACATCGGAAGGGGATCTGGAGGTCTCTTATTCGGCGGCGCCGCCGAAGTCACCAGAGTACGCCGACGAGCGCCCGAAAAGCTAGCTACGAAGCCTGCACCTAGACTACAGCTATACATAGCCGAGCGCTGGAACCGGAGACCCCCCTCCCGCCAGAGAGCCCGAGGCTCTCGGGGAAGAGAAGCCGCCAGAACCAGCGCCGGCAGAAATTTCGCCTCTCTCGCCGCCTTGAACAGTAGAGGTGGGGAAGAGAGCGAAAAGGCGGGGAGCAAGAGTGTTTTGGCTGGAGGGGTCGAGTTGAGGGAAAGATACCGGGTTCAAGTCGGGCTTTGTGGACCACATGATACGAAGCGATCGGACTATCACACGACGTGGAAGCGGAGAAAAGTAAAATACTTTTGCTTTGAGATTTTCAGAAAGGGAATCGAGAATTTTCCTCGCCAATGTTTGCACTTCTCATATTTTTCCCAACTTTGTTTCAAATTTTGTTTACCTTTCCCTATTGTTACCATAGTTTCTTTTCCTGCAATGTGATTATTTTGCACTCTGCTAGCCTAGGCCCACTGACAATTGTACAAAGACTAAAATAGCCCCTTGTAATGTTTGGAATAGGATCGAGGCCGAACTGATTCATTCCCCTCTCCTCCTCCGCCGGAGATGCACCCGGGGAACGGCGGCGGTGACCGGAGCTCCCACCGCTCCTCCCTACTGTTTTCCGTTGAACCTACTGCGTTAACGTCTCCGTCGGACCGAGCGGCGGCTACTCGGATATCGATGCACTCGGCCGCCATCCTCCTCGCGCTGGCCGTCGGCGCCTCGGCGGTTTGACGGCGAGGTGCCAGCCGCTGAGCTGGGATATGGGGGCGAGGCGCCGCGGAGTTTGGACTTAGAGGTCACAGGCATGGAGGCGAACAGCGGTCTCAGGTTCTCCGGCGGCAGCGGCAGCCCCGACCGGATCCATCGAAACAGAGCAACCGCTCCATCCATATTCATGGTAAGCTCAACTGACCACCCTCGCCCAGCTCAGAAATAGCTAACTGAAGCTGACTGAAAACTAGCTGCTAAAACTGAACCAAAAAACTAGCACCTATAGTGTCAGATAAGTAGATAGCCACTAACTAAATGAACTGCATTTGAACAACGTAGACTAGAATTATACTAGTACATGCGTAAATACTGTTAGCGTAAACACTTATTCCAGAAACATTGAAAAGGAGGGAGAGATCGGGGAGTAAAGTAAGGGGGCCTACTGCCGGAAAGTTCATTTGGAACCCGGGCTCCAGGGAGCCCGGGATTTCAAAATTTGAAAATCCGCACATTTTGGTTTCCAAAAATCGAGAAAAATTACCAGGTGTAGATATCACCTAGATCTACAAGCGTGCCAAATTTCAAGGACAGATTCGTTTTATTCTGGGCTAGATCTAAAAGACAAATTTCTGAATCGACATACCCAGATTCAAAATTTTGAAATCTGTCAGAATTTGTTTTTTTGCACAGCCGTCAAAAAAAATTCACGGGCGTGTGTCTCGACAGTACCTACACCTGTGATTTTTTTCACATTTTTTTGAAACAGAAAAATGTGCTTTTCAATTTTTTCAAAATACCGGGCTCCCTGGAGCCCGGGAGCCAAAACACCGCACTCGGCCTACTGCATATATTGTCTGTTGCATCTTTTAACCTACCTCGTCTTCTTATGTACTGCATACTTGTGAATGTCTTCACTGTATCTTTTTGGTCCAGTGTCGTTTCTGGTCTAATATGTGCACATATCTTTAGTTTTTCTTACACTCATATATATAGCTTTTGGTAATTTGCAAATATTTGCAGAGGCCCATATTTGATAAGACTTGTTGGAAATAATTGTCCCGTTTTAGTACCATTCCTACGGAACTAGTACAAAAGCTAAAGGGAAAAGAGCAAGTGGGACCGACCCAATCTCTCTTTATTATACATTCTTAGAAGAGAGTGGCCACAAAGATAAATACAAGGTGCTATTCATCTTAAACTTCTCCCTTGCTGATTCACCCCTCGAGTAAAACCTGAAAGCTTAGCATATATAGATTGCAAACAAGTGTTCATGTGCAAACAATTATTAAAACCACATAAACTTCGGAGGAGAGACTTCCCGCAAACTTATCAAAGTAGCATCTAGCAATTGAGCACAAGCTTAAATCACGACCTTATTCATTGCCAGAATGGAATGGAGGTGGGCTTCATTTTATGAGAGCAAACAGCATCAAACGATATAAGCACCAAAGCTTTTTAACACAAAGTCACTAGGTTGCTTGACTTCAATCTCATGAACAAAAGGAAACAAGAGCAGCCAATAATTTTATTATCTCATTAACCCTCCAAGAGCAGGAATCTAGTGAAATTACCTCG
The DNA here is from genome assembly GCA_012064385.1 of Puccinellia tenuiflora. Taxonomy (NCBI): domain Eukaryota; kingdom Viridiplantae; phylum Streptophyta; class Magnoliopsida; order Poales; family Poaceae; genus Puccinellia; species Puccinellia tenuiflora. Next base: position 370,141 of record QRDG01001975.1, read on the forward strand.
GCATGATTCGGAATTACTCTCATCACATAATAGCAGTCCTCACTGGCCACTGGCCAAAGTGTTTCCTATCTATTTTATATTTATGGAAGGCTTATCTGGTGCTTGGTAGGGTAATTCAAGGAATGAGCAAATCTGAAATCTAGATTGTAAAGCTAAATAGGAGTTCAACTCTAGTACGAAGAAGTTTTCACACATGCCAGTCATTGGAAAAATAATATCCAGAGTATGTGGGAGAGAATGGACTCAAGCCAAATAATTGATTGAGAAACCTATGCAATGAAACATGATTTCAAGATGCTAGAGATGTTCTCGTCATCTTTATTGCATAACTTGTACTTTGATTAGCCATTCTGCACATGAACATGGACGTGCTTTTGACTATATCCCTTCTGCTTGAGGATGAATATTTTGATATTTTGAAAGGTGCCCCTCTCTATTTTTTTTCCGTGAGAAGCGTTAAACTGACGAATATAGCTCTTGTTGATGAAATTTGCAAGGTTGTTGATGATGACATCAAATTGCTTTTTTAGGCTTCTCAAACTTTTATGAGTGCGCATAACCAACTACTACTGTTTAGCGAGAGATGCACTATATAGGTAGGTATGGTGTGAACACATGGAAGAAATGGTTTAATTTCTTGGAACTGGATACATACAATGGCAGAGTATGTGATATTCCGATGAAGGTATGCAATGCCGAGTGATGAAGTTACACAAAAAGAATGACTGGCTTTGAAATACTTCAGACTAGAGGAACATCAAACTTAGCAATACACACTAAATATTCAGATTGCAATACTCAAGGCTCGTGAATCTACTCTGGTTTTGGCTTTGGTAGGACAGAAAAAAATATTCCGAATCAATTAGAGAATAAAATCAACTTTACCATACTTAACTTGGGGGCTTTATGAATAAAAATTAGCAAGCCCGAGCCCTTTTCCTCAATCAGTGTTCATCAATCGCCTAGCAACAAGTGTTTACCTTTGAAACTATATGTATCAACTGAAAACTCTTTTATGTTATTTAATTCAGCGAGGCAACGAAGTCAGTTATTATAAGCGTGCTCAATAGCTAAATTACCAACTTTGTAAGAAAGCAGCAAGTTCTCTAACCTTTGTCTCATGAGGCAATAAGAGTTTCACAATTGCACATTGGATGCAATCTTGCTTTGCTAGAGCGATCTTGATTTCCCTACTGCATTCACAGGGAATTTCCGCAGGGGTTCACTAACCCCCCAAGAAAGGCACAAATAGGAGTTATACCCTTCACAGACATGTGTCCCTACTGCATTCTTGATTTCCAATGTTGTGCAGCATTCCACATCTATGAATAGCCCACGACCCATAGGTTAGTGTGGACATTTTTAACTTCTAAAATTGAAGAAGTATGTTTTTTGACTAGTATATGGATGCAAGGGAGAAAGTTACACGTACCAATTAATGACAGCCCGTGAATAAATTGGCTCCACGCAAGCACTGGCATCATACATACACGGGGTACGTACTCCTATAAAATTCAGTTCATTAGATTTCACCAAGCAACTGCAATATATTATAGTGAAGTGTGCAGACACTTTCCTAATTCAGACCAAAAGGGAGCTTTACCTTCAGGCGTGCACTGCTGCCTTTTTGAGTTTCAAATCTCTGAGACTACCATCAAGCAGGTCAAGAATGCTAGTCCTGAATCTGAATGTTTGGAACAAGACATCTATTCATATTTCTATTTTTTCTTCAAAATACAAGTAACTTCAATAAGGATGCAACGGGAGAACATTCTGGGCTTACCTCTGAGATCTGGAGTGACTTCATGCATACTTAATTAGTGAAACCTTTATATCAGAAGTGAAACACAGGAATTCATTCATTCCATGGTACTATTTTGATCCTAAAGCCTTAAGCCTGAATTAGTTAGCCAAGTGCACCACTGAGTCTTGATAGTGATGGCCAGAGCTAAAATGCCAACTAAGAATGAACAGAACGAACACCTGCATAAAACCAAAACAAATGTTGAATACATCGTAGATTTCATGGTTTCCGTCTAGGAAGAAAAAAACAAAGAAAATATGAGAAATCATCAAGATAACTATATGAGTCCCAAAAAATTCGATTTCCCACGTCTGGTATACCACCCATAGGATAACTGGTCGTTATTACTCATATGGTAGACTAGGGGAATGAAATTCAGGTTGGATGTACTTACCACAGATTCAAACACAGGAAGAAATCCATTGCGTGTGTGAATTTTTGAATGGATGGACTAATGGCTAGAAGAATGTACAACTCCAATAAACATAGCCCTGAACAGTTGATGGTAACAAACAACAAATAAGTAAAGCAAACCGGAATTCAATAATTAACTTCACGTGTGTGAGGATCATGTAAAAAGTAAAGAGTAACTGTGGGTGTGTGTAGAAACAGAGCAGAAGAGTAATTGTTACCTTGAATTAGTTCCATTAACATGGTCATGTCCTCCCCACTTGTGCCAAGAGGTCCTGGGTTCGAACCAGCCTCTCTGCACTGCACTTTGCAGGGGTAAGACTAGGTTCCTATAATCCCTCCCCAGACCCCACCTTGTGTGGGAGCCTCGTGCACTGGGTCTGTCCTTTAACATGGTCATGTCCTGATTTCTGGGATGGTTCCTCTTAACTGCCTGCACTGCTCTATTAGCTCATAATTGTCGCAACCACAGACATCTAATATTTGGAGTGAACTGGGGAGGCCATCCTTGGGCAGACACCCGATGTATTTACAACTAATGATGACTAGTCTCTTGAGGCTGGTAAGCTTGTTCAGCCCTGCAGGGAGGCTCCGCAGCTTGAAACACATCCAAAGCTCGAGTTCCTGGAGTGAGGTGAGTAGTTGAAGGGCCTCTCCTTGCTCCTTTGTGAAGCCCTCGACCTCATCGCAGAACCAAAAATGTAAGATAGTGAGGGAGAAGGATAGGACTCTGCAGACGGGCGCACAGAGGAACCCTTCGATGTCTCTTGTCGTGAACTCGTGCAGTTTGGAAGAACGGGAAAGAAGCAACTGTTCTTGTTCATCCTCATGCGGAAACCAGCCAAAAAAGAACTTGGGGCTTTTCTTGATATCTAATTCGCTGAGCTGTCCCATGGTAAGGAGATGCCACAGGCCCTGTGATCTTAAATGACGTCCTCCTACACTTAACTTGATGAGAGAGGTGAGGTTTGAGAGGCACTCCAACGTCTTCATGTAACAAAAAGGCCCAAGATCAAGTTCTTGTAGGGAGGATGGGAGAGGGCAATAGGAAGAGGAGGAGTAGGCAGAGAGGAACATAGGGCAAGAAAGTGCCTTTAACTCCCGGAGGGAGCGCAAGGCTTGGAGCCCTCCACCACGATTTCCTCCTCTCTTGTGGCCATTCGGAAGAGTCGTAGGACCAATCAGGGTCAGCTCTCCACACCCGACTATCTTCAAGTACTTTAGACAGTCAGCGAAATGGGACGGCAAGAGCAGCAGCCCATCTTCTCCTTCTGTTTCATCTTCCTCTGCTGCTATGCACTGATGCAGATCTGTTGCTTCTGTTGCCTCTGTTTCATGAGCTGAAGATGATGGCAGTGTTGTCATTTGCTTTTTGGGCACCATGTCCAACAGTGTTATCTTCTTGCAATCATCTATTATCAATTCACTGAGCCTCGTGAGACCACACAAGATCTGTGTCAGTACCTTCCCACTCACATCACATGACAAGATCTGTAGAGCCTCAATAGGAACCTGCCATCCCAAATCACCCATAGCTCCAGTCATGATTTTGCACCTTGCTAGTGACAACTGCGTCAACGTGGTCAGCATTTTAAGATCCATCAACACCAGAGGTGGGTTGTCGCTCATCACTAACTCCTGTAATTTTGTTAAATTACTCGAGACAAAGAACATCACTTCTACTCTACTTTTCTTCGAAATCCCAGTAATTTCCAATTGTACTGGAGAGGAAGATTTCGAGTAGATCAGGTCACGAAGCCATCCTACCCTTCTGATATTGATCTCACACAGAGTATGTGTCCAAGGTATAGGAGGCAACGACATGAGTTTAGGACATCCCTTTAAATTAAACACTTGTAAGTTAGAAAGGAAATGCATGTTGTTCACAAATGGAACCTCCATGAGTTCGGGACACTGCTCAATGGTCAAAACTTGTAGACCAGAAAACAAATGAGGAGCATCTCCTGCAACCCATTTTCCCAATCTTTCCAAGCCAATAAGTGCAAGCTTTTTCAAGTTGCAGAAGCTTCGCTCTGTGATAGGACCAAAATGATCTGGACCAAACTCATTGAGTGTATCAATACACTTCAACGATAGGTCATCAAGCACCCACATCTGCCCCAAAGATGGGAGATTTTCCCAAGCCACGTGATCCAGCTGAAGTGATTTTAGAGCTTTAACTGAGAGCCTACTACCCAGCCATGTTGGACAAGAAGGACCTCCGTGACCTCCAATGTATAAATTCCTAAGGTTGTTATGTGGTCGAAGGCTTTCAAGAACCAATATTTCCATATCAGGCTCATTATTAGATTCCCATTGTAATATTAAATTGTCCAGGTGGATTTTGTCTATCAACCTGGCTTCGGCTGCTATTTCTTTGGTTTTTACTCTCTCAAGGTTATAAATACCAAGCTCCCTTAGATCCAGCAAATTACCCAGTTGATTCAACTCAAAACCACTATCTTCTCTACCGACTATAAATTTATTCAACTCTTGTAAGAACTGCAGTTTCCCCACATTAGAGATAGTAGAGTGGAATTCATTATGTTTGGTATTAAAATGGCGGAGTTTTGCAAGGTTGCTAAAGTGTGTGGGCAAATCAAGGGAACCATCCCATCGTTCTAGATCCAGAATCATCAAATGATAAAATCTAGAAATCACACTTGGCAGATGCATTTGGCACTTACTCCAGGTCCCTAGCAATAAATATCGTAGGTGGATAAATGTTGCAAAGTTATGGAACATGGACTCCAGTGGATATGAAATTTTGGGCAAATGAAGCACACGCAAATCATTTGCTTTCTCAAACAAATCATGGAAAATGTGTCCAAAACTTTCATCTACTTCTCCAAAGATCAACAGAGTTTGCAAATTTTCAACCTTAAGTATTGTCTTTAGTTTTATCAATTCACTCTTAAAGTTTTCCTGAGTCACCCCATCACTGTCACGTGCACTATCTATGATGATAGACAAGTGACGGGTAGATGGCAGGATTTGTACTGTCTTCACATTCGAGCGATGTAAATTAAGAGAATCTTGAGATGCAACCTTCGATGCTAAATCATGTAGTAGGTCATGTATGATATATATTTGATGCCCATCAATTTCATCTTTTCTAAAAAATCCATGGGTGACCAGTTCATTTAAATTGTTTAGACCTATATCTTCAGCTGTTTTGTTTCGACTACTAGAGTTTACAATATTCAGTCCTATCCAGAAGTGAATGAGCTCATTGCTAGTAAACATGTAGTCCTCGGGATACAATGCGCAATAGGAAAAGCATTGTTGCAAATGGAAAGGGAGATAGTCATAGCTAAGCTTCAATGCAGGCATAATGTCATGGCCAGCGGTCTGTGTCTCCCATTCTTTACTTTCAAGGACCTTCCTCCAGTGATGTGAATCGAGATCCTTTCTGAGTAATGTACCAACAGTCTTTGCTGCAAGAGGGGAGCCCTTCAATTTTTCAATTATTTTATCTCCGATCTCTTGCAACAGAATGTGATCCATTCTATATTGCTCCTCACCAAAGATAAATGTTAGGAATAACTTCCTAAACTCTTCAGACTCTAAACCTCCCAGTTCTATTGAATGATCTGTTGTTTTAACCATTTGTGCTAGCTCTGGCAATCGAGTTGTAACCATAATTATGTTACCATTCTTTTGTGATTTTTTAAATGGAAGCAGCAAACTTTTCCAATCATCCTCGTTACTACATTTCCACATATCATCCATTATAAGCAAGAATCTCTTAGATTTTAGTCTAAGTGCAATTACCTCACCGGTTGTACCCTCTTCTTCCTGACATTGAAATTTACGGGTTTTTTCTTTAATGTCTTCAAGCAGTTTAATTGGATCGAAATTGAGAGAAACACACACCCAAATTAAGATATCAAAATGGTTTTGCACTTCTTTGTTGTTATATATGGATTGTGTCATAGTTGTCTTACCTATGCCCCCCGCACCAACAATTGGAAGGACGGTTAGGTCCTTGGAACAGTATTTGCCCTTAGTGATGTCATTTATGATGCTATTCACGGTAAGGTCCCTCCCGTACAGCTTTGGCACTAGGCTTTCATAGGTGGTGATGGGACGATTATGGGCAATGTCTAGAGCAACTTTACGGCTACAATCGAGTAAAATTTTGGAAACCTCTATGCGCAAGGGTCGTAGTTGGTCCACGATTTGCTTCATGCTCTTAGAGACTTCCACCCTGCTAAATTGCAAGCTATGTTTTCCTTCATCATTGTTACTTTGGATTGGCTTAGCAAAGTTACCATTATCATCATCAACATTTGGTAAGGATGAGCAAGGAAAGAAGTTACCAAGCTTGCTTGTGCGTCCGCGGACTTCCTCACCCGCCTGGTTGGTGCTTGGGACGGCGGAGGCACCGCCGGGTGCCCTTCGCCTCGCACGCAGCTGAGGGCAGCAGGGGACATGTTGTGTCTCGTCTTCTTCACTAGGATTACCTGCGGTGGCACATGAAAGCAGTTCGCCAAAAGCTTTTGCTGTGTAGCGCGTGGTGTGGCGCGCAGTTTGGACGAGGTTGTGGCCACGACCCTTGGGATTCTCGTCGGCAGCATCAAATGTGCCGTTGAGCCCGTCATGGATGCGGTAGTAGTCAAGCTCGTCAAGCACGTCCTCGGCCTTCTGCGCCGAGTCCCGCATCTTCTGTAGCAGCTCCTCCATGGCTGGGCGGCCGTCGAGCTGCTTGTCGCTAGCATTTTCCAGCGTGGCCTTGACAAACAGCAGCTCCATCCTGAGGTCCTCGATGTTCGTACCGAGGTTCTTACTGGCAGCCCAAGCCTCAAGCAAGCCATCCGTAATGGGGGCAAGCGCCTTACCCACCACCCACTGCGCCACATTGAGGGCCAAGTCCATCCTCACACATACGGAGGATCAATGCTGCATGCAGGAAATTAACGGAGTCATTTGCAAATGCATCCAGGCACTAGGAATAACATATAATGTGGGCAAGTATCAAACTGCTGTTACAAAGCCGTAATAGAAGGGTATATATGTACGGACATGAGGGAGCTCCTGCTGCGGACTCGATGAATGGCGGAGAGCGAGAGATGCGTGATTGCCCTTTTCTGAAAAACAAAACATGGAGATGTGATCAGAAGCGGCAAGTCAACTCTTCCGACGAACTAAACTAATCACTGTCCGGCAAAGAAAACATCCAGCGGCCGTTCAAGAGAGCCACTTGGTTCTTTCTCCCACATCGAACGCACGTCAATGAAAAGTTTGCCAAAGCCTGGCCCTGCCTGATCTTGGACCGAGCCGGCTCGCGCCCATCCTCCATCACCATGGATAAGGGGGGATTGAAATGCACATGTATGTATATATGTGTGGTGCTTACCGACCACGCAAATCTCTTTTCTATTTGGACAAGTGAAGCTAGCTTCCTCCCCGGCCTCTTTCAAACTGCTGTGCTGCAATAGAGGGGATGAGATGAATTAATTATGGTTTGTTGCATGATATATATACCCGGCCGGTTTGTTCTTTGCTTTTACGCGGCCGGGAGTACGCACTAGCTAAGCTTTGCTAGATTCCCAAGCAACGCATCCGATCCAATGGCCGGCACTAATGTTTGTATAATTTGTAACTCATATGCGCACATCACCTTTGTCGAAAAAATATGCACACGTATGTCACACACTAAAGAAAATGTGAGAAGCTATATATGGTTTGCATTGGCGGATTACAACGATCCTGTTTTGTTGAACTACATATAAATATATGCAGTACCTGCTTGTTTTGTCATTTGGTTACTGACTTTTTTCTTCTCAATCCCGATTTTCTTTTACGGTCTCGAAAAAAGTATATATATTTTTTAGAATAAAGGAAATTTCCTTGCTCAAAACGTCATATCAAGATAATATAGGAGAAAAGATCTCACACATGTTCCATGCATATATAACTAGGACACACACAACAAGCCTATACGAGGAACTGTGGGTTTAGCCTAGCCTTTTTTAGGTTGGTCAATTCTTGTGTCTGACATTCATACAATGTTGTGTAACAGTTGTTGCTGTTATTTAGTAAACCAGATTACACCTCGTGTGCTCGTAGAAAACATCAACGCAAATAACCCTTTACTTATCACGAGAACTGCTATAACACTTTATGTAGGCTAAACCCCTGATAATGTCCGCAAATAATGCAGAAAAACAACAAACCGGAGAATAAAACATAAAAATAATACAATTCAACTTAATTTGTCTTTCTCTTTGCCAAAGTGGAATCAAGCAAATCTAACAGTACACTTCTTTGCAGCCTGCCACAGTTTGGGTCATTGTTATGCATAAACTTTGCTTTTCCATCACCGCATGCCAAGAATAACTTTGCCCGTCTGGCAAGCAAAGAGGTATGCGGTAGACAGCTAGAGCTGTAGAACAAGAAAGGAAAAGAGAAAAAGCAAAGCAGGTTCTAGATGCTTCTAGTCCAACGTAGATGGAAACGAACTACTGCTAATAAGCACGACATGTACTCCAACTAGTTATCTGGGCAAGTCTGCCATGGAACAAAGTCATAGATTATATCGTATATGTTGCTTTTACCATGTCAAAGTGAAGTTGGTACTTAAATCGTGTATTATTTTGTTTAAGTTAATAATGTGAATGCTTACTTTCTGGCCTAACTCGATTTCATTTAATGTGCTTTTCTCTCCGCCTTACCACTAACTTTGAGAGGACAACACTCTGTCCTGCTATTTTGTGCCATGTAATTTACATGTCTTGTTTTGCATGCATGTAGTCTGATGTCCTAAAATTGGACATTGATGTAGCGCAGGTCGCTGTTCATGAAATTCTGAACAACACCAGTGCCTTGCTTTATTTGCTTGCGAATGTTTCTGATACCTGCATCAGTGAAGCCCTTGGAGTGTTAATTGGTGAAACTATTTGAGGAGGAGAAAACTTATTTGGGTGGTCAACCAGTTGCATTTCTGCCAAAGCATGCGGTTTTGTGGTGCTGTGTTTTGGTTTGCATCCGTGTATACTGTTAGTTTGTTGTATATGTACGAGTCCGTCGTCCTTGAGATGAATACTGATGCAATGCAAGTTAATTTTTGTTCGTGAAATGCTGAACCCAGCACCAAATGCTTTCTTTATATGCTTGTGGATGTCTCTGATACCTGTGCGCATGCATTAGTAAGGAAAGCCAAAGCCTTGGTGTATTGATTGGTAAGAGTGTTTGAGGAGCAAACACGAGATTAACTCTGATGTTGTTCCTTTTTGATGTGCAGCGGAGCTGTTTGTTAACGGGCAGATCGTGCAGAGATCTCCAGAGAGGCAGCGGCGGGTGGAGCCTGTGCCACAGAGGGCATCGGATAGGCCGAGGTACAATGATAGGACCCGGTACGCGCGGCGGAGGGAGAACCAGCAGCGATGATGATTCCTACACTAGCATCTGTCGTCTCTTGATCCTGAATGAATGTAGTATGCGCTGCTAGTCTGTTTCATAAACACTATACTTTTGTTGCTTGTTATATCTGGACGGCCGAATTTTTATCATCAAAATTTGTAATGTATATAACTACGGTTTCAACTCCGAAGTGCCAAACTTACTGGCCCGCAATTGCATATCTGGGGCGTGAAGAGTGCGAATTTCGAATCTTCTAAAATTTGTCAGTTTGTACTTTTCTTTTCTGAGCCCAAAATTTGAGAAATTTGCACGCTCATGATGTACATAGTTGACTATATCCAGGTGTTTTTTCTGGATTATTTGAAATTTTTCATAAAAAGGGGCTTCATGTAACCTGGGATCCATATTAAAATCAAGCCTTCCGGGTGTGTGCTGGCAGGGTTCCATATTGAATATGTGTTTGCTGGCGCTGTGTGTGTCAAATGAATGGAGCTAGCTGAATTCGTTTCTGCAGCGGTTGCTCACCAAGTTCGTTGTGCCCACAAGCTGTTTGTGTCAATCATTAGGGTAAAATAGAAAGATGTGGGAGAGGAGGAGGACAGAGCTGGGCCTAAAGAAGCCCATGCAAGAGCTCTGCTGGAATACCTAAGGGTTGGCTAGGAATTGGACAGAAGAAAGGGCTTGAAATCTCGACTCTTAGTAATCAGCTCATATATCTTTACTATGTACTATTTGCTACTATAATATATATGGTATTGATTTAAAAAAGAAGCATATATTAATATCACGAAGATAACAATTACACTCAGGCTCTACAACAACACATTGCTTTAATGATATTACGGATGCACAAAGCTGAAAAAGGAAAAGGAATTTAAAAAAGAAAAGTCCCGCTACAACTGTCAGACCCTTATAACAGCGACACTAACACCACCCTAGAGGAAGTCCTTGCTCGCAAAAAAAATAATGCCTTCAACAAGGTCATTGCCAGGCACATCCCAACGAATGACATACCTTGGGTTTTCATCTTGCAAGGTAAGACTCTGGACTTCTCCTGTGATGTCACCCCCACTGACAGTTGCTGCTGCGAGTCCCAGCTCACCAAGCCAGTTTCTCATCGCCAGAGAGTTACAAACCGTCATCGTTAGTCCTCATATCTCGCCTGTCATGAGATTCTCCATATCTGACTTCATCATGGATCGTCAAAGACATATCTCCTTGTGGTAGCAGACAGCAGAGCTTCACAATGCTATCTTTGAAACCAAACGGTCAGAAAAAATATGAGTGCACCCGACCGAATTCCATCCGATCAAGCAATCTACACGTATGAGGCTCCCAATGGAGTTCACCAGCGGAGCTTTCCGGAATGGACGAACTAGCCTGGGTTGGGAGGACCGAGCTAATACACACTTTTCTTGCCAATTTTATGAGATCTAGATCGGAATTCGTCAGGAACCTTGCATTTGGTACCAGAGCCCTTCCGATCCCGATCTGGAGTTTCTAGCCCACCCATGCATAAGATTTCGCACGTTTCCCATAACAACGCCTACATTTAATAGTTTAGAACAAATGAGCACACACTTGCATAGGCCTAGGCCACTTTATTCTGTAAAACATATGACAACATAAAGTCTTTACGACCTCATTTTTATTAAAATAAACATAACATCACATATTATGAAGCAATTATATGTGTTTTATTGTTGTTTAGGAGTGCACACTGTGCACTTGCATCCTTTGACCGTGCACTCTGCAGACCAATCGCATCCTTTGACCGTGCACTCTGCATCACCGCAGTCATAGCATGCTGCGTCATGGGTACTCGCACGACAAGCAAATAGACAACTTGGACGATCACACCGTCCATATGTTGGCTCATACGATGACTTACAAACGCCAGTCAATGCTGATGCCATCACAACAACCCCTAGAAAATACATTAACATGAAAAAAATATAGAAATCATGTGACATGTCAATAGTTTGATGGCCAAGTTGATGGAGAAACACATCATGTGAATGATACCTGATGCTAATACGAGGAAGGTGAGTGTCAGAAGAAACGTATGTGTCGTTTTCATATTTGATATATGTGGTGTTGATATGAATCCCTTTGTGTATGTGGGCCTCTGATTTCCAAAGTACAAATGAAAGGTCAATATTTTATAGTGATTTTATATCAGAGCATGAGTTTCTTAACAGGGAATCGTATCAATAGAAAATTAGTAGTCATTAAGAGTATTAATGTGTGGATATATATTATGTAATGCATTCTAAAAAAAGGAAATGCACAATGTTTCCTAATATATAATAGCGCCACACACCCACACGAATATATACCTGTTTTATTGAACATTATTATCTTCCATAAGACAAATACGTCCAATCAAAGAAACTAAAACATGCAAACAATTAATTTTCTAAAGTGCACAAGATTATTCGAGGCACAACGATCATGTTCCCAGTTTCAAATATCCGCTTGTAGGGAAATGCTTATAGACGCTAGTTACTAGTGGCGCGAATACCAGTGGTGTAACGAAATGTTTCCACACCACTTGTAGTGGATGTGTGACTCAACACGAGTTACGTCGTTGCGTGTAGTACTGACCCTGAACCATAACACCACCAGTACAAACAGCTAGATAGATATCAAAAGAAGCACAAATGTATTTCATATCTAGCGATAAATCTAGAGTATTAAATTATTACAACTATAATAGGGTTCGCCGCCGCCGCCGTCGTTCCCCGCTGCCGTAGCGCAAGCTCCGCTCCCGACCGCGCCGTCCCCCGCCGCCGCAGTGCAAGCTCTGCTCCCGACCGCGCCGTCCCCCGCCGCCGAAGTGCAAGCTCTGCTCCCGACCGCACCGTCCCCCGCCGCCGAAGTGCATGCTTTGCTCCCGACCGCACCGTCCACCGCCGCCCCGTCCGTGGTGTGCTCCCGACCGCGCCGTCCCCCGCCGCCGCACTGCATGCTATGCTCCCGACCGCGCCGTCCACCGCCGCCCCCGTCCATGGTCTGCTCCCGACCGCGCCGTCCCTCGCCGCCCATGAATCGAGCTCGCCCTGTCTCCGACGACCGACGAGAGGACTTCCTGACGTCCCAACCGCCTCGCCCTACCTCGTCCAATGAATTGCTGAAATTGTTTTTTTGGGAATTCAATGAATTGGTGAAATTGTATGGACATTGAGCTTATGTTTATGTGAACTGAATTGCTGAAATTGTGTGGAAAATGTTTATGTTAATGTGAATTGCTGAAATCTTTATTTTGGGGATTGAATTGCTGAAAATTTAGGTCACGGGGAAACTTCAGGAAGAAGGATCGTCGCAAACGGGGCCACGAGGGCCAAAAGAGGTGGGCCCTCGCGGCCCCTGTACCTGGCCGCGTGGGGCACCCTCTTTCGCCCCTCCGGCCTCTGTTTGCTTGCTTCCTTCACTCCTAGGTCTTCCTCCTTCCAAAATAATGATCCCCGTAAATTTGCAGCTCATTATGACGTCGTTAAGGCCCTGAAATAAATAAGGAAAGAAATAGGGGTTTTCTGCCTACGCAGGATTAATTCCATAAATAGGGGAAATCATTATTAATTACCAAAAATCATTAAATAACAGTAATATACCCCCTATATGATGCAAATATGAATGGAATACAAGTATTATAGTGCAAAGTTCATGTATGCATTTTACATGCATCAACATCCCCAAGCTTAACTCATGCTCGTCCTCGAATATGAAAGTGATAAAACTAACATGAACTTTGCAATATAATAACAACATGGATATAAAATATGATTGCTACTGCTACATAAAGTCAAATGATTCATTAATTCAAAGAAGTAGCAATATGCAAACAGTTTATAAAGTGATATCAAGTATTCAATGCAAGGATGTTCAATGATAGTTCACAAAGTGTAACATAAAAGATAGTAATATGGACCACAAGTATGCAATATGATAAGTAAGAACATCCTACATTGGTCATAGAGTGAAGATGAAAATCTGAAAGTAAAAGGTGGACACTTTGGAAAGGCTATATAAATGAGTAGAGGTAAAACATGCATAAGTTTCATCTATCCTCCAAACTATTCTACTTGAGTTATTGATTGCAATGGTAATACTTGGTGTCAAGCTTTCATTCCCCTATCATAGCATCTTGAATGATTAAAGTTAAATGTGAAAGCAAATATGAGTAGTGGCCTTGATAAAGTAAAGGTTAGATGTCTCATGCCTCTTGAATACAAGTACCTACACCATGATTACTCATCTTGGGAAACAAAGCAAGTTTAAGTTATCTATCATTGTAAGTAATAATGGTATTATCAAGAGCCTCAACTGGGGTACCTCTTGTCCCATGATATGGATCAAGCCCACATCAAAACAACAAGACAAACAAACATAATGAACAACCTCAACACCCTTTTTATTTACCACTTGATATAGCTTTTTATTGTAGGGTGTATCACAGAAAGTTCAGAATAGCATGTAAGTAAATTTCCACCATGAATGATGCATGGCTTAGATTAACGGCCCAGGTTTCTCTCTAACCATTTATACAAACTCATTTAAACTTACTCTATTTCCACATTATTTCACCATGATAGGCATCCATAAACAAAAGTACATGATATCAACTAAATAAATGATGGAACATGTTGAAAGCTTTGCATGTGACAGCACATATGGGCTAACTCCCAACCTTAAACATTTATCAAACCACTATCATCATAATATTAATCACAATGGTTCATGTTTATTAAATGCAATAAAAATAAAGTGTGCATCAAGTTCGCGAGAGCTTTTTAACCAACTTTTCCCATTACAATAAATAACATAATCATTTTCATTTAGAGGTATAGATAACACAAATAACATGGTAAACATACTTGGAATAGCATAAAGCTAATAGGTAGATATGGTGGACTCACTGGAAAAACTTGGGTTGAGGGTGTTGGAAACAAGTTTTTACTTGTTGGAATTTTTGGGCTAGCAAAAGGGAGAAAGATGACCATCGAGATGCATGCATGAGTGTCCATAGAACTAACTAATTCATGTCAAACAAGGTGAAATAACATACAGCATCAAAACATGAATAAAAGATAGCTCATGATAAAGCATTTGCAAATTATTACTCCTAAAGAAGCTCATGAATCATGCAACTATTTGTGTCATTAAAAATCAACTTAGACATCCCTTTTCCCAATACAATAAAAGCATGCAAGATATTTCAACCCATATTTCCAGTAGCTTTCTCATATATAAATGATAGTGTGGTGGTCTCACAAAATAAAAATCAAAGCAAAAACAAACAAAAAGACGCTCCAAGTTTATGCGATAAAGTGTTTTCAAATGAAAAACAGAAGTTAGACGTGTGCAAACCGAGAGTATGTTGGTTCAGTGGGGATGTTCTCCACATCCCCAAGCATATGGTTTTCACCATCCTTGGATAACTCATGGTGTATCTCCTCCAATCCCTGTGAAAAAACTTCAAAACACTGTTTCTCCCATTTCTTTTCTGTGGGGTGATATTAGTAGAGATAAACAAATAGGCTTCTTGCTGCATATAATCCATGGACTAAAATTCATATGAATGAGCAGAGAGTGTATAATGTTGTATGCCTACTCATAAACTCAATTGGATCAAAAAGCTTCAACTCAAAAGTTCAAACTATGCATAAAACAATATGGGACAGAATCTGTCCAGAAAAACAGCAGCAGCAAAACGTATTTTTCTGTCCTACTTAAACTCATCGAAAAATTCTGAAAAAATTCAGGCATACAGAGATGAAAAGTTGCAGTTACAGTTAAAATCTCAGCTCAATCGGAGTTACAAAATAGCAATGAAAAATCAAACCGTGCACAGACTTCGTGCAGGAATAAAATCTCCGAATAGAAGTAGCAACTTTTTCAAACCAAAATAGGTAAAACTTGGCACTTTATTAAAAATTCCATAAACTAAGCTAAGAAAACAATCTCTTATTACAGCAAGAGGACACAAAGAAAATCCAAATAAAAACAACCGGGTTGCCTCCCGTAAAGCGCTTTCTTTATAGCCATATAGCTAGTCTTACTTACTTGTTGTTTACCGAAGATGAAGCTCATGAGGGAGCTTAAAAGTTGTGCCCTTCTTCCTTGGGAAGTGTTCCATGCATTTCTTATGTGGAAACTGAAACTTCACATTCCCTTCCTTTGAATCAATAATAGCCCCTGTGGTACGAAGAAAAGGTCTTCCAAGAATAATAGGACTAGAGGTTTTATTCTCCATATCCATGATTAGAAAATCCACAGGTACAAAAGTCATATGTAACTCTACCATAACATCACTTACTTTTCCTAAAGCACGTTTAATGGTATTATCAGCAAATGCAAGTTCAACAGAGCATTTTTCAAGATTCTTTAATTCAAGTACTTCATATAATTCTTTAGATAAAATAGAGACACTACATCCTAGATCAAGTATGGCATGGTGTCTCTCTTTTCCAATAGTTACTAGCACCTTGGGGATCCATATATCCCCAAGCTTAGGTGGTATCATAGCTTCTTGATTGTATCTAGCAATTTTTTCTTTCAAGACATGATTAGCAATATAGGAACCAAAACCAGATTGGTTAACATCAATAGAAGGATCACTTGCAAATTTTTGTAAGATAGATATTAATTCATGCAAGGTACAATTCTCTAAATCAAGCAAAGGATCATTAACTTCACTAAGCATCTTAACTTCTTCAACTTTTACTCCCCTATTATAAAGATCAAATATTTCATAACGGTCATCAAAAACATCTTCAGGTACTTGGGCTTTATCTAAACTTTCTTTAATTTTTGCTTCCAAAAGCAAGCCATCAAGTAGATAATATATATTAGAAGCAGTCATATTCATAAAAGAACCTTCACACTCCTTATCCAAAAACACTCTAGAGGTTTCAGATAATCCTCTATAAAAGATATGCATGAGCATCCAATCTCTAAGACCATGTTCCATTCCAAAACCTATACTTCTAAATCTTTCCCATGTTTTTACCAAAGGTTCATCTTCCTCTTGTTTAAACTTGGTAACCATTTGTTTAGAATTGCAAATCATTTCAATGGAACAAAATCTTTCAACAAAAGCAGCTTTCAAATTAAACCAGATGCTAAAGTTACCAGGTGGCCATCTCAATATCCAATCTAATGCTTTCCCCCTAAAGAGTAAGGAAAAAGCTTAAGTCTAACATTAGGATGGTTCAGTTTTAGCATGTTGCATCTTTCATCAAATTTCTTAAGATGAGCTAAAGGATCTTCCTTAGGTTTTCCATAGAAACGATATTCTTAGATTGATTTCATTATCTTAGGATCTACCTCAATTTCCTCAATAGGGACATTCTTATTTTGAGGGAAATTCCTAACACTAAATGGCCAATGAGTTCTCTTTTCCATTTGCAAGTTTTTATGTGTTTTTAAATTTTTATGCAAAACTGAAAATAAAATGACACTAAATAATGCAAACCGAATTAACTAATGCAAAACAAAATGCAAAACTGAAAATAAAAAATGCAAACCAAAATCTAAAAATGATATGCAAGACAATAACAAAACAAAATAAAATGCTTAAAGGTAAAGATGGACAAGATGATGCTCACGTAGGTGCAACCTCCCCAAGCTTAGGTGTTAGCACAAGTTGGTGATGAAGTTGACTTTGTTGTGATATCCTTGGACAAAACCTTCCAGCTATGATTCCCCGGCAATGGCGCCAGAAAAAACACATGATGACGGAATTGATGAGAGTGTTTCTCCCTCAACTACGCCAACAAGCACTCCTGATACCCTGAAAGGAAAATAATATATGGGATAGGTTGAGCCTCCAAGTGCAGAGTATGTAGAAGTGGAAGTTTTTTCCCCACGAGGGTGACTCGAGGGTTTAATATCGAACTCTCGGGGAATCAGTAGTGGGGATTTTATCTCCTTGTCCTTCTCTAGATTTCCTGCAAACAAAGTAGATTGCTTTGTGCCCTCAACCTCACCAAGTGGTTGTCAAGCACAAGGTGTGAGAATGATATTAAGATAATAATGAATGCAAAACAGTAAATAAATATGCAATCGTGGTAAGTAGTAATGCAAGGATGATAGTAATGATGATGGATGATATTTTTGGGATTTTTATATGTGTATGCAATGAATAAAAGTGTTTTTGTATTTTCTGATTTTAAAATGGCTGAATGTAGAAAATGCTTAAAAGTGGTTGGAAAGTTGTTTCTTATGATTAAAAATGGACTGGGGTTCATGGTTTCACACATGCACTCTCTCTTTAATATAGTGTGGCAAATAAGTAGACATAGGATTAACATATGAGATTGCAAACAAGTTTAATGACATGTTACTAATTATATGGGCATCACGTCCTAACATAGAGACCTTTTGATTATTAGTCTCACTTATACTCCACCAAGATGCGAACTAAATCATAACACCTCAGTAATTAAGATGACTCAGAGTATAGCCTTAAGATTAATGACATGAAGTGAAAATAAGAACATGCTGGATCTAGTCATAGGTAGAGGCTTTTCACTCCTCATACCTTGCAACATGGTATTTTGGTTTATCCCTAGTGAGGCAACAAAGTAAGGTAAACACCCAATGGATCGCGATATTAAGTTGTCAGCTTATCACATCACCACCCCCGTTACTCCAACTAATGCACACGTTCCCCCTCACACGCTCTCATAAACACGCTTGATCTCAAAACAAGGATACAAGAACGGGGTACATAATATGCATCTACTTTCATAACTGAAATAAACATTGCAATCTCAACATATATTAACTCATAAAAAGATCCACCACAAAGGTAATACAACAATGACCGTAATCATGTTCCGCAGCTCATACGGTGCTAATTAGTGAAGCTCAAGAGAGAGAGAGAGATACATATGCTACTGCCACAAACCCATAGTCCAGAGGTGGACTACTCCCTCTTCATCATGGAGACGGTGGAGATGTCGATGGAGAAGAAGGAGACCTCTCCGGCAGCGCTCCGCCGGAGTTTCCCCCCTCCAATCTGTAGCCTCCTGGTCTCTGTTTCTTGTTTCTCTCGTGTGGCGGCCCTCTCTCCGAAAAACGTCAGGGGGCTCTTTAAATAGGCGTTTTTAGGTCACGAGGAAGCTTCAGGAAGAAGGATCGTCACAAACGGGGCCACGAGGGCCAAAAGAGGTGAGCCCACGCGGCCCCTGTACCCTGGCCACATGGGGCACCCTCTTTCGCCCCTCCGGCCTCTGTTTGCTTGCTTCCTTCACTCCTAGGTCTTCCTCCTTCCAAAATAATGATCCCCGTAAATTTGTAGCTCATTATGACGTCGTTAAGGCCCTGAAATAAATAAGGAAAGAAATAGGGTTTTCTGCCTGCGCAGGATTAATTCCATAAAAAGGAGAAATCATTATTAATTACCAAAAATCATTAAATAACAGTAATATACCCCTTATATGATGCAAATATGAATGGAATACAAGTATTATAGTGCAAAGTTCATGTATGCATTTTACATGCATCAACATCCCCAAGCTTAACTCATGCTCATCCTCGAATATGAAAGTGATAAAACTAACATGAACTTTGCAATATAATAACAACATGGATATAAAAGATGATTGCTACTGCTACATAAAGTCAAATGATTCATTAATTCAAAGAAGTAGCAATATGCAAACCGTTTATAAAGTGATATCAAGTATTCAATGCAAGGATGTTCAATGATAGTTCACAAAGTGTAACATAAAAGGTAGTTCACAAAGTGTAACATAAAGGTCTTCTCCATCCCCCCTCCGGAGTCTCCATCAACACCACCGTCAATACCATCACCATCTCCATCACCATCTCCATCACCATCTTCGTGATCTACTTCATCCCCCTCATAGTTTGAGATTGTTCGAACCCTAGCTATTGTTTAAGTGCTATTCTACTTGTGTATGATTGGCTACTTGTCATTGTTTGGGGGTGAGATCATATTTTCAGATTGTGTTGTATCACTTGTACCACTAAATCATATCATGTCTTGGCGTTGTGAGTAGTTCTCTCATGTTCCTGGGGGCTTAGGATGAATTGGCAATGATTTTTTATATGACATGTGTTGGTATTTTGTCTAGTTTTTATCTTTGATGTAATTCTATGATGGTGTTGTGCGAACGTCGACTGCACATCACTTCACCTATATGGGTTCATAGGAGAACACCGTAGTGTAATGAATTGAGGGAGCCTTGGGAGGACATGTAAACCTGAGACCGAATCATGAAGTTGCATTATGAGGGTATTAGTATCGGGGACCTTAAAGATTAATGCTATAGTGGGACTTTATGTCTTAATAATTCTTGTGCAGTCATTTACTTGGCCACATGATCCATCATAAGAGGTTTAGTTTATTTATTTAGCTATACCTAATTATGGCTCCGTCCAAAGAAGATTAAAACTTGACAAAATGTTTACCTTGTTGTTATAGAAATATTTATGCCATGAAGTCTAGGTAGCCATTGGGAACTCTCTCCACCTATAAGAAACACACACTTGAGCTTGTCCTCTTGCTGCATAGAGGATTGGGCTTTCTCTCTTTGAGAGCTTTCACCTTGTCATATTTCATTTTCAGCATTTTACTTTATTGCAAACTCTACACATACCTTCTACTCCTCGTGGGATCGATACTGTACTTACACATCGAAGACTTCAACGATCCCCTATACTTGTGGGTATCAAGACGTTTTTTGGCGCCATTGCCGGGGAGTGTAGCGCTTAAGTTTTTATTCTTGTTTGCAGTAGATTTTTATTTTCAGTTTTGAATTTAGTTTAGTTTTACTTTCATTTTGCATTTATCAAAAAATCCAAAAAAATTAGAAAATGGAAAACTATTATGAAAACGCCTTGAAAGCTGCTGAATTTAGACAATCAAAAGAAGGGAAAAGATTAGGAGGCTATATAGAGCTCCTAAATAAAATTGCTAGTACGTTGCTTAATTTTCATGAGGAAGAAATTTGTTGCTCTGAATACTATAGACACTTTGAATTCCAATGCCCTTCCAATAAAGATGAACCTGTTATTGCAACTTATCATACTTGGAATTATGCTCACTTAGGGATGGAAGAAGTAGAGCAATTTGTTATTTTTATGGCAGCCTATGAATTATACACCTTCATTGATGAACATGAAACCTGCCCTATAGCTTCTCAATTTAAATTTTTTATTGCCACTCTCCTTGATCTCTGCATACTTGAATTTGATGAAAATATCTATGTTGTTGACACGAGGAAGAGAGCTGCCCAAGAAAGATCTAATGTTTTGCAGGAAGAGGATGATGAAAACATGAACTTGGAAGAGGAAGTATGTGAAGAAGATGACAAAAGCCTAAGCTTGGGGATGCCCGTGCAACCCCAAGAAGATGAAGAAAATGATGAACAACTAGAGAATGAAGAGAGGAAACATCCACCTTCACCACCTATGGATGAGGGTAACACTAAAGATTTTGCTGATGATAAACTTTGCTTTTATGATTCTGATGATGAGGAGGACTATCAACCTATGCCTAATGATAACATTATTGATAATGATTTTAAAAATGATGAAGAATATGGTTTAGACATGCTATATGATAATGCTTTAGATGATGGTCCTATGCTTATTGATAATCCTCCATGTTCAGTTGTTACTGCTTTATGTGAGTTTAAAAATGGTATACTTGCTGCTTGTGATAATACTCTCACTCATGAGAGTCCTACTTTATTTCTGAACTCTCCTATTCACACCATGGAGGAGAAGCTTTTATATGTTGAAGAGTACTTATGTGGGCTGAAATTATATTACACTAATAATCATTTCACCCATAACCATCATGTTTATGGTACTTCTTGCAATTATATTGAGAGGGGAAAACATACTAATAGCTCACATGATAGTTTTAATAATCCTCTATATGTCCCTAAGTTTGCAAAGTTGCACCAATCTAATATTTGTTTTATCACATTTGCTTCAACTATTTGTAACTATTATGAGAGAGGAAGAAAGACTTATCTTTATGTTTCTATGTTATTTAAAATGCAATCTACTGATCATAACATGCATTGGTTACCACAAAATTGTTGTTATTTATTCATATATAAAATGCCAATGCATAGGAAAAGAGTAAGACTTAAAAGTTAATGGTTTAATGTTTTGTGGTGTGCTCTTTATGCTTTTATTTTCTATTCAGTTTGGGCACACCCTTATATCTTGAGAACTTGCAAAATAACTTTACCTACTATTTTCTAAAAATTAGTTTAAGATTTTCACTTTATATTAAACTAGTTGAATTTGGCGTGGCGTCACGCCACGCCTTTGGTGATTTTTTTTTGTAGAATATATTTTTTTTGTTCAATAAAATATTGGCTAAATTGTAATGTTTAAATATCTTTTTTTGTTTGTTGGCCATTAGTGGGTTGCAATTTTTTTATGAGAATTATGATACAGTTTCCATTTATTTTTTTTCGATTTGTAGATTTGAAGGTGTTGATATAAGGTATTTTTTTTTGGATATTGGTTAGGGAAATTGGATCGGCATTTGAAAATTTTAAATTTTCAAATTTTAGTTGCGATGATATGCCATAAATAGTTGCGATGATATGTGATGAAATGTTTAATTTGAGTCTAAAATTGCAGGAAACGTGTTGTCTGAGCATTTACTAATTTCAACTCCACATAATTAGTGGAAGTGCATTTGGTTTGTTTCCAAATGTTGACCAATTTAAAATATTCAAACATGTTTGTTTTTTAGACGCAAATCATGTTTATATTTTTCTCATAAGTAGTTGGCATTCATGTTCAAACAAATTTTTTTATGAATAGGTAGCATTTTTTGTGAGCATTTTTGATAAAATTTTTATAATGTTCAAATATTTAGTAGGGTGAAAATGGTTGAATATTTTTGTATTTCGGCGGGAGTATCTACTTTAAATTAGGGAAGATGCATTTGAATTACTTCCAAATAGTGACAATAGCTGAATATTCCAAAAAAAAAAATTACTTTAGCATATGCCGCACCCAATTAATTTTAAAATATCTCAATTTGTTGAGATTTGTCATCTATTTTATCTAAAGTTTCACTAAATTGTTTTTTTAAATTCGGACTAATTGGGAAATGTCAAAATCTGTTGGAATTTGTCGTCTTTTTTCTCTAAATTGTCACTAATTTGGAAGTGTTCATTTTTTTCTGCCATAAGTAGGTTGCATAATATATGTACTTTGTTCACTAAATTGTTTCTTTAAATTTGGACTAATTGGGAAATGTAAAATCTGTTGGAATTTGTCGTTTATTTTCTCCAAATTTTCACTAATTTGGAAGTGTTCAAAATTTTTTTTTTTGTTTTTTTAAGTTTTCTGCCATAAGTAGGTTGCATATTTTATGTACTTTGGAAATCTTGAAATTCGTTCGAAATTGGTGTTCATTTTATCCAAATTTCCAATAATTTAGAATATATTTTTTTTTGTTTGTTGGCCATCAATGGGTTGCATTTTTTTATGAGAATTATGATACAGTTTCCATTTATCTTTTTTTGATTTGTAGATTTGAAGGTGTTGATATAAGAACTTTTTTTTTTGGATATTGGTTAGGGAAATTGGATCGGCATTTGAAAATTTTAATTTTTCAAATTTTAGTTGCGATGATATGCCATAAATAGGTGCGATGATATGCGATGAAATGTTTAATTTGAGTGTAAAATTGCAGGTACTAATTTCAACTCCACATAATTAGTGGAAGTGCATTTGGTTTGTTTCCAAATGTTGACCAATTTAAAATATTCAAACATGTTTGTTTTTTAGACGTAAATCATGTTTGTATGTTTCTCATATGTAGTTGGCATTCATGTTCAAACATATTTTTTTTATGAATAGGCAGCATTTTTTATGAGTATTTTTGATAATTTTCAAATATTCAGTAGGGTGAAATGGTTGAACATGTTTGTATTTCGGCGAGAGTATTTAATTTAAATTAGGGAAGATGCATTTGAATAACTTCCAAATAGTGACAACATTTGAATATTCTAGAAAAATATTCCTTTATCATACGCCGCACCCGCTGTATTTTAAAATGGCGCAATTTGTTGAGATTTGTCATCTATTCTGCTGAAAATTTCAATAAATTATTTCTTTAAATTTGGACTAAGTGGGAAATGTCAAAAACCGTTGGAATTTGTCGTCTATTTTCTCTAAATTTTCACTAATTTGGAAGTGTTCATCTTTTTTAGTTTTCTGCCATAAGTAGGTTGCATATTTCATGTACTTTGGAAATCTTGAAATTCGTTGGAAATTGGTGTCGATTTTATCTAAATTTCCAATAATTTAGAATATCTTTCTTTTTGTTTGTTGGCCATCAATGGGTTGCATTTTTTGTTTATAAGATTTTTTTTCCTTTTTACAATTCTGTGGATTTTGGTTGCATTGGATTTGGAAGTGTATGTAATCATTTTTTTTAGTTTGTAGTTATTTATGTTTAAAGCAAGCCATAATTAAAGTAAATGATTTTGTATTTTTAAATGTGGTGATTTTTTTTTTTTGCAAATTTGTGGACTAAGGTACAGTTGGAGCTAATGAATTTGCATTTTTTATTAAATATTTACCTAATTATTTTTTTTCGAATGTATTTTCCTTTTTCAGTTCGGAAGCAAGCCATAGTAGTCGTTGTTTTTCTTTAAATGCAGTGATTTTTTTGAATTTTTATTTAATTCTTTTTTTCGAATGTATTTCCCTTTTACATTTGTGCGGAATTTGGTTGCATTTGATTTGGAAGGGTTTGCAATCTTTTCTGCTGTAGTTATTTATATTTACATTTAATTCAATTTAGAAGCAAGCCATAAGTAGAGTAATTTGATTTGGAAGGGTTTGCAAAAAAAAATTTAGTTATTTATATTTACATCTAATTCAATTTAGAAGCAAGCCATAAGTAGAGTAAATGAATTGGCATTTTATTTAAATATCCATCTAATCAATCGTTGTTTTTCTTTAAATTCAGTGACATTTTTTTCGTTCAATTTGGAAATGTAGCTAACCACATATATATATATATATATATTTTTCTTCCAGTGGATATTTTAATTTTGCAAATTTTTATTTATCTAACTTTTTTTCCGAATGTATTTTCCTTTTTCAGTTCAGAAGCAAGCCATAGTAATCGTTGTTTTTCTTTAAATGCAGTGATTTTTTTGAATATTTATTTAATTCTTTTTTTCGAATGTATTTCCCTTTTACAATTGTGTGGAATTTGGTTGCATTTAATTTGGAAGGGCTTGCAATCTTTTTTGCTGTAGTTATTTATATTTACATTTAATTAAATTTAGAAGCAAGCCATAAGTACAGTAATTTGATTTGGACGGGTTTGCAAAAAAAATTAGTTATTTATATTTACATCTAATTCAATTTAGAAGCAAGCCATAAGTAGAGTAAATGAATTTGCATTTTATTTAAATATCCATCTAATCAATCGTTGTTTTTCTTTAAATTTAGTGACATTTAAATATCCATCTAATCAATCATTATTTTCCTTTAAATTCAGTGACCTTTTTTTCGTTCAATTTGGAAATGTTGCTAATCACATATATATTTTTTTTTTCCAGTGGATATTTTAATTTTGACAAATTTTAGAGGATTTAGTGTTAGTTGTTTTGGGGGTGTTAGTGCTAGTTGATTTAGGGGTGTCCTTGAAAAGTTCAAACAATTTTGGAAAAAAATGGAAAAAGCAGAATGGGAAGGAGGGGGAAAAAAGTGAAGCCCAGCCCAGTAGGAGCCCGGTCCAGCCCAGGTTCACCATGACGTCATCGTGGCGTCGTCGGTGGCCGGAGCCGCCGCGGCCGCGTCGACCACGCCGGCGACGAACCAGCGCGTGCTGGGGCGCGAGCGTGCGCTTCCCGGATGCGCCCGGAGGCAGGCTTCCCGAACGTGGCGGCGCCGCCGTTTATAGGCCGCCGGAGCGGCCGCGGCGGCGTGTAGATGCGGCGGAGAGCAGCGGACGCGGCGGCGGCGATTCCGGCGATGTCGCGGCGTCCCGGCGAGTTAGCTGCGGCTAGGAGGGAGAGAGCGCGACGGCCGAGCTTCCCGCATGCTTGGATCCGTGCGGGGAGGGGCGTGGCGGCCGCGCGACGCGTCGGCGGCGGCGCGGCGACGCCGGGGCCGCGGGAGAGAGAAGGGGAAGGGGGGAAGTGATGACGTTTTTATAGAAAGCACCCTAAGTTTTTCTGTAATTTTATATAGGTCCTTTGCACTGCAAAACCGTGGACTGCGGGTTCTATTCACGGGTTTGGGAGGGTTTTTTTGCAAAAGCGTCTCCGACGCGTCCTGGGAGCCGTTGGATCGCTGCACTGTAGTACTGTAGCTAGCTACAGTAACTACTGTAGTTAGCTACAGCGCCCGATCGCTCTCAGGCCGAGAATTCGTTTGTCTTTAATATAGTTAGTAGATTTGGGAAAATAAATGAGAAGGATGAGTAATGGAGATATTGGGGTCGACCTTGAACATGTGTTGTTCATGCCAATGGAACCATTTCAAAGTCTCCATCATTAAAACTTTTCCCAAAGCTAAAGCCAAATAAAAAGAGTGTTTGATTGAACAATAGTGATTTGCTGTCCAGAAAACAGATTCCTGAGGTTCACTGCAAAAAATGTAATAAATCACAGAAGAGGAATTTTGAGCTGAGATTTTACGACAGCAATATTCAGTTATTAATACACATTTTATTAGTTCAAAGTTTTCTGATTTGAGCAACGTAAGTGCCTCTGAAAGTTCACTCTTTACGGGCTGTCCAGTTTTTGACAGATTCTGTCTTTATTTTGCATTACTCTCATTACTTGTGTTTTGTGTGGTTCTATTGATCAAAGAGCAATACACAACCATAGTAATGTTAGCAAATGTGTAGAATCAAAAAATCACAGAAGAGGAATTTTGAGCTGAGATTTTATGACAGCAATATTCAGTTATTAATACACATTTTATTAGTTCAAAGTTTTCTGATTTGAGCAACGTAAGTGCCTCTGAAAGTTCACTCTTTACGGGCTGTCCAGTTTTTGACAGATTCTGTCTTTATTTTTGCATTACTCTCATTACTTGTGTTTTGTGTGGTTTTATTGATCAAAGAGCAATACACAACCATAGTAATGTTAGCAAATGTGTAGAATCAACTCACGATATGTTTTTGCTGTACCTATGAGGATTTCATTTATGGAGACACTAACCCCTCTAATCAAGTTTTATGATGAGTTTTGTGTGAAGAGAACTTTCAAGTGGAAGAGTTGAGGGTGATAAATAAAGATCAAGAGGGACAACCATACAAGCTTGGGGATGTTACCCCTAAACTCACCCTACATATATCAAACTAGTACAAGAATCTAAGCTTGGGGATGCCAAGCCACCTCACTCCAACCATCTTGATACCAAATAAGTAAGCCTAGCTATATGGCTATAAAGAAAGCGCTTTACGGGAGGCAACCCGGTTGTTTTTATTTTTGATTTTCTTTGTGTCCTCTTTCTGTAACAAGAGACTTAGTTTTTAGTTTTGTTTCTGGAATTATTAATAAAGTGCCAAGTTTTACCTACTTTGGTATGAAAAAGTTGCTATTTGCATTCGGAGATTTTATTCCAGCACGAATCTGTGCACGGTATAATTTTTCATTCCTAATATGTAACTCCGAATGAGCTCATATTTTTACTGTAACTGAAAATTTTCATCCTCTGTGCACCTGATTTTTTTCAGAATTATTAGACATGGTTAACTTAGGTAGAAAAATGCGTTTCTCTGCTGCTAGTTTTCTGGACAGATTCTTTTTTTTTTTTTGAGAAAACTAAACGTATATTCATAGAAAACGAAGTACAATACGGATTACATACGCAGGCATACACATACGGATACAAAGCACCACGCAACAGCAGCGCTGAACCACCAGACTAGCTTCCAACTCCACCGCCAGCGACGCCGGAGAAGAAGAAGGGAAGCCTCCGCAGCAGCTGAAGGAGAGTACACCACCACGCCTTCGAAACGCAAAAGTCGCCCGACGAAGCCGTCGGAACTTGAGACGATGAACGCACATCGGCCTCGGTGCGTTTCTTTTCTGGACAGATTCTGTCCCATATTGTTTGATGCATGTTTTGAACTTTTAACTTGAATCTTGTTGATCCAATTAAGTTTATAAGTAGGCATACAACATTATACACTCTCTGGACATTCATATGAATTTTTGTCTAAGGATTATATGCAGCAAGTAATGCATTTATCTATCACTACTAATGTCACCCCACAGAAAAGAAATGGGAGAAACAGTGTTTTGAAGTTTTTCACAGGGATTAGAGGAGATGCACCAAGAGCTATCCAAGGATGGTGAAGACCATAAGCTTGGGGATGTAAAGACAACCCCACTGGACCTACACACTCTCGGTTTGTGCACTTCTAACTTCTGTTTTTCTATCAATGCACTTTATCGCATAAACTTGGAGCGTCTTTTATTTGCTTGTTATGTTAGTTTAGTTTTTGTTTTGAGACCACTACTATCATTTATATATGAGAGAGCTACTGGTAGTTTGGGTTGAATTAAGTTGGATGCTATTAAAATGATTTGGAAAGGGATGTTTAAGTTGATTTAAAAAGATACATATAGTTGCATAATTCATATGTTTTTAATGAGTGTCAATTTGCAAGTGTTTTATCAAGAGCTATTTTATATTCATGTTTAGATGCTGAATGTTACTTTACTTGGTTTAACATGGATTGAGTAGTTTTATGGACACTTGTGCATGCATTTAGTTGATCAACTTTCTCCCTTTTGCTAGCCCAAAAATCCCAACAAGTTAAGGCCTAGTTTGGGAGCTCAGTTTTCTTAAAACTACAGTATTCAAAAAATGAAGTAATTGAGTGCTAGGCGGATGGATACTTCAGTTTTGTGCTTTAGGAAAAAAGAGGTCAAGACCAAAGTTTCTGAAACGACAAAAAATGAAGTATTGGGGGAAATACTTCAGTTTTAAAACCACATCTTTCATTGCATCCAAACACCTCAAAGTATTTAATACTTCAGTTTTTTTAGAAACCATAGTATTCTCCTAATACTTCAAAAATACTTTGACGCCAAACGGGCCCTAAAACTTGTTTTCCAACACCTTCAACCAAAGTTTTTCCAGTGAGTCCACCATATCTACCTATTAGCTTTATGCTATTCCGAGTATGTTTATCATGTTACTTTGTATTATCTATACCTCTGAATTAAAATGCTTATGTTATTGATTGTTATGGGAAAATTTTGGTTAAATAGCTCTCACACCTTACTATTGCACTTAATAAACATGAACCATTGTGATTAAAATTATGAAGTTGTGAATTTGACAAGAGTCTTGGTTGCTAGTTAGCCCAAATGTGTTGTCACATGGCAAGCTTTCAACATTGCACTAAAATTATATCTAGTTGATATCATGTACTTTTGTTTATGGATGCTTATCATGGTGCCAAATAAATGTGGAAACTAAGTAAGTTTAAGTAGTTTGTATAAATGGCTAGAGAGATACCTGGGCCGCTAATCTAAGCCATGCTGTCATGGGGGAAATTTACTTACATGCTATGTGAACCTTCAGTGATACACCTCACAATAAAAAGCTATACCAATAGTAAATAAAAAGGGTGTTGAGATTGTTCCTTGTGTCTTGTCATTTTGACATGGGCTTGTTCCATGTCCAGGGACAAGAGGTACCCCAGTTGACCCTCTTAATGATGTTATTATACAATGCTTTTGCTTGAACTTGCTTTGTTTCCCAAGTTGAGTAACACCATGGTGTAGGTACTCATATTCAAGGGGCATGAAACTTTCAACCATTGCTTTGTCAAGCACACTACTCATAATTGCTTTCACTTTAAACTTAACCATTAAATATGCTATAATAAGGGGTAATGAGAGCTTGATACCAATGATACCACATTTATATCATTAACTTAAGTAGAAGCATTTGGAAGTTAGATGAAACTTGTTCATGTTTTTACCTCTACTCATTTATATCTTCCCAAAGTGTCCACTTTTATATTCAGTTTTATAAGAGTACTCTATGACCATTATACGATGCTTTTACTTTTCATTCGGCATACATTTGGTCCATAGTATTTTCTTCTATGTTACACTTTGTGAATTATCATTGAACATCCTTGCATTGAATATTGATATCACTTCATAATCTATCTTGCATATTGCTATTCCTTTAAAGAATGAATCATTTTACTCTATGTAGCAATAATAATCATCTTTTATATCCTTGTTAGTATTTAAATGCAAAGTCCATGTTAGTTTTATCACCTTCATACTCGAGGACGAGTATAGGTTAAACTTGGGGATGTTGATGCATGTAAAATGCATACATGAACTTTGCATTGAATTACTTATATTTCAATCATATTTGCATCATATATGGGTTATATTTATGTTTTATAATGATTTTTGGGGATAATTCACAGTTTCCCCATTTATTTGGAGTTAACCCTGCAGAACCAGAAAACCCCTTTTTCAATGTTTTTGACTTTCAGGGACCCAAACGACGTCCAAATGACCTAAGATTTTACGGGGCCCAATATTTGGAAGGAAGAAAACATACGAGCCAAGGATCCGTGAAAAAGAAAGTCCGAGAAGGAAATTGGGTGGTCCCACGCGGCCAGATTCCCTGGCCGTGTGAGGCACCTTGATTTCCCCCTCGTGGCTCTGATGCCGTCCGTTTTCGTCTCTGTGGCTTCGTCTTGACCTAAAAATGACTATAAAAATAGTCCCCCGAGGAGTTTCGCGAGGAAGCGGCGGAGAAACATAAAACCACAAAACAGAAGACAGAAGGCTGCCACCGGAGAAGATCGGAGGGGGGAAACGCCGCCGGAATCACCTCCGGAGGTCTTCTCCATCCCCCCTTTGGAGTCTCCATCAACAACACCGTCAATACCATCACCATCTCCATCACCATCTTCATGATCTACTTCATCCCCCTCATAGTTTGAGATTGTTCGAACCCTAGCTATTGTTTAAGTGCTATTCTACTTGTGTATGATTGGCTACTTGTCATTGTTTGGGGGTGAGATCATATTTTCAGATTGTGTTGTATCACTTGTACCACTAAATCATATCATGTCTTGGCGTTGTGAGTAGTTCTCTCATGTTCCTGGGGGCTTAGGATGAATTGGCAATGATTTTTTATATGACATGTGTTGGTATTTTGTCTAGTTTTTATCTTTGATGTAATTCTATGATGGTGTTGTGCGAACGTCGACTGCACATCACTTCACCTATATGGGCTCATAGGAGAACACCGTAGTGTAATGAATTGAGGGAGACTTGGGAGGACATGTAAACCTGAGACCGAATCATGAAGTTGCATTATGAGGGTATTAGTATCGGGGACCTTAAAGATTAATGCTATAGTGGGACTTTATGTCTTAATAATTCTTATGCAGTCATTTACTTGGCCACATGATCCATCATAAGAGGTTTAGTTTATTTATTTAGCTATACCTAATTATGGCTCCGTCCAAAGAAGATTAAAACTTGACAAAATGTTTACCTTGTTGTTCTAGAAATATTTATGCCATGAAGTCTAGGTAGCCCTTGGGAACTCTCTCCACCTATAAGAAACACACACTTGAACTTGTCCTCTTGCTGCATAGAGGATTGGGCTTTCTCTCTTTGAGAGCTTTCACTTGTCATATTTCATTTTCAGCATTTTACTTTATTGCAAACTCTACACCAAAAACCCAAAAACACTTGCATCATTTAATCATTTTAGTTTGTCTAGTGCATAGATAATAAGGGAAGTGACACTCTTATTTTAGAGGATAAATACTTATACCTTCTACTCCTCGTGGGATCGATACTATACTTACACATCGAAGACTTCAACGATCCCCTATACTTGTGGTTATCACATCTTCAAATTAATTGCCAAATTTGAAATTTTAAAATGATTTATCTTCTAAACCGTTGTTCCGATTAGCGATCCGTGGACACCTCTAAGTTCGTCTCGACAAGATCTTCAAAACTAGAATTAACACGTTTTGACAAGATTTTTTTTCTAGCATTAGCTACCAGATTATGATACTACGGCTACCAGATTAGCACCAGATAGTTACCACGATAATTATACATGGTTACTAGATAATGTTTTACACGTATTTAGACATTTATGACACATATACATATCAAATATGAACTTTTATCATCACACCAGTTATCAAATTAAAACACTATGGTTACCAGATTAATATCGAACAATTGCCATAATAATTGTACATGGTTATTGTAAGTTATAGAATAGTGCACATAAATCTGGTACTAAGTTATTATAATCTGGTAGGCTAGTTACTAGAATCTGGTAACTACGGATGAAAAAAAAAGTTGTCAAAACATGGTATTAGAGTACAATTGTAATAGGAGTTGGAGTCCTAATGTAATACGAGTTGGAGTCGGTTCCCTAAAACCCTAGGTCGGTTAGGTCCTCCTATATAAACCCATGTACTCTATTGAATCAATACAAGTTATTATTCTTCCCAAATTACATGGTATCAGACGTCTAGGTTTTCCGCACCTTGGCCATGGCGCCGCCACCCAAACCGCCGCCGCCGCCGATCAAACCCCTCTTCTCCGCGGCTGAAGCTCGCCAAGCCGATATCCTCTACCCCTCTACTCCTTCTTCTTCCTCTAACCACCAAATTGTTACCTCCCAAACCCCTACTCCACCGACCTCAATATCCCTAGCCGACACAATCGCCGACGTCTCCCCGTTCATCCCCATCACTCTCGACCTCGCGTCCCACAATTACTATCACTGGCGCCATCTTTTTTATATCCATCTTGGCCGATGTGGTCTTCGTGATCATATCAATCCACAATCAGCCCCTCAACCTCGCAATCCACGATGGGTACAGGACGACATCGCGATCATCCAGTGGATCTACACCCGCATCTCCACCGAGCTCTTCAATCTCGTCTCTAATGATGACGCCACCGCCGCTGATTTATGGCTCTCTCTTCAGCAGCTCTTCCAGGACAACTGCGACGCTCGCATCAACGCCCTCCATACCGAGCTTCGCACCACCACCCAGGGCGACACAACTGTGACTGTCTTTTGCCAATGGATCAAGGCGATCGGTGATGAACTCCGCAAGCTTGGCGATCATGTGGAGGACCGTACCCTCATCAACGCTCTTCTTGTCAGCCTCGGAGAGCAATTCGAGAAGCAGGTCGCCTTCATACCCATGATGCGGCCCTATCCAACCTTCGCCGAGGTTCGCTCCATCTTACATCTCGAGGCGATGAATCAAGCACGCAAAGCAACCCGACCTCCTCAGGTTTTTCGCACCATCGCAAGGTCGCCTGCTCCTCAACCTGCTGCGGCTCCTGCTGTCGCGCAACCACCTCCAGGATGGCGTCCAAGTCCAAACTACCGGGGCAAGAATCCGATGTACCGTCCACCGCAGCCTCGATCCACTGCTCCTTCGCCACCACCGAATCCGCCACCGACGAACACACAGATTGCTGGCACTCCTCCATCAACCTGGCACCCCCAACACGACCCCTGGACTGGTCTCGTTCAAGCGTGGCCCATGCCGTGGACTGCTCCTTCTCCCTACAGCGCCCCTCCAGCCTACTCCGGTGCGTGGAGTCCTGGCCTTCGCCCGTCCACCAGCTCACCAGGTCTTCTCGGCACACGGCCTCCTGCTCAAGTCTACACCGCGCTCACGCCAGGATACGCTCCACCAAGCTATGCTCCACTAGCTCCTCCATACGGCTACAACTACGCGACATATGCTCCTCCAAGCTACGCTGCACCAACTCCTCAGTACATGACTATGCCCCCGGCCTTGCCTGCACCGCCATCGACAACCACTCCGCCAAACTGGGACCAGGGAGCCTT
Source organism: Puccinellia tenuiflora (assembly GCA_012064385.1). Taxonomy (NCBI): domain Eukaryota; kingdom Viridiplantae; phylum Streptophyta; class Magnoliopsida; order Poales; family Poaceae; genus Puccinellia; species Puccinellia tenuiflora. Next base: position 403,604 of record QRDG01001975.1, read on the forward strand.
AATCGCCGCCATGAACAACTTCACCCTCAACAACCAAGGTACGGATTGGATCTTTGATTCTGGTGCATCCTCTCATATGTCTTCAAATATGAATATTCTGTCAACGCTTTCTCCATCAAATTTTTCCTCCATTACCATTGGTGACGGATCCTCCATCCCTATCACATGTGCCGGCCACTCCTACATCCCTCATAACCAATCTAATTTTCTCTTATGCAATATCCTAATTGTTCCTTCCTTAATTAAAAATCTCATATCTATTCGACATTTTACCATTGACAATTATGTCTCTCTTGAATTTGACACCTTTGGTCTGTCTGTGAAGGATCTGACCACGGGGAAGGTTCTCGCTCGGTACAATAGCTCGGGAGATCTCTATCCACTACATGGAGCGCCCACCTCTACTCTTCATGCCATGATCGCCTCCGTCACCTTATGGCATCAACGTCTAGGCCACCCTAATAAAAACACTCTGTCATCTCTACTTCAGGAATTTTGTATCCCTAGTTCTCCTCCTACTCACAATTCTTCTCTTTGTAATGCCTGTCAATGCGGCAAACATGTTAGATTACCTTTTGGCACGTCCGCCACTGTTAGCACTTTTCCGTTTGAATTACTACATTGTGATTTATGGACCTTTCCCATCCCTAGTGTATCCGGCTTCAAGTACTATCCTGTGATTCTAGACGATTACTCCCATTATATTTGGACCTTTCCTCTCCGTGCCAAGTCTGATGTTCATAAACTTTTTCTTAATTTTCACCAATATGTTCTTACCCACTTCGGTCTACCAATACGTTTTATTCAATGTGATAATGGACGTGAGTTTGACAACAATAGAATTCGCAATTTCTTTCTTTCTCAAGGAATTCTTCTCCGTTTTTCTTGCCCACATACTTCTCCCCAACATGGCAAAGCTGAATGATCCCTACGCTCTATTAATGACATCCTACGCACCTTGCTTCTTCTAGCCTCTCTCCCTCCTCGTTTTTGGGTAGTAGCCCTTCGCACCGCCACCTTTCTATTAAATATTCGGCCTACTAAAACGTGTCCCCTATACACACCTTTCCTATCTCTTTTCTTAGATCACCCTGATTATTCCTCTCTTCATGTTTTCGGTTGCCTATGTTTTCCAAACATCACTTCCACCACCTCCCATAAGCTTGAGCCACGATCTCTCCCTTGTGTTTATCTTGGTGCTTCTAATGACCACAAAGGCCACTGATGCTTCGATCCCTCCTTCGGTCGTGTTATTATTTCTCGCCATGTCACATTCGACGAAAACACTTTCCCTTATGCTACTATCACACCATCTCATTCATCCCCCGCCTCGCCCAAACCAAATTCTCCAAACCCTCGCACCATAGCCACCATCCCTACCGCGGCAGCAAATCCTGTTGAAACTCTGTCGCGGCAGTCCCAACCACCCAAAACCCTGTCTCTCCTGTCCCAACCACTCAAAACCCTGCCGCGACAGAAAATTCTGCTGCTGCAGACCAACACTCTGAAAACTCTCCTGTGACAGCCCAAAATATTGATTCACCTACCACAACAGCCCCTCCTATTACTCTTGTAGCTTCCCTCTCCCCCTCATCTGCAACCAATGCAAGCCTCACTTCTTCCTCCGCATCACCTACACCTATTCCTCTTAATGCTGTTCCTGCTCCCATTCCGGACAATGATCACGTTATGTGCACTCGTGGCAAGCGTGGTTTTCATATCCCTCGACGTCGTCTTAACCTATCCGCCACTACAAATATATCTCCTATCCCTACTTATTACAAGCGAGCCCTTCTAGACCCCTTATGGCACTCTGCCATGCGCGACGAATTCAACGCGCTTATTCAAAACAATACATGGTCTCTCGTTCCCAAACCACCGGGTGCCAATGTCGTCTCCGACAAGTAGATCTTTCGACACAAATTTCATTCTAATGGCTCTCTTGCACGTTACAAGGCTCGTTGGGTATGTCGGGGTTTTTCTCAATAGCTTGGGATTAATTATGATGAGACTTTCTCTCCAGTTGTTAAACCCAGCACCATTCGAGTTGTTCTCAGTCTTGTTGTTTCTTTTTCCTGGCCTATTCATCAACTCGATGTCAAAAATGCTTTTCTTCATGGCACCCTTAATGAAACCGTCTATTGTCAACAACCTTCTGGCTTTGAAAATCCTTCTTCTCCTGATCTTATCTGTCTTCTTCACAAATCTTTATATGGTCTCAAGCAAGCTCCACGTGCCTGGTTCCAGCGTTTTGCCACCTTTATTCAAACCATTGGTTTTTCACCTTCTAAATGTGATTCTTCCCTTTTTTATTTTCCATTCCTCCACACATACCGCTTATCTTCTTCTCTATGTAGATGATATAGTTCTCACTGCCTCTTCTGAAACATTCTTACAACACATCATTTCTTCTCTCGCCAATGAATTTTCCATGACCGGTTTAGGACCACTTCATCACTTTCTTGGTATTGCTGTCTCTCAAACACCTACTACCCTCTCTCTATCTCAACGCCAATACATTCTAGATCTAATTTCTCGAGCAGGCATGGCAGATTGTCAATGTCGCACTCCAGCTGATATTGGTTCCAAACTATCGGCAGACGGTGACCCTATTCCTGATCCCACGCTCTACCGTAGTATCACTGGTGCCCTTCAATATGCAACTCTAACCCATCCAGACATCTCATATTCTGTCCAACAAGCCTGTCTATACATGCATGATCCTCGTGTTCCCCATCTTAATCATGTCACCTTTGGTAAGTTTCCTGAGACCTCAATGGCATCTCTCTCCCTCTCCACCTCCACCACCATCACCTCCAATGGCGTCTAGATCTGATCTCTCATGGAGGCCCTCCTTCACTGGGACTTCTCTCCCGGCCTCGCGGTAGAGGCACAGGTGCGTCGGCGTTTTGGTTCCTCAGTTCACTACTCCCCTTCTCCCTCATCCAAGGAATTCTTTCTCGTGGTGTCCTTTTCTTCGGCCTCTTTTGCTCTTTCGGAGGAGTCTGTGGGTTTGGCTCTTTAGTCTTGCATTGGGGGTGATCGACATGGTTTCAGAGTTTTTAAATTGGCAGATCATCGTTTCCGTTTCTCAGTGGCCTCCAACAGAGTGGGACATTTCATATACAATCTTAGAGATCGGGTTTGGCCTGATTTTATTTGTCACTTCAGTCTGTTCCGTGGTGTTCATCCGTCAGTGTCCGGTTATCTTCACTCGGACAGTAATGCTTGGAATTCTTCAGCTGAGATTTTAGAAGTGTCTCAACGATCACCGTCTAAGTTCACACCAAACCTTGATTTTTTGAAGTTGAGTGCTCAAGGGGATTGCTCTTCACATAAGGAGTTAGCGAAATTTGGTATTTCACCCGTCAGTTTTTCAGTGCCTCATCAGAATAACTCTGATCAGTTTATCTTTGGATCATTTGGGACATCTCCTCATCCCCCGGTACCTCAGCCGGAAATAGGAAAAGCACTACCAGCGAATTGGTAGTTGGCTCATTCGAAATACCGTTGACCCCGGAAAATCAAGGCCTAATGATCGTGTTTTTTACAACATGAATTTCATTCGTAAGTTTTGTTTGGCACTCCCGAAACTCACGCTTGAAGATTTGGAGGATTTACGCCAGTCTCGCTACTCGGATTCAGAAATTATGGCAGCACTAAATCTACCCTTAATGCCGCCTAAAGACCTGGTTTTTGAAATTCTGGGCCGATGTTCTCGCTGTGACCTGCGTGATCACCTTCACCCAGCCTGCCCAGGTGTATGTTTGGATTGTCAACGTCTGAGTGTTGGTAATCGTTTAAAAAAGGGTTCCCTTTGCAAAGGGAACCTAAGGTGCACTCCCGTCACGATAAGTGTCGCCTTCTCCTCGCTTGGTCCCCCGTGGATACTTGCATGTCCGCCAAGTGTCGCAACCGGAGTTAAAGTGGGGATGAGAGAGAAAGAGATACGGGAGGTGGGAGGGTAGCTTTTTCCCTTTTATTTTTTTGAACCGAAGTTTAAATACGAAATATCTTCAGAACCGCTTATCCAAATTACGAACCGTTTTCAGTTTTGAACTCCTCGCATCGAGATCTTCAAAACTAGATCCCATATCGATAGGTTTTGACGAACTTTTTTTCTGTACATCCAAAAGTTGAATACCTGTACATCCGGTTTGAACATATTTGTACTCCGAGTTTGAACGTACTTGTACTTCGACTGTCAACGTATTTTGTACTCTGTTTTTTTGTGTACTTGTACTTGGTGGGAGGGTAGCTTTTTGTGCTTTTATTTGTTTGAATCGAAGTTCAAAAACGAAATAATTTGAGAACCGTCCGTTCAAATGGCAAACCGTTTTCACTTTTTAACCCCTCGCGTCGAGATCTTCGAAACTAGATCCCATGTCGATAGGTTTAGACGAACTTTTTTTTTGTACATCCAAAAGTTGAAAACCTGTATATTCGGTTTGAACATACTTTTAATCCGGGTTTGAATGTACTTGTACTTCGGCTGTCAACGTACTTTGTACTCCGTTTTCTGTCTGTACACCCTGATCGCTATACTCTATACTTTCTGTTATGTAAACTCTGTACTTCCATATTTCTAACGAACTTTTCCATGTAACGGATAGTACGAGCGATGAAGCCTCCATACCCTAACGCCCCGAGGCTGAGTCCGCCCGTACGCCGCGGTAGCGATGACGGGGGACGAAGCCAAGCCGCTAGATCATGAAAAATTTATAACTTTTATATATAATTTAGGGTTCAGGGTGGGGTGGCAAGTAACCCAATTCATATACCGGTACAAAAAAGAGATTTAGATTTATTGTTTAATTTGTACTCCCTGTTATGTACAGTTTGTACATCGCTATTTAAGTAATTTGTACACTCTGATCTATTTTGTTTATACTCCCTACTCTCGACGCGGCTGACGCACACGTAGGCACATGACGGTGCAGATGGTTCGCTCTCCAGTGACTCACTCGCGGGGCTTTGTACATCGACCGCGGAGGGTCTCGTACGCGAGCGCAACCGAAACGTCTAGGTGTACAGGGCCGGTGTGTTGTACGCATGTGCATGTACAAGGATGTGTCGTCGTATGCACGCGGATCGGAGTCTCGTACAGCAAAACGAGCTAGCACGGTTATGCCTTCGCGTGGGCTTTGCGTGGGGACCCCATGCGCATGTGCATGCATAGCCAAATTCGTTTTCTCCAGACTGGCACGTGGTGCGTTTGCACGTTCTGTATTTGCCCTTTACGAAGGGAACTCTTTTATTAGTGGCACCCCTGAGTGTTCGATGTCCTACCTGCTTAAGCAAATCACAGCAGAAACAACCGACCCAAGATACTAGTAATTTGGGCCTCTTTGAGGATGCTTCGCTTTCGGGCCCTCTTCGTTGTTGTTTCCGTTGTCTGGATTTGGGCCACTTGAGGAAGAATTTCATGAAGGATATTAAATGGCTCAAATTTTTAAAATAATACATTTTTTAAACTCTTTTCCAGAAATAATACGCGTTTGTAAAGTTTTACGAAAATAATACGGCCTCGGCTTTGGGGAAGCCGACCAGGTCCTATCGGCGTCGCGGAGGCCGAGCAGGTCATGTCGGCGTTGAGGAAGCCGACGAGCTCGTCGGCCTGCCATGCCGAGACCCGTGCCAGGCCTGGTCGGCTTTGCGTAGGCCGATAAGCCTAATCAGCCTGGACCAAGCCGATTAGTTGCTTTCGGCTACAACAACACCGACTGTTGCATGCATTTTTCCGCCACCCCTATATTTCGTTTTATCTCCATTTCAGTTTTAGATGGTAAATAAAACATATGAAAAATATGTTGTCTCGCCCAGATTTGCCGCCACCGATTATCCCGCCTTTTTTTCTCCCGTCCTTTCTCGTTCCCGCCATTTTCTCACGCCCTTACTTGTTCCCGGCATTTTCTCCCGCCTAAACATTCCCGGTATTTTCTCCCGCCTAAACGTTCCCGCCATTTTCTCCCACCTAAACGTTCCCGCCATTTTCTCCCGCCCTTTCTCTTCCCGCCATTTGTTCTATTCTCGGGCTATAAAAGTCGTTGCTCAGACAGGTGCATAAGTAGTCTAGGGAATTCAGTCATCGATGTCGGGTTTTCCTCCTTACCGTAGCTTTCTTCCACATGAGTCTGAGCGCCTTTTGAAGTGTGCTGTCGAGCTTAGGGTAGACAATAAATTAGTTCCATGGGAGGAACTCATTAGTAGTGATAGTTTCCTCACTGAGATAGACGCGACATTGTGGAGGAAACATTATTGGGCTCATAGGACTCCACAGGAAATACGACAGGAACTTCTCAGGCTGCATGAAAGGTGGAAGAAGGTGGAGCAAAGAAGTAGGGACCAGAAGTTCATCAATTGGTTAGCAGATCATCCGTGTTCATGGGCGGAGGAGAGCGAGGACGATGATGACATCTTCATGCCTAGCATGACAGCCAAGAAAGCGTCAGCGTCGAAGGGAAAGAGAGCGGCATCATCGAAGGGCAAGAGTGGCCCATCGACGGAGGCAGGTGGATGCGAGGACGATGATGACATCTTCATGCCTAGCATCACGGCCAAGAAAGCGGCAGCGTTGAAGGGCAAGAGAGCGGCATCGTCGAAGGGCAAGAGTGGCCCATCGACGGAGGCAGGAGGATGCGTAGACGGGAGATGATATTTATTTTAAGTATCGCATGTATATTAATTTCAGTTGTAGATGTTTAATTTAAGCATGTTTTAATGAAAAAGTTGTAATCTCGCCGTTTCTTAATAAATGTGTCATACTAATATAGTGTCTCGTACATAGATAAGATTATGTCTCATACATAGATAGGAATATGTCTCACATAAATATGATGTCTCGTACATAGCTAGATAGTAATATCTCTAGTCATAGAGATAGGTCTCGCTACTTGCGTCTGCCACGACGCGGTGGAGGATCCTGGGGTGTCGGCCATCCGTACCTATGTACTGCATGAAGTTGACGAACAGGGGTACCGTCCTCGTTAAACTGCTGCTCCTGCGTGGGCTGCGTCGGCTGCGGTGGGGGTGTGACCTGTGTTTGGTGCATGCTGTAAGGTGGAGTGGTCCCAAAGAGGTTCATCCAAGTGTTGATCTCGTCCATCTGGTTTCCGCCTTCCTGATCACTCCCCCACGCGGATCCGGACATAGACGACGGTTGCCCGGACATGAAAGCACCTGCATCGCACTAATTTAAGTATTCACTTCGTTTTTATGGGCAAATAGTATACAGCTATGTACATACCTTGTGGCTGCGGTTGTGGCCGAAATTGGAAGCTCGACGTAGGGTTGTGTTGCGTCTGCTGCCACGCCGAACCGCCAGGCTGGTCAGGAGGAGGAGGTGCGGGCGTCCTCTACGGTGATAGGCGAGGTCGCGTGTGCTGTCGCTGCTCGGGCTGCTGCTGCGTCGACGGACGTGGGGGCCGCTGTGCACCGTGCGGGTGAGCGACGTCCGAAGTGCGAGTGCACGTGATAGTCTCGTAGATATGCCGTAACTTTCCCTTCATACGCCTCAGCCAGGACACATGGCGGTCTCGCTGTAGAAGAGGCCCCGTAGAAAGAGAACGCCCATACGCAGCGAAGTCGTTGTGAAGCTCCATCGTCAAATCTGCCTGAAATTATCATGTACAGTATTAAGGACATGTGCCTGGAATTAAATAATAAAGCTTTGATAATTGACATATATTTACCGCATGCTGTCTGGAGCCAGAAACAGACTGGCTCGGGTACATATCCCAAGTAGATGGTGCTGGGATCTCGTCCGGATGAGAATGATTGATGATGCGTAGTCGTGTCGCGGACATGTACCGCCGTAAATACTCGTTGAAAAGCGAGAGATCAAACACGCGATCCTCTTCCCAGACCCGCGTATCCGCAGTCTCCCACTCTGTAACGAACGTGTGAAGCCTCGTGAGCCATTGTTGAGCCATCCTGTTAGTACCCTTCCTAGACAATCTAAAAAATAGGGTGTGTGTTAGACAATTAATTATTCAAACATTTCGAACTAATAATCATATATGCGTAACTGTAGTTTAAAATACCTATGGACGATGGCTGGCACATGATGTTCTGTAGGCGGGGGAACGACCTCCTGGCGAAGACCAAATTGTCTCATTACCCTCTGTTGGTCCATTTCCTCAACGGAGACATCGAAGATGATCTTCGATTTTATCATCCAGTACGCGCGATCTCTGGTGCAAAGACGAGATATACCGCCTGGGTACTTAGTGTCTATAGCATACTGCGTGTATGGCTGCCAGATGACCTGATCGGTGTGCAACACGTCGAACTGCTCGTTGAATGACGTATAGCAATTCCTCACCTGATCTTGCGCATAGCGTCTCTGTGGGAAAAAAGAACGAGTTAGTTTACGTACATATTATTCCAATGCGTAGAGTTAGTGTACGTAACATATCCAACATACCCTGCGACGTGTCCAATGGGTGCCGAATGTAGGCATGTCAATGCGATCCGCATCAAACATCTCCCCCAACGGGTAAGGCTGCTCAGCCAGTACGTCTGGTCGGCCAATCGGGAACCTCTCCCACGGCCACAATTGCAAGAATAAAGGGCATCCAAGCAGGGCTGACCTAGACGTTACGAGTTGACAACCATTGCACATACCTCGATATGTAGCTGCTAAGACCGCAGAACCCCAACTCCTCTGTCTGATCTGGGCCGGGTGTGTGGCGTTGGCGATCTCTACTGCAATAGGGATGTATCGCGCACTAATAGTGGTCACATGGTTCTCCGTGAACATCACCTTTTCGAGAAGCCACATGATGTACCCCTCTAGACTCCTCGTGATCTGAGGCCCTGAAAGCGGGACGTTCGGAAAACCTGGAAAATTCTGGATCTACATTCATAATTTAAGAAGTGTTAGTAAAATGATGCCTGAAATTTACTGACCTCAAAATACGAAATATGGCTACTTACCTGAAAATCGAGCAGCCAATCAAGCTTAGGTCCGTGATCCTCTGAATCGAAAGGCGTAGCAGTCGGATTAATACCCTGAAAACGAAGCATCATATCGGCCTCCCAATTTGGTGGTGCCTCCAACGGTCCTATGGGACGACCCGCTAACGGGAGACCGAGCAAGTACGACACGTCCTGCAGAGTAGGCGCCATCTCTCCCCATCGAAAGTGAAACGTGTGTGTCTCTGGCCTCCATCTGTCCACTAAGCAGGTGAGCAAAGAGTGGTCCATGGTCACACGAGAAGACCTTTCGGTTGCCTCTACTAGACGCGCGAAAGGTAACAGTCCAGCCCACTTAAGTCTGCACATTTAAAAACATTAGCGATGTTTTTTGTCCTTTATCACACATCAAATAACACATGAGATGGAGAACTAAATAAATAAACACATACCTATCAACCCAATAAGGGTGTATCATCCAGTTTTTCTTTGGAGTGCGAGTAACCAGGGTGTCCAAAACCTTCTCCTGCAATATTGCAGATCGGTGCTTACTCTCAATATCCGCGTCGAGTAGCGATTCCATTTCCATTTCTGCCAACATTAAGACATGTAATACAAATTAAACAGAGTTCCTCACTTATTACAAATTAAAATAGTAGCACACTTGATAAAAATAAAAGCGAGTTCCACACTTATTACAAATTAAAATAGTAGCACACTTGATAAAAATAAAATCGAGTTCCACACTTATTACAAATTAAAATAGCCTAGTTACGTCCTCTCCCTCCTCGTGCTCGATTGCCTCGTCCCCGGTTGCCTCTTGCAGTAGCTCCGCCTGTGCCAAACTGTGGACAACGAGTGTCTCTATGTCCGTAATTGTTGCATAAAACACATTGCCTAATTGGGCCACCGGCTTCAGATTCATCCATGTCATTGCGGATGCGCTTGGACTGACGCCTGCCTACACCTGTCCGCAGTAGACTTGGGTCGGGGATGTATTGCCTTTCAGAAGGGACAACGGTGTTAAAGTTACCCATTGCTCGAAATCCCTGGATCTCACCAGTCCAAGTATGCAAGACGGCCTCTTTCATGTAGTAAGGAGAAACAAACGAGATTGCATCCAGGCCTAACTATCCGCAAGCAGCAAGAACATGTGAGCAAGGAAGGTGAAGCAACTTTGGTTTGTTGCAAGTGCACTCACACGTTGGCCATTGTTCAAGACCAATTTTCACCTCATGCGTCCTCAACTCATTTCCACATCCAAACTTGTCAGTAGGTAACCACACCTCAAACCTCCTTTCTGCATTTCCAATGGCGACACATGTGTGTGTCCTAGCTTTTTCCATCTTACTATCCATGTACTTCATAATCTTGTCACAGTAAGGTGTGTTTGGGTTGTTTACCAGATGCGTGTGAGCTTTCTGCCGTCTATCTCTAAAATAATTCAAGGTGCCACGGAAAATACCCTCGACAATGGTGGTCAGTGGTAAAGCCCTGCTTCCTCTCAGCACAAAGTTATATGTTTCAGCCAGGTTTGTAGTCATGACGCCGTACCTAGCTCCATGTGTGTCGTGAAGCAAAGACCACCTCTCCAAAGGCTCGTGCTCTATCCACTGATCAAAGTTTTTTATCCGTCTCCCAACCTTCCTCCTTGTACCGGGTGCGTCAAATCCTGGCAAGTCACAAAGCCCAACAGGATCCGGTATTAGTGGTATTGCTTCTGTTGATTGTTGTGAAGCCACTACAGCTGCATGTGCTGCTACAGCTACCTCTTGTGCCTGTCTCCTCAATCTTGCATGTTCCTTAGTGAAGTCATTTAAATACCCACGGATAACATTGTACTTCCATTCTTGGTTCTGCTTGCACAATTTTTTGAATAAATTCATAAGGTTCTTATGTCTGAACTGTGAAAAAAAATTGCCCCCAAATGACGCATGCACCAACGGCTCTGCAAGTCCAGCCATGGAGTTTCTTCCTCAGGACTAGGATTTGTCAGTGACTTAATCGCACTGAGTATACCTGCATGCCGGTCATGAAGGATGCAGACATTCGGCTTGTCATGCACAACAGCTTTTTTCAACTGCCTAAAGAACCATAACCAACTTGCAGTGTTCTCACTCTCCACAAAGGCAAATGCGAGTGGGACGACCTGATTGTTCCCGTCTTGACCAATGGCTGTCAAAATCTGACCTTTGTACTTGCCAGTGAGAAATGTCCCATCAACGCATATCACAGGTCGACAATGACTAAAAGCTTCAATGCATACACCAAAAGACCAAAAAACTCGATGCAGCACCTTCACCGTTGGAACTCAGGCATCCAAAGGTGTTGGATGTCTACATAGGTACCTGGATTTCGGGCCTGCAGTGTGTGCAGGAGACGAACCACAGAGTCGTATGAGTCAAAGAACGACCCAAATCTGCTCTCAAGCGCACTCTGCTTAGCCCTCCAAGCCTTGTCATACTCAATTTGGTAACCCCACCTTACCTTCACTTTATGCATAATAGCCCTAACTTCCATGGTTTTGCTCTCCACAATCTCCGTGTACAGCATCCGAGCAAGAGTGGAAGACAAGTTGCGATGATCTTTGGGGATACTTGTAATACGGCATGTGTGCAGTACCAAGTCAGTCACCACCCATGTTGTGTCATACTTAGGGATCAACCCGTGCACCCTTCCGGGACAATTAATGTCTTCACACTCCATTGTCAGATATCGCTTACTTGATACAGTTGTTTTTAAAACCATGTTAGTTGAAATTGCCCACTGAATTATGGCGTCCTTCAGATGTTGCTTGTCCTGATATCTAGCACCTTTGGCCATGTTGTTCTGGTGATATTTCCAGGCACAATCGTGGCCATCGTTCACATTCATTGAATTAGTGAAGTCCTGATTCCAGGCATGAAGCAAAGGCAACTCCTCTTCTTCACTACCCTCCTCAGATTCATCACCACTACCACTTTCACCATCTGTATCTTCTTCTTCCATCTGGTTCTGCATTTCCCCATCTACCTCGTCCCCATCTGCCTCGCCACTTGCTGCATCGACACTGACTTCCTCGCCAACATCACCATGTCCTCCAACTGCTTGACTGCTCTGCCCTGATTCATAACCACCACCCCCATAATTTGACTCCGAAGTATACATATACTCACTATTTTGGCCTGGATCGTACGCGCCCTCTCCTTCAGGGGGGTGATCTCCTTCTCGACGGGAAGCACTAAGGCCGTAGGGTTTATTCCCCTTTTTCGCAGACTTGCAACCATCGCACCCACTGAGAGGTGTCATGTACGGGCCTCAAAATAAAGAAGATGTTGGTTGTGGACTTCGTCCATAGTGCATGCACACCGACGGTGTATATTGACGGATTAAGGCCTAAACATCCTGTCAACCAGTCTTCAGCCTGACTAATGACCATGTTGTAGGGGCATTCATATCCATGTCCACAAACTGAAACTCACTCAGATCAACTCCCTGATCATTTGTTCGGACAGTACCCGAACCATAATAAAATCTTACTAAAGTAGACATCTCTTCTCACCTAAAAAATAATAATAAGAGTCGTCAACTACCATACCGTATTAAAATCTTAATAACACTCGTGAACTACCATACCGTAATACAAAAATATTGCCCAACTATTACTAAATATTAATACTGAATCATATAATTTTTATGACCACATAATTTATATGACAAACTCTACAAATATATCTATACTATGGACGAGGTCCGGCACTAACAAACAAAATATTTACAGTACTAACGACTAATATTTTGCATAATAACATGCAGTAACCTCCATACTACACGACCGTTGGACCTACCGGCACTAACAAAATATTTACACTATTAACAAATAGCTCGATTTGTAACCTAATATGAAATAACCAATGTATGAAAAATCTTACCCTTGAAGCGTGCCCTAAATCACCACAGCAGCGACACCACCACGAACCTTCAGCTCCTACCCCAACACCAACCTCCACCCGATCTCCACCGTTGCCCCCTAATACCACCCCCAAATTTCCTCCATGACCTACCCCATTAACAGATCGAAGCTTTCCCTTACTGCCTACGGCTTTGGGGATGATTTTGTGGGTGGAAAATCAACTAAAATCTAGTGTACAGGTGCTAACAAGTGAGGAGAAATGGAGGCAGCAGAGTGAGGAAAGAGAGACGTCGGGAGGAAGAAGAAAGAGAGGAGGAGGAGAGGCAGGGGAGCAGGCGATGGGAGCGCGATATGGTCGAGGCGGTCGAGGAGCTGCCTTTTCGGTGTGGTGCAAGCCGATAGGTGCGGACCCGGCACCTGCTCGGCCTGGAGGAAGCCGACAGGGCTTCTCGGCCTGCGCGAGTGCGGACCCGGGGACCTGCTCGACTTGGAGCAAGCCGACAGGCCTGCTCGGCATGCACGAGCCCGACAGGGGCTGCTCAGCTTTAGGGAAGCCGAGACTGTAATATTTTTGAAAATAAAAAAAACGCGCATTATTTCCCTAAAACAATAAAAAAATGTATTATTTAAAATTTTGAGCTATTAAATGCCTCGGCTGCTATGGTTTTGGTCACAAAATCAGGGATTGTCCCCTGCGTCAATCTTGTTCTTTCTACCCTCAATTGGGTCACGAAGTCAGCGTCTGCCCAAAATTCTATGTCGGAATTGTGATTCTTTTGGTCATTCTGAGACCAGGTGTTCGCGCCGTAAACAATGGGTCAAAAAGCAGGTCAATCTTCCTGAGAAGGAAACAATCGCAATTAACGATTCGACTCCCGCTCCCGTGCCTGCTGTCCGTGAAGTTGAAAGGGCTACTGACAGTTTTCTGACTAGAGAGACGTACACCTCTTTGGTTTTCATTAGAGCTGGAGGAGCTGATCAAAGTTTTGTGGTACCTGCATTCTCCCAAATGATTCCTGGCGCGCGTGCGCTTTCTCGTTTCCTTGGCGCACGCGACTGTCGGAACGGCAGCCAGCGGGGGTCGACGCAAACGACGCTACACACACACGCTGACGGATGGGACCATAAGGTGGGCCAGATTTTTGTAGCGTTGACGAAGGGTGTACCTGTATATTTGAATCTCGGGAGACGCGCTGTGTGGTTTCTTCCCCGTCTGTTTCTTCCCCCAAATCTCTTTCCCCATTTCTCTCCGGCGATAAGCTAGGGTTTGGCATCGTCGCCGTCGATTTGCCTCAGCTCGGTGAGAGGAGGCAGGTGCGGGACCTCGCGTCGGCGGTGTTCTCGTGTCGGCGGCGGGTTTTTGCGGCTTCAATCCATGGATGCGGACGGCGCGGGCGGGAATCTCGTCCCGGCGAAGCGGCGGGAGCGGCGAAAGGGGGGCGCGACGAGTGGGGGCGGCGCCGTGGTCTTCGCGCTGCCGGCGGGAGCCCGCGCTGCCATGGATGCGGAGTCCTCTCTGACCCGGACGGGAATCTCGTCCCGGCGAAGCGGCGAAAGGGGGCGTGACGAGTGGGGGCGGCGCCGTGGTCCTCGCGCTGCCGGCGGGAGCCCCTGCTGCCATGGATGCAGACAGGGCAGAGGACCTCTCTGACCCGGACGGGAATCTCGTCCCGGCAAAGCTGCGGGAGCGGCGAAAGGGGGCCGCGCCGAGCAGGAGCGGCGCCGCGGTCTCTGCGCTGGTGGTGTGGAACGCCACAGGGCCCGCTGAAGCTGGCAGGGACATCGGCTTGGCGAATTGGGGAGAACGGCGTCAGGAGGCCGAGGTGCAGCCGCGGATGTCCACGGCAACAGAAGCTGGAGCCGTTGCTCATGGTTTGGCGGGGAAGGCTCTCACCAACGCGCAAGAGGGAGAGCCCCCCCGCCATGGCCCAGGCATCGTGAAGAGGAAACGGGGAGCAATTTCTCGGCCTCGCGCGCCTAGCTCGATGGAGGAGCATCCAATCCAGACCGATGCGTTCATGGCTTCTCAGGGTCTGCCTCTGGTAAGTGTTCTCTACCAAAAACAGCTACAGATTTGCAGATTTTGGGGAGATGTAGCGATCCTGCCCTTTTAAAAATAGGCCAAGATCCCTGTGTTCTGTGCTAGTCCCTGGATCGAATAGCTAGCACCACAGTTTAAGATGAAGTATCATACATTGCATCATAATTCTATTACAACGTATGATCCAGAAAAATAAACATTACAAGTTGCATAGCACAAGGCTAGCATAATACAAAGTTCAGCAGCGGAAATCATATAATAGCATGGAGCCCTCATCATCTTCATGTGCCACAGGCAGACATGTTGGTTGTAGACTCGAAACCTATATCGTTCCTTACTCCTCGTCAGAGCAACCTGCAACACGTAGGTTGCAGCCAAAAATTGGTCAGTACAATTTGAATTGTACTGGCAAGTGACACTTGTGGACTCATAGAGGAAAACTTCTAGTAGCTATATGCATATCTGGCTGGTGGAGTTCAAGGCTATTTGCGTAAACCCAACTTTATCCTATTCTTTAAAAATCATTTTCTTTTCCATTTATTATGAGATGAACATGGCATATCATCCAGTGCTCAATCTCCCTTGTACTCATAAAAACAATATCCTTTTAATAATTTGAGATAAGTGGGAAACTTCCAACTTCTTCAAGTCCAGTCGCTCCAAGTTTTCTCCTCCTGTCCAGGAGCTCAAAGTTGTCCACCAATAGTGTCATGACTAAGGAATTTCACAGGATGTGAGCATATCAATAGGTCAGGTCATCGACCACCTACTAGGTCGCTCACAAGAAGACCTAACGTGAACATATCAGTAGGTCAGGCACTCAGCCCCCACTATGCCACTTATCGCAAGTCTAAGGTGAACATATCAATAGATCAGGCATCCAGCCACTACTATGTCACTCGCCGCACTCTAAAGTGAACATATCAATAGATCAGGCATCCAGCCACTACTATGTCACTCGCCGTAAAGTCTAATATGAACATATCAGTAGATCAGGCATCCAGCCACTACTATGTCACTTGCCGTATAACGTGAACATATCAATAGGTCAGGCACTCAGCCACCTACATATGTCGCACGTCGTAAATTCTAATTGGACACATCAATAGTTCAGGCTTTTAGCCACCTACTTATGTCACTCGACACATATCAACAGGTCAGGTCATATACCACCTGCATTACCACTTGCAAAAAAATCTAACCCAATCCAATTGCAATCCATGAAACATTTGTTGCTTTCACAAACAAATATGACATCGGCTACAACAACCTTTTGAAATAGTATCCACATCGTCTACAAGCATGGCTAAGCAAATTGCTTCTACATTGGTTTCTACTAACTTAGTCAAGATACATATGGCTATCCTAACTGGGTTTGCATAGCATAGTAATATAGTAGTACACCTATCATGCATACTACTAAAAACACTAAATGCAATAGACACAAATTAATAGGACATTTATGCTGGAGTATCACTTGCCTTTTGAAAGTTGTCGTTGCTCACACACTCTTTTCAACGTAACTCGTAGCTCTCCGTTCAATCTATACAGTACAAACAGATAACAATAAACAAACAATACAACAATCAAATAATACACACATAAGAGCAAACATGGATAGAACACAAGGGTAGGTAGGATGATGGTCTAGGTTTTAATACATGATTCAATATGCAAAAGAATCAATGCATTTAGGTTGAGGCTTTCCATTAAGGGGTCAAGGGGTGGTCAAGAGTCAAATTTGAATATTTTAAACTTAAATAGGTTGGAATAGTGTTCCAAAGGTATCAATATGATCTACATATTGATATTGGTCAAAAGGGTTTAATGCTAGGTAGGCTAAGGTTTGCAAATCAAGTTATAAATAGGTTTTGTGCCAAAATCAACATTCCTATGGTTGAATGGTTCCAACAAAATTAGGTTTTGGTTCTACTGGATAGAGGACATAAATTTAAATCATTTTCCAGAAGAAACCAATTCAAAATAATTTATAGATTTAAAGTTATGACAAACTTACTCAAATCACTCATTTAAAATTTGAATAATTTAAAGATGGCTAAAACAGAGACCTAGCAGTTCTAAAATAATCTACAGGTCAAGAGATTTTCAAAAATATAAAGTTCACTAAATTTGGCCAAACGGTTGAAAAGTTATGATAGTTTCAAGTTACAGGGGTTTTTCTGTAAAACTACCAATTCGGAATAAATCCAGAAAATAGCAGCCCACGTGGCGCTGACGCGGCGCTGACTGTGCTGCTGACTGTGTGCTGATGCGGCGCGATCTAATAGGCCGGTACCGATTCGGGTTAAGGAAATAAAACGGAGCCGTTAGATCCAGATCTAACGGTCCAGATCTAAAGGGTAGGGGCCGGCCGGAGCTAGGGTTTCGGTGAGCGGCGGCGCGCGGCGGTGACGTGTCGGCATCACGCGTTCCTGGCGGTCTATGAGCTCCACGGATGCGCGGTTTCTACCTTGACAATCGGGACGATGGGGCGAACTTGGTGGCGAGGCGGAGGTCTTCGGTTTGCTCTCCTCTGTCTTCTATTGCTCGTCGGAGTTGGAGACGGCGGCGGTCCGAGGCGGGCGTGGACGAACTCGTCAACCTAGCGACGTAAAAAGGGCCACAACATGTCAGAACGATGCGTAAGAAAAGGAGAGGAAGGTTGGGGTGAAAAGAGAGGGCGGGGAGTCGCCGGAGCTGGCCGGAGATCGGATTTTACCGGCGGCGGAGCAGCGGCAGCACGAGCTCAAATCTGGGCAGCCTGACGGCTCCTTTGCTAGGGTTTTCGAGGGGAAAGGTGGAGGAGGTAGTGGAGTTTAAATAGACGCGAACGAGCGAAACTAAATCCGTTTAAATCGGTCGGATTTGGATCTGGAGATCGAGTTCGTCTCGAGGCCGGTTGCTTGCGCTGGAGGTTGATGGTTGATGACGTCACTGCTTGCGTCATCAAGGGTCCCGCCTGTCGGCGACAGAGGAAAAAGAGCAAGGAGAGAGAGGCCGGGCTGCGGGGGTGCAGGGCTGGTCCTGGGCCGGTGTTGGGCTGGCTTGGGCAGCTGGCCCCTTTCTCTTTTTTTTTGTCTTAAAGCTTTTTCCTTTTTTCTTTTCTCTGTTTTCTTTTATAACTTTTGAAATAATGCTCCAAATCAAGTGAATAAATTTGTAAAAATTTGTAAAATTCAAAATAATCATTTGGGACATTTGGCAACTTTTTCCAAATTATTTTATTTTGAAATAAAAACAAATATTGCATATATGCATAATTGACACCTTTATGTCAAAATAACAAATAGGCTTTTATAAAATTCTTTTGAACTCAAATAAATTCCAGAAAATAGTATGAGCAATATCATTTAAAATGATAGACTCCAACAAATATTTTGGGACAAAACACTTTATTTAAGTAGAGTTTGACAAATCCTTTTAAATACAAATACCCATTTAATTATGGGCTTTGTCAAAATAATGAAAAACTTTGCATAAAAGGTTTTTAGGATTTTATAGAAATCCAAATTAAGTATTTTATTTCCAAATCTTTAAAACTTGAAATTGAAGGATAAAAGAATATTTAAAATAATATCCCTTTAAGAAAATCAAAGTAATCTTCAAAGATGGTTTTTTTTATTTTTGGAGACTTTATCTATTTAATAATAAAAGTTTTCAATTTTTGTGATTTTTAAAACATTCCAAAATTTGGGATGTTACAAACCTACCACCCTTAAAAGGAATCTCGTCCCGAGATTCGAAGAGGCTAGAAAGAAAGATAGGCTTAGCATCTCCGGGTTTTAGACAACCGGGTGGGCTACCACCCTTAAAAGAAAACTCTTGTAGGCAGTCTTGAACTCTTTCCTTCGGGCTAGGGTCCATCGGGTTAGTCTTAGGTCTCACTGGAGTCAACTATATCTACACTCATGAGTTGTGCTTCATCTCTAATAGGTGTGTCTCTTAAAATAACTTCAGGTACTGAATGATCACTCTTTGGATCCTCTAAAGACCACGATGGGAGAAATTCACGTCATGTCCTTCAAACTATAGTGTCTTCGCAGGCATCCATCTTCTGATTGACTCCCTTCAATGCAACACTGCTTTCTAACGAAACTCTCATGGTAGGCAAACTTCCATCTCATGATATCTTCAAAAGGTGCTTGGTGTTCATCCTCACCGTGTATATTACGTTTCGGCAATACTTGCCTTACATAGGGTTATAATATTCCAGTGGTTCAGGCTCGTCGTCTCTCTTATAGGTTTTGTCACTCAAGATTTACCAATCCAAATATTGAGGTGAATAATATGAGTAGCAGGATGGGTGATCAGTCCATCATGTTCCGTATCATTTCCTCAATAAGTATATTGGTGAATCACGTAGCCTATCTCTTGGACATCCTCACTTGTCTGACAGAAAGTTACCAATCTGTATGACAACCTGAACTAAACTATCGATCCTTCGAACCTACGGGTGTTGCGTAAGCTCCTACACCACGTAAGATCATATATTGTTGATTCTTCAAGGGCATCTTCTCTCCTTGGTGTAATAAACTTCCCATCCAACATAACTCGTAAAACTTCATTTAGTTCTCTAAGACCATCCTGGTTTTTGTCTCCTTTGAGATATTCCTGGAAGTCCAATGCTTCTTGCACCTTGGGGTAGAGGTTTCATTGTGTTGATAGGTGATTGTTCCTTCACACAAATAGGGTATAATCCAAGTCGTGTGACAACCTTCAGTTGGAACGACTTATGTCTCAATAAGTGCACTGGTTGGGTTTAGCATGGAAGAGTAGAGATAGAAAGATCTAAGAGAAATATTCCTACCCAACCCAGCAGATCAAGGCAATTCATGTTACAAACAACAACTAGTAAGCATCAAGCAACATGGTTCAAACACAAACAAAACAACAATCTAGTATTACCCTACCAACTAAGTTGATATGATCAATACACCTATCATGTTATCGTCGTTCTAACAAAGTATCTAAATGGTGGTCTCATCTATTTCTTCATTGAATCTCTTCAAGTTCTTCTTTGACCTTCAGTGTGGTGGAACTGTCTTGTGGGGATCTTCATCGTTCTGACATCAGTTAAGTTGAATCGACCAATAAGGGTCATTTGAAGTTATGAAAGATGTTTAGAAGTGAATAGTAGATGAGAGTATAAGAAAAGATAATTTGCAAATATTTCCTTTTGAATAAAATAGATTTTCTGATCTAGGTCTTTTCCTAGTTCTAATCCATAACTAGGGTTTCGAACCTATACAGGCAACACAATTGCTCTGATACCATCTGTAGCGATCCTGCCCTTTTAAAAATAGGCCAAGATCCCTGTGTTCTGTGCTAGTTCCCTGGATCGAATAGCTAGCACCACAGTTTAAGATGAAGTATCATACATTGCATCATAATTCTATTACAACGTATGATCCAGAAAAATAAACATTACAAGTTGCATAGCACAAGGCTAGCATAATACAAAGTTCAGCAGCGGAAATCATATAATAGCATGGAGCCCTCATCATCTTCATGTGCCACAGGAAGACATGTTGGTTGTAGACTCGAAACCTATATCGTTCCTTACTCCTCGTCAGAGCAACCTGCAACACGTAGGTTATAGCCAAAAATTGGTCAGTACAATTTGAATTGTACTGGCAAGTGACACTTGTGGACTCATAGAGGAAAACTTCTAGTAGCTATATGCATATCTGGCTGGTGGAGTTCAAGGCTATTTGCGTAAACCCAACTTTATCCTATTCTTTAAAAATCATTTTCTTTTCCATTTATTATGAGATGAACATGGCATATCATCCAGTGCTCAATCTCCCTTGTACTCATAAAAACAATATCCTTTTAATAATTTGAGATAAGTGGGAAACTTCCAACTTCTTCAAGTCCAGTCGCTCCAAGTTTTCTCCTCCTGTCCAGGAGCTCAAAGTTGTCCACCAATAGTGTCATGACTAAGGAATTTCACAGGATGTGAGCATATCAATAGGTCAGGTCATCGACCACCTACTAGGTCGCTCACAAGAAGACCTAACGTGAACATATCAGTAGGTCAGGCACTCAGCCCCCACTATGCCACTTATCGCAAGTCTAAGGTGAACATATCAATAGATCAGGCATCCAGCCACTACTATGTCACTCGCCGCACTCTAAAGTGAACATATCAATAGATCAGGCATCCAGCCACTACTATGTCACTCGCCGTAAAGTCTAATATGAACATATCAGTAGATCAGGCATCCAGCCACTACTATGTCACTTGCCGTATAACGTGAACATATCAATAGGTCAGGCACTCAGCCACCTACATATGTCGCACGTCGTAAATTCTAATTGGACACATCAATAGTTCAGGCTTTTAGCCACCTACTTATGTCACTCGACACATATCAACAGGTCAGGTCATATACCACCTGCATTACCACTTGCAAAAAAATCTAACCCAATCCATTCATGCAATCCATGAAAATTTGTTGCTTTCACAAACAAAATATGACATCGGCTACAACAACCTTTTGGAATAGTATCCACATCGTCTAAAAGCATGGCTAAGCAAATTGCTTCTACATTGGTTTCTACTAACTTAGTCAAGATACATATGGCTATCCTAACTGGGTTGCATAGCAGTAATATAGTAGTACACCTATCATGCATACTACTAAAAACACTAAATGCAATAGACACAAATTAATAGGACATTTATGCTGGAGTTCACTTGCCTTTTGAAACTTGTCATTGCTCACACACTCTTTTCAACGTAACTCGTAGCTCTCCGTTCAATCTATACAGTACAAACAGATAACAATAAACAAACAATACAACAATCAAATAATACACACATAAGAGCAAACATGGATAGAACACAAGGGTAGGTAGGATGATGGTCTAGGTTTTNCTATCCTAACTGGGTTGCATAGCATAGCAATATAGTAGTACACCTATCATGCATACTACTAAAATACTAAATGCAATAGACACAAATTAATAGGACATTTATGCTGGAGTATCACTCACTTGCCTTTTTGAGATTCGTCGTTTCTCACACACTCTTGCAAACGCAACAAGAGTCACACTCCGTCCAATCTATCGTATAAAAACAAACACAACATAAACAAACATGACAAGACAAACAATTTGTGCAACAATAATGATGCTGGTCAATTTAATAATCACACTAATAACTTTAATTAGTTCTCTGGTTGATATAATGCAGGAAAAGATTTTTAAATTATTAAAGATTAATGTTGCGATTTAAATCCTATAATAAAAATCTATAAGCTTCTGCAAGTTAATTCGAAATAAAAGTTTAATTAACTTTGAAACTGATGTCTCTGGTTAGAACTTTTAATTATCTAACAGTGGCAACAAGAAATACTTTATTTCGAATTATTGATTTAAAGTTATTCTATTTTTAGTGCAAATTAAAGTTCAGAAAATCCGGAAATAATATTTTGGTAAAAGTGTGTTTTTATTACAGAAACAGATTGATACACATTCATACGAATCCACGGTATATTATTTGTAATTTTCCGACAAATATTTGATTTACTACGGATTTTACAAGATCAGGCAATTTCTACAATTTTTAATTGATTTCTAAATAGAGTTGACCGGGGTTGACCTGACTGACGCAGCTGCGACTGTATGCTGACCGGGCGCTGACACGGCTGACACGTGGTGCTGACGGGCGATGACGAGGACGCCACGTGACTTCTCCTGATTGCTCGAATGGATCTGTTTTATAAAAAGATCCGTACTTCAAATCGGAAAACTTAAAACATGAAAGTTGTAGAGAATAAGCCGATCTACTTACCCCACCAAAGGGATTTGGATTTGAAGAAACGAGCGATCGTAGATCTTAGATTTACTCCGTGAGATCTGAAATCTTGCGACAACAAAACTTCTCCGGCTGTGTTTGATGAAAAGTGGTGGGATTTATCGGGATGGAAAGATCTTGGGCGAGATCTACAACTTTGACGAAGGGGCCGAAATCAATCGACAGAGTTTAGAGGTCGGAAATAACAAAACAAGATTCGTTGTATAGGATTTCGGTAGAACCAAAGGGAAACCATGAGACGGCGGCTCTGGGGGGTTTATATAGAGATGCAGGAGTGTAGAAAGGTAGGGTTTCGAGTTGGCTACACATAGAAACGAACGGAATCGAAAACGGACTTGAAACGAGAAAGATATAGAATTTTGAGTAGAGATAGGTTTTTAAAGTATCGAGAAAACAATCGATCGATGGAACCGACCTTCGGTCGTGACCTTTTCGCCTGGGCCGGTCGGCCTGCTATGGCGCGCTGGCTGGGCTGACCCCCAGTGGGGCTCGCCCTTTTTTTTCTTCTTTTCTTTTTCTATTTTCTGTTTTCCTTTAAAAGTTTTTATTTAGGCCTCCAATTCAAGTCAACTAAATTGGTAAAATTTTGTAAAAACAAAAATAATCATTTTTGAATACTTTTTAACCTTTTCCAAAATATTTTAAAACTTTGAAATATTCAAATATTGCATAAGACCTATTTGACACCTTTAAGTTATTTTATGAATAGAGTTGTATAAACTCCTTTTGAACTCAAATAAAATATAGTATGAGTAATATCTTTCAAAATGATAAAATAAATAAAATAATCGGGACAAAACATTTATTTAAATAGAGTTGATAGATCTTTTAAATACAAATGTCCATTTAATTATGGGCTTTGCCAAAATATTGAAAACTACTTTGCCAAAAGGTTTTTAGGATTTTGTAGAAATCCAAGTAAATATTTTATTTCCAAAGCTTTAAAAGTTGAGATGGAATATAAAGGAACATTTAATTTAAAAAGAAGTTTGGAAGATGTCCAAATAATAATCTAAGAGGTCTCTTGATTTTTTGGAGACTTTATTTATTTATTAATAAAAGTTTTAAAATTTTTTTTTAAATTCCAAAATTTGGATGTACATAAAATTTATAATAATTATCTATTTATTTGGAATTTGAACTCCATTAATTCATTAATTAAACTTATAAATTCAATATTTTTCATCTGTTTATCAGAAAAATGCAATTAAAATATCAAATTGTTGATAAAAATGAATAATCTATTTTATATATTTATATATATCATTGAAGTCCGAAGGAGGCGGGCCGTCCCCCTCGTACCTGGCGAGACCCAATATTTTGCATACATATGCATGAATATCACACACATCTCCGGAAGTTGATAGCTTAGGTCGCAAGTTTTCAAAAGCAAGTAGTAACCTAAACTACGATCACAGACAAGAGAACTGCAATGGCGATCACAGACTCTGAAACTAACTTCGACCGGTTCCTGAGCCGCGGGGTGCTGAGCCGCCGGCGCTGCGCATCCAAAGAGAAGGAACCCTCACAGGGTCATAGCTCACGTGAGAAGGAACCCTCTGAAGAAACGACCACCTACTGTCATACTGCCTATCCAATAGATACATGTAGCGATGGATGTGCTCATCCTCCTCCCTGATACGGCGACGTACCTCCTCCTCGGGGGCCGGCTCCCTCTGCACCGAGCGTGGCCCACGCGACTGCCACCACAGAAGATCCGGGTCGACGACGTCACCCGGATTCCTCACCAAGCTGCGCGTCCCGGAAGGTAGCACCTCCCAGTGCCAGCCCGGTGGAGCCCAGTCCCGCACATCTCCCCTCTGG
This sequence comes from Puccinellia tenuiflora, assembly GCA_012064385.1. Taxonomy (NCBI): domain Eukaryota; kingdom Viridiplantae; phylum Streptophyta; class Magnoliopsida; order Poales; family Poaceae; genus Puccinellia; species Puccinellia tenuiflora. The sequence continues at coordinate 428,099 of QRDG01001975.1, forward strand.
TCCAACATGGACATCGTCGCCGAGAACACCTAAGTCAAAATTTTGTTACAATGGAAGAGTGATGAGGTTGCATATATGAGTTTATATGTGATATGGCAATGGCGGCCAAGCCTACATATATATAGTGAGAAATTACGGGAAGACGAATGCGGGAAGCGGTGGAAGAAGCACACGGATCGTGTGTTTCCTTCGAGCACTTATGGGCCGTTGGATCGGAAGCACACGGATCGTGTGTTTCCTTCGAGCGCTTGTTAGCCGTTGGATCAGAAGCACACGGATCGTGTGTTTGTTTAGAGCGCTTGTGAGCCGTTGGATCAGAAGCACACGGATCGTGTGTTTCCTTCGAGCGCTTGTGGGCTGTTGGATCAGGGCCTTTAGTACCGGTTCGTGTTACCAACCGGGACTAAAGAAGCACACGGATCGGGTGTTTCTTTCAAGCGCTTGTGAGCCGTTGGATCAGGGGTGTGTTTCTTTAGAGCGCTTGTGAGCCGTTGGATCAGAAGCACACGGATCGTGTGTTTCCTTCGAGCGCTTGTGAGCTGTTGGATCAGGGCCTTTAGTACCGGTTCGTGTTACCAACCGGGACTAAAGAAGCACACGGATCGTGTGTTTCTTTCAAGCGCTTGTGAGCCGTTGGATCAGGGGTGTGTTTCTTTTGAGGGCTTGTGATCGAGCTGTTGGATCTGCACTCCCACCTCATTCACAGGTACACCTTCTAATCGCCTATAAATAGCGACGTCCCTGCAGCGGAACGGCACACAACGAGCGTCTACCTTTGCCACCGAACCCAATGGTTGGATTTAGCCTACCCGCTGGCATGTTCCCTAACACAAGCCCTCGGGTAGGTTGAATCCAACCACTGGATTAGGGTGACACAATGATGAATTGCCGAGTAGGTGGGAGTGGTGATGGTGGAAGTGGTAGCCATGCCCCTCGGTCGGATCCAAGCAGCTGCAAGGCGCTCTGATGATCTACAACATTCCCAACACTTTTTGGGATGGTCGTTAGATCATCAGAGAAGTCTTGCGGCTGCTTGGATTGAAGGTCGATTTGCTGCTCACGACGACGCGAGACGATGCGCAAGCTTCCGGATGGGCAAAACCAGTGTTGGATCAGCCACATGACCCTATATGCAAATCATTCGGATTCCCGTCATACAGCCCAACGGTGCAGGCACACTCACGAGCCACCGTTGGGCTGTATGACGGGGAAACCGTGTGCATTTGATAAAACGTTTAATACATTAATTATTACACATCACCAACAACATCCCTATCTAGTGTTCACTTGTTTCTTCGTGTGTGTCCCTTTCTTCTGATTGCGTCGTAGCCATGGACAATCTTCATCATTTAACACATGCTTGGGTCAGTTTTCACTTTTAAGGGCGGAATTTCATTAAACTTATTGTAATCTTCGATGATGAGGGCATCGTGCTGGGCATTGTGATGGTCGGTTGACACTCTAGGACAGGCTATTAAAACGCATGTAATTTGTCTAAGGTTGTGTTAAATTGGGCCTGCGTGCCACTTGTGTTTGGGCCGAACCTATAACAGGTCGGTTTGTATTGAGTCAAGTCCAACTAGGTCGGTACTGTAGCTACAGTACCGCGCTACAGTGCGCACCACCTCATTCATATAAGGGGCTGAGCGCATTAGGTTTTTGGGAGTTGAATTTTCGAGATAAAAGTTACACCAGAAAAGTCCCAATGTTTGGGGGCGCATATGCTTGTGTTTGCTTGCTGATCTTCAAGATCTGATTTGGTACCATGCGTGGGAGTTGATCCTGATCAGTTCCAATGTGGGGAATCGAAGAGGGTTCGTTTTAATCTATCTCGGAACCTCTTTGTTTGTTATCTTGTTGCTGTTGTTGATCGCCGTGAAAGATTGGGCCAAAAATCCTATTGGATCACGTTGATCCGTATCATCTTGGTATCAGATTCGTCGGGTTTCTCACGGCGAAATTTGGTGTTGAGATCAGTTTGTTTTGCTTGTGAAGTTTGGCTGCCGGAGGCGTGAAGCCAAAACACCGGTGTTGATTGTTTTGTTGAGTTTGAGAAAGAAGAGGAGGTCGGATCGGCGCAACGCAGTCCAGTTTCCTGCCGCGCGTCCTGCCGCGACACGGTTTCGGTCGATTTTCTCTGCCGCGACACCGAGTTGAGTTCAGTTTCCTGCCGCGAGTCGGATTCCTGCCGCGACACGGTTTCGGCGAGTTTTTCCTGCCGCGACACGCTTCGGACAGATTTAGACAGTTTTGGTAAAACGGGCATAACTTTTGCATCCGAAGTCCGTTTTCGACGTTCGACCTATGAAACTGCTCAGGGGAAAATTTCTATCCAACCAAGTTCGTTTCGGTGAAAAAAAAGAGGCGGAAAGACACGCTGGATTCGATCAACTATTTCGGAATACTGCAAGTTTTTTCTGCTATTTGCACAAGATGGTGAATTCGATTGATGGAGAGAATTCAGAGGTTCATGGGGAACAACAAGAGGAGCTGGTCGCACCTGAGTTTGCTGAAGATTTGGCCCCTAATGTCCGAGCTGGATTTGATAACACGTGCGACTATATCCGTCGGAGTCATGCTGCGTTGTCGACGCAAATTACAAGGTTAGCTGTCCGGATTGATGCGTTGGGTGATGCTCCTGCCCGTGCAGTTGTGCAGCCACCTCCTGCTGCACCACTTGGCGACGTGATACCTCTCGCCGCCCTGCTGCCAATTATGTTCATCGACAAGGCAATGATGTGGGAGAACTTGAGGATGACGCTGATTATGCACCACAACACCGCCCGTTTGATGCTCGTCCTGCAGGTGCTGGTCATGTTCAGCCACATGCTCGTGATCGTGTTGGTCATGCTGTTCGTGTTCCCGTTGATGATGGTGGTCTTGGACGTATCAAATTGTCCATCCCTCCGTTTTCCGGTGACCGCGGACCTGAGGATTATTTGGAGTGGGAGATGCGTATGGATCAAATATTTGCTACCCACCGTTACACTGAGGAGAAGAGGCTCCAACTTGCTGCAGTTGAATTCACTGGTTATGTGCTAATTTGGTGGAGTCAAATTCTGCGTATGCATACAAGGCCAACGACGTGGACAGGTATGAAAGAGATCATGCGTCGTCGTTTTGTTCCTGAGCACTATAAGAGAGATATGCACAATAAATTGCAGCGGCTCACTCAAGGTAATAAATCGGTAGATGAATATTATAAGGAGATGGAGTTGCTCATGATACGTACAGGAACACATGAGGACCCGGAGGCCACTATGTCTCGGTTCTTTTATGGGCTGAATATTGAGGTGCAAGATCGTGTGGAGATGGTTCTTTATTATGATATTCATGATCTTGTGCACCAAGCTGAGCGTGCTGAGCAACAACTCAAACGTCGCCAAGCTACAGCCCCTGCAAATTCATGGCGCCGTTCACATACCGAGGCTGCTGGTTATAGTGCTAAGCCGGCACCCTCTACACGCTCCAATAATATTCCTCTTGATTCGTCCAAATCTGGTGTGTCTAAGGCTGCGTCTTCTCAGTCCACCGCTCATATTGAGTGTTTTACTTGTGGAGGCCGAGGACACATGAGGCGTGAATGCCCTAATGCTAAGAGGGTGATGCTCACACAAGATGGCTATATTTCTGCTAGCGATGAGGAGAAAGCTGATGAGCCGTCCAGTGAGAAATCTGATGACAACGAAGTGTCTGTAGATGGGTATGAACTTGCTGCGAATTGTACAAATCTAATGGTGCAGCGTGTACCAGCTGATCGCATAGAAGGACAAGGGCATCGATGGAATATTTTTCAGACCCAATGTACAGTCAAAGACACCACTTGCAAGCTCATTATTGATGGTGGCAGCTACACCAATATTGTTAGCAAGAGTTTGGTGGATTCTCTCTCATTACCTACATGGAAACACCCGCAGCCCATTGCGTTGAGTGGTTGTATAATTCAGGGAAGCTCAAGGTAACACATAAGGTGCGCCTGAAATTTTCTGTAGGTAATTATGAGGACACGGTGGTCTGCGACGTTTTGCCTATGGATGCATGTCATGTGCTGCTAGGCCGACCGTGGCAATTTGATAGGCGCTCCACTCATGAAGGCAGAACCAATGTTTATTCATTGTGGCATAATGGCAAGCGTCATGTGCTGCAGCCTATGCTGGACAAGGATATTAAAGTGGATGTGTTTGCTGGGAAGAAGAAGGTCCAAAGCATCAAGGGAAAACCGAGGACGGTTTCCATTCAAGTTGGGGGGGATGATGAGGGGAGGATATCTGCTATTCCTACCATTGCACCACCACCTCCACTTACTATCAAGTTTGGACTCTTTTCTGTTGAGATACCTCCAGAAGATGAGGTGAAGCCCAATTTCAGAACCCCACCAGTTTGATGTTGCAGATTTTGAAGTCACAAGGCGCTGGAGAAGACCTTCCGGCGTTGAGGACAACGCCTTTCCAAGAAGGGGAGGATGATGAGGGCATCGTGCTGGGCATTGTGATGGTCGGTTGACACTCTAGGACAGGCTATTAAAACGCATGTAATTTGTCTAAGGTTGTGTTAAATTGGGCCTGCGTGCCACTTGTGTTTGGGCCGAACCTATAACAGGTCGGTTTGTATTGAGTCAAGTCCAACTAGGTCGGTACTGTAGCTACAGTACCGCGCTACAGTGCGCACCACCTCATTCATATAAGGGGCTGAGCGCATTAGGTTTTTGGGAGTTGAATTTTCGAGATAAAAGTTACACCAGAAAAGTCCCAATGTTTGGGGGCGCATATGCTTGTGTTTGCTTGCTGATCTTCAAGATCTGATTTGGTACCATGCGTGGGAGTTGATCCTGATCAGTTCCAACGTGGGGAATCAAGAGGGTTCGTTTTAATCTATCTCGGAACCTCTTTGTTTGTTATCTTGTTGCTGTTGTTGATCGCCGTGAAAGATTGGCCAAAAATCCTATTGGATCACGTTGATCCGTATCACATGGACAATCTTCATCATTTAACACGATGCTTGGGTCAGTTTTCATTTTAAGGGCGGAATTTCATTAAACTTATTGTAATCTTCTGACATGTCTGTCTTGTCCTCCACTCCCACGATGTTTCTTTTCCCTGAAAGAACTATGTGGCGCTTTGGCTGATTGCATGATGTATCGGCTCGCTTATCTTTTCTTTTTTTTTTGGTCTGGAAGACATGTCCTTCACATAGAAAACCTGAGCCACTCATTGGCTAGGACGAATGCTCGGTGTGTACCCAGATTGTGAGATCCACTGTAGTCATTCCGTACCGCCGGTCCCTCTCTACCCGCCTGCCAGGTTGACCCATTTGCACTGAACAAAGGGATCTTAAAAGAAGGTCCATAGTCAGTTCCCATATCGCTGTATGCAACCATATATGTGTCTTTGTTCCCATCGTCGTTTGTTGCATCAAAGCGGACACTACTGTTTTGGTTAGTGCTCTTTTGTCTTGGGTTTCCCGTGTAAAATGTATTCCCATTTATCTCGTACCCTTGGAAAGTCAATATAGTTGAAGATGGTGACTTGACCAACAAGTATAGCTCATCTCCAACAGTGGTGTTATTAATGAGATGTGTACGCAACCAACTGCCGAAAGTTTCCACGTGCTTTCCTTTAATCCAGAAGTTAGTCTGCTCCGGGTATTCAGAGCGTAAAATATCCATGTGTTTTACGATATACGGAGCCACCAAACTGGAATTTTGTATAACTGTGTAGTGTGCTTGATTGAAAGAATGCCCGTCCATACTTCTTGTTGCTTTCTTTCCTAGCGTGCCTTTTCCACGCAGTCTCCCCTCATGGTGCGATTGAGGAACACCGATAGGCTTAAGATCAGGAATACAGTCAACACAAACTCAATGACCTCCTCTATTCCATAGCCCTTGGACATGCTTCCTTCTGGCCTAGCACGATATGAACGTATTTCTTTAAGACTCCATGAACCTCTCAAGGGGAACATGTTGTGTAGAAATACAAGACCGAGAATGGAAATCTGTTCGACTAGGTGAACTATGAGATGCGTCATAATATTGAAGAAGGACGGTGGAAACACCAACTCGAAGCTGACAAGACATTGGACCACATCCTTATGTAAACTTGGTAGAGTTGCTGGATCGATTACCTTCTGAGAAATTGCATTGAGGAATGCACATAGCTTCACAATGGGTACTCGAACGTTTTCCGGTAGAAGCCCCCTCAATGCAACCGGAAGTAATTGTGTCATAATCATGTGGCAGTCCTGAGACTTCTGGTTTTTGGAACTTTTTCTCTGCCATGTTTATTATTCCCTTTATATTCGACGAGTAGGCAGAAGGGACCTTGATACTGCTCAGGGACTTGAAAAAAGATCTCCTTCTCTTCTTTGGTAAGAGCGTAGCTGGCAGTACCTTGATACTTCTCTGGATTCTGGTTGTCTCTTTCGTGCGTACGTTGCTGGTCCTGCCGTGCATCCGTTGTATCTTTCGTCTTCCATACACGCCTAAGAAGTTTAGCAGGTTACGCAAAGATTTTTCGTTAGTGCATCACGTCGATTGCAGAGCGAACCTCTGGGATTTTCCAATAAGGTAAATCCCAAAATATAGATTTCATTTTCTACAAGGGTACGTGCTTGTTTGCGTCTTTCGGAACAGATAGACTGCCAGGACACTTTCCAAAGATTACTTCTAAATCTTTGACCATGCCATATATAACATCACCATCAGGGCGTGTATGCTTTGTCCGGTTATCTGCCTCACCTTTAAAATGCTTGCCTTTGTTTCTTACGTGATGCCTGTTTGGAAGAAATCGACGATGCCCCAGATACACAATCTTGTTACCTAAATATATACTGTCAGTCTTATCTAAACAGTGCGTGCATGCATTATATCCCTTGTTCGACTGTCCTGAAATGTTACTAAGAGCAGCCAATCATTGATGGTTACAAACAGCAACGCTCGTAGGCCAAATTCCTCCTGTTTGTACTCATCCCACACACGTACGGCTTCGTCAGAACACAACTGTAAAAGTTTATCAACTAATGGCTTCAGATACACATCAATGTCGTTGCCGGGTTGCTTCGGGCCTTGGATAAGCACTGGCATCATAATATACTTTTGCTTCATGCACAACCAAGCAGGAAGGTTATAGATACATAGAGTCACGGGCCAGGTGCTATGACTGCTGCTCTGCTCCCCAAACGGATTCAAGCCATCTGTACTTAGACCAAATCTTAAGTTCCTTGCGTCAGCTGCAAAATGCCCAAACGCACTGTCGATGTTTCTCCACTGAGACCCATCAGCGGGGTGTCTCAGCATCTCGTCTTCCTTACGGTCTTCTTTGTGCCATCGCAACAACTTGGCATGCTCTTTGTTTCGGAACAAACGTTTCAACCGTGGTATTATAGGAGCATACCACATCACCTTCGCGGGAACCCTCTTCCTGGGGCTATGCTCGCCCTCAACATCACCTGGGTCATCTCGCCCGATCTTATACCGCAATGCACCGCATATCGGGCATGCATTCAAGTTCTCGTACTTCTCACCGCGGTAGAGGATGCAGTCATTGATGCATGCATGTATCTTCTCCACCTCTAATCCAAGAGGGCAGACAATCTTCTTTGCTTCGTATGTATTGTGGGGCAATTTATTATTCCTTGTAAGACTCTTCTTAAATATTTGTAGCACTCTTCAAATGCCTTGTCAGATATTCCATTCTTTGCCTTCCACCGCAGCAATTCCAGGGTGGTACCCAGTTTTTTCTGGCCATCTTCACATTTGGGTACAACAATTTTTTGTGATCCTCTAACATGCGCTCCAACTTTGACCACTCGTTTTCACTTCCGCACTTCATCTGTTCATCAAGAATGACCCGACGAAGATCATCATCATCGGACTGATCAACAATGACCTCATGCTCAACTTCGTCTTCCCCCATTGTAGTATCAACCGTGTTCAGAGAACACAGGATAGTTGTCATCATCCTTTTCTTCAGGGTCTTCCATTATAACCCCTCTTTCTCCATGCTTGGTCCAACAAAAATAATTGGGCATGAAGCCTTATCGCAACAGGTGGGAGTGTATGGTTATTACGCTCGGGTAATTCCTCGTATTCCGACATTCATCACATGGACAAATCATAAAAAACCATTCTTTAGCTTGTTTAACTTAACCACATCGAGAAAACGATGCATGCCATCAATGAACTCGGGACGGCGTCGATCACCATACATCCATTCTCGGCTCATCTGCATTACATAAATACATCAAAAACCATTACACCAGCTAAATAATGAATAGAGATACGTGACCAAATTAATTAATACAAGTTCATCACATTAAAACCAAAGTAGAGTAGTGCCCAAATGTAATACATAGTTCTCACGAAACATACATCAATCGAAACTAACATACAACTATCTAAAGAATTTATATCCAACAACAAATGCGATCAGAATCGCAACCAAGGTAACTATTGAACCAACAGCATAATGATACCAAGCCTCTTGACTAATGACATATTTTCTAATCTTTTTAAGCTTGACGCGCATTGCATCCATCTTCATCTCGTGAGCAGCGACGACGTCGGCAAGCTCGACCCTGTGAGCATCAACAATGTCGGCAATCTTCAAGTCCAATACCATCTTCTCTTCCAGGCATTGGAGACGAAGATCTTCACTTATCTTCAATTTTCCTTTCAAATCGTTGTTTTTTTTTCTAAAAACTCGACAATAGGGTCGGCTGGAATTTCCGGTTCAACTAGCTCCTAAATAAAAATATATCTATGACAAGTTGGTCGGCATGATTGTTATAACCACGAAAAAAAATAGTTATAAAAATATACCACATCCGAATCATAGACCGGACGAGGGCCGACGGGGACGGATATCAAAACCATTACACTATACATATTAAAAAACACAAGAAAATTATACAAGAAATAATTATGCATTTAAATCATATAACTAACATTTTTTAAAATAAAAGATAAAAAAGAGACTCATCGAGGTGGTGTCGGTTACGGAGCGGCGCAGGCGATCGACGGCGGTGAGGAGGGGACGGGACGACACTATATGAAACCACAAATTATACTTTAATTTGAGCTCAAAATGCATATAAAATAAATGAAATCCCTAACTTAGGCATTTCATCAAACACCTTACAAGCACTACAAAAATCAAACTAGCTAAACTTGCAACAAAATGAGCTAAACTTGAAATGCCGGAAGAGAAGATGAAGAAGTTGCTAACCCTTGTATAGGGTGCCACAAATCTTCACAAATGTTGAAGAAAAATGGGGTGAATTTTAGCTTGGGAGAGAGGAAAAATGGAGTTGGGCTCGGGTTGGTCAAAAATGGAGCTGGCCGGCTCGGGGTGGAAGAAGATATATAGGCAGAGCNAGGCAAGAGCAAAGGTTATCAGGTGCAGTAAACAAGAAAACCGACTCGGGGACTCGGTACAGGAGCGATTCGGTTTCCTTTTTAATAAGCTATGTCGGGTGGCCTTGGCTACTTTCCCAAGTTTCTAAGTATTGTATGCTGTACAACGGTCATTTTGTGACTCGACTGCCTGACACCAAGAATGGTAGGCAAGAGCAGAGATGGCAGAAGTATAGTAAACAAGAAATTGAACTCGGGGACTCGGTTCAATGTGATCCGGCATACGGCTAAACTTGTTAAACAGGCAAAATGAAAGTCAAGTACCAACCATAAAAAGTGCAAGGTATATATTACATCTGCACCCGGCATTCCGGGGATTTAACGAGTTGAGTTTTTTCTGGAAGGTTTAGGCAGCAGCATCCGAGGCTTTTTGTGCAGAAGGAGAGGCTGGGGTCTCGGTTGCGGTTTCCTCGGTCGTAGACGCAGTAGCAGTGCCGGTGGCCGACTCGGGTGGAGTGTCGGCTTCGATTTTCTTCGTCGACGGCCTCGTCTTCGTCTTCTTCTTCGTCTCCTTCAACCGGGATCTCCTCGGATTGGGGAACCCGGTCGCCAGCAACAAAGGAGTGTACCGGGGCGTACTGGATGAGAGCATGGGCAAATTCTTGCCGACGCCGAATATGGTCCGGTCGGTGAGCCACTTTGACCCGTCGCGCAAGGTCTTGAGCTTGTCGAGGTCGAGCCCCTCGTACCAGGACAGCACGTACATCAACGCTTCATCCGCTCCGACTCGGGCGGCGGATGATCGCCAGTCATCGAGCCTTGCCTCGGAGGCCAGCAGACACGTGGCCAGCTCATCAACAACCAGAGGGGCCTCGCACCCGGGCCAGAGAACGTTGTATGCTCGGATGGCAGCAGTGAGGAGGTTCATCCCGATTGATCTCATCGGCACCAAGCGAGCCTTCAGAGCACCAAGTGGGTATCCATATCCCACTCGGCCGAGATAGGGCCACCACGGATCTTCTCGACCGGTGCTCGTTCGCGCTCTGTCCGCGGCGGCCTTGGTGTGTGGGAAGCGTTCTGAGTAGGGAATGGCTAGCGCCGAAATAAGTTACAGATGAAGAAAGATGAAAGAAGGAATAAAGGCGGAGGGAAGAGGGCTCACTGTCCATCTCGGAGTTGATCTTGGAGATGTCCACCAGCCACTGTGCGATCTTGGCCTTCAGAGTTTGAAGCTCGCTCTCGGCCGAGGTAGCCTCAGACTTGGATTCGGCAAGCGACTCCTGGAGTTTCCGGGTTTCCTCGACTCGGAGCCGCTTTTCCTCGGCAGTGCTTCTTTTCCGACTCGGCGGCTCGACTCCGAGTTTCCTCCAGTTCGGCCTTCAGCCGGAGCACCTCCTCCTGCTCCCTCTTCAGCTCGGCTTGATGTGCAAGCTCGCGCTCCTTATGTGCGGCTGTGCCGAGGTAACAAGTGTTAGAATGAGCAGATTGATGCAAGTGCAAATTGAAAGGGCAAAGTGTGGCTTACACTCGATTTCCGAGATCCGTTTCTCCAATCCTTCGGCCTTGAGCGCCGAGTCAGCTACTTGGTCCAGCTTGGCTCGCAGCAACTTGTGTTTATCGGAGAGGCTTTTGTGGGCCAGCAGAAGTTTGCGGTGCACATGCGTGCGCTTGGTCATGCAGATCTGAAAAGAAGAGATATTAATATATTGATAAAGATTCAGCCCGAGTTATCTTTACTCAGCCGAGTTTCAGTCACTCGACCCGAATCTCGGGGACTGGGGATGGATAATATATAAATTAAGAAAAATAAACCGAGTTATATTTACTTGGCATAGCTTACCGCGGCTGCTTGGTCGGCTGCGAAAAGGGCAGATTTTACTGCGGCCATCTTTTGGCCAACCAGACTCGGATTCACCGGATGTTCTGAGAGGATTTGGCTCGCGGGTGGCTTCGAGCTCACTTCGCCCATGTCGGCGGCGTTCCACTCCGTGTTGTAGTGCTCGAGGGAGCCCAGGCTTTTGCCGCTGTCGGTTCGCACCGGGGCATGCACCCAGTCAGTGGTATGTGTACTGGTTAATAACACTAGGGGTGTCCCGCGGCTCGCTGGCACCACCAGCTGCCGTTCCGGATTAGCCGACACCGTTGACACAGGTGCCTTTCCAGCTGTTACCCCAGTGGCAGGAACTGGGGCCCTAGAGGTTTGTGGCTGCGGCTGCGGCTGTGCCGGTGGCGGTGTTGGCTTGGCCGTTGATGTCGATGGCCGTGGCGGTTGTGTCGGAGCGGGTTGTGGCTGCGGTCGCGGCTGCGCTGTCTCTTGCTGCTGCTGCTGCTGCTGTTGCTGTTGCTGTTGCTGTTGCTGTTGCTGTTGCTGTTGCTGTTGCTGTCGCTGTTGTTGTTGCTGTTGCTGTTGCTGTTGCGGCTGGGGCGTTTCTTGCTGCGGCTGACTCGGATGGGCCGAATCTTCTGGTGCCGCAGTCTTCTCTGTTTCGGGGGCCGACGTGCTGGCCCCGAGATTCTTGGATATGTCGGTCGCCACCGACTCGGCGTCTCCGGTCCCGGATCCCGGAGCCGTTGGAGGCGCTATCGGGCTGGTCCGTGGCGGACTCGGCAGTCTTGTGTCGTCCGGCCGAGGCGGCGTCGGAGTCCTGAGGGGAACCGAGTCAGTGGGCTCGGTGGGAATCTCCAGAGGAGCGGAGCTGTAAGGCAAAACAGCAAAGTATATTGTCAGAGGGAGAAAAATAAATGCAGTTAAGCATATAAGGTTATGTCGGCGAAAGGGGAATCTTACCCCTTAGTGACGGGGCGCTCGCGGCGCTTAGCCGCAGTCTTCACCCGCTGCTTCTTCTTCGCGGGGAGCGCCGGATGTTCCGGCACCGGCAGACGCAGCTGCTGGGCGTTTCCGAACTGCGCCCTTGGGTCCCGTGGCGAGGGGCTCCACATCGAGCACCTGGTCGTCCGCGTCAGCTGGGGGCGAGCACACCGGGTAAGCAAACGAAACCGGGAGAGGATCTTCTACCTCTAGAATCCGACAGTCGTCATCATCATCATCCGACCAATCTCGGACGCGAGCCTTACCAGTGACAGGAACCGAGCCGACATCAGGGATCGGCATGTTGTCTTCATTATCCGGGTCCTCCGAGTCAGCTTCGACCCGGTCCGGACCCCATTTGGCAGGGGGATTCGGTCCGTCCTCCTTCTTTTGTCGCGCGAATCTCTGAGCGATGGAAACAGAGAAAGATTAAGGCCAAGTATAAAAAGGGAGCCGACTTGAGGGTTTATATCGGCAAAAAAGTTACGTCGGTGCAAGTCATTCACCTGGGGCGGAAGGTTGTTCCGGCTGTGAGGTTCTATTCCCCACTCCCACTCCTCCGTCATCCTTGTCCGGGCTATGGCCTTGACCCGCTGCCGGATCTGGGCCTTGGTCAGCTCGACCGTGCTTATCCGGGTCGGATCAAGAGGGCCACTCATGTGGCAAATCTTGTGGACTCGGCGCTGAAGAGGTGAGACCCGGCGGCTAATGAATGTCGCCAACAGATCGTCAGCAGTCAATCCTTCTGCTCGGAGTTGTCCCACGACTTCATGGATCTGGTTGACCTCGACCTCTTTGTCGGTTGGATTGTATCCCCAGTTGAGTTGCGCTGTAGGGGGGCCGATGATGAAATTCGGCAAGTTGATCTTATCGACATCGGTCGAATTCTTGACATAGAAAAAGGAGCGCTGCCATTTCCGGCATGACTCCAAGCCGTTGATCCGGGGGAAGATCGAGCCGCGCCGAGGTGTGACCGTGGCGGCCCCACACTGGGTCATCATCTTGGGAGCTGTCGGGTCGGCAGGATTCGGAATGACCTGCTTCCGGAATCCGAAGTACTTGGACCATGCGCGGACGCTGGCCTTGAGACCGAGATAGCCCTCGGTGAAGGAGACGAAGGAGGATAAGGTGGTGATGGCATTGGCCGGTAAGTGGTGAGGCTGGAGACCGAAACTGTCGAGGAAGTTTCGGAAGAACACGCTGGCGGGCAATCCGAATCCCCGCTCGAAGTGCGCGACGAAGACGACATGTTCGCCCTCCTTGAGACTCGGCGTTGTCTCGGTGCCGGGCATTCGGCACTCTACTCCGGGCGGGATCCGTCGCGTCCGGACTAGCCAATCTAGCTCGGCTCTTCCGACATCGGAACCTTCCCAGGAGGCCCGAGTGGATCCCTCCACTGTAGTTTCTTCGACTGAGTCGATCACTTCGAGGCGGCGTCGTCCGACATATCGACGAGGGATACCGAGATCTGCAAAAAGGTTCACCGGCGGTGAGCGAGATGTGCCATAATGAAAACGGAAAGGAAAAGGGAAGAAAATGCGGGAAGATGCAAACAAGTGTTAGAAGAAGAAGAGAAGAAAATGCTATGGCGGCTAACCCGCCGGCGGCACACCGTAACAGCGGCTGCGAGGTCACCGGCGGCGCGCGATGCGTCGCCGCGGTGAAGAACAAGAACAAAAGCAAGAACAAGAGCAAGCAAAGAAACAAAGATGGAGGAGTTCATGTAGATTCAAAGTGCTAATGCGCAAAGGAAGAAAGAGAGAAGAAGAGGAGATTTTACCGCGGTGTGTCGCGGCGTACGGCGGCGGTGCTGCGCGTCGGCGGCGTTGGTGCGCGGGGGCGAGCAGCGGCGGTGACGAGTAGTGGACTCGGCAAATCCCAAGGTTGTGTACCCCGGGTTGATTGAGGGGGAGAGAGTATGAGCGTTGGTGGTTAAGACGGCTAACAGGGGGCGAGTTTTACCCAGGTTCGGCCCCTCGAGGTGAGGTAAAGACCTACTCCTGCTTGTCTGGTATTATCAAGGTGGCTACAATGGCGAGATGCAATCTCGCTAGGGTTTGTGTGCTGCTTGCTTGACCTAGATGACGCACCCTCCTGGCCTTTATATCACAGGCCAGGTCTCGGGTGGACGGTGCGGATTGCACGTTACAGAGTAAGGAAAAATCATCACCGGCCTAACCAGCTACTTGGGCCACACGGTACACTTCATGGGCCTCTCTTGGCGTGACCCAGGTACCACCACCGTGGGGTACCCGAAAGGTAGCCCCACGACAGTAGCCCCCGAGTGCTTAGTCGAATCGCAGAGTCGAGTAAAGGACTCCTTCCTCCGGGCACGCCACCTGACTCCTTCACGAGCCAATCTTCGGCTGCTACTGTCTTGAATAATCGAGTGCGCTTCATGATCTTCTTGACTCGCCAGCTTTCGACTGTCGTTGTCCTTAGTCATCGGGTGCGCGAACAGCGCTCCCGATGGGAGTAGCCCCCGAGATTAAGCTGAATTGCTTGCAATTGAGGTTAAACTCAATTTTTCTTCAGTCGAAAAGCCCGCTCCCGATGGGAGTAAAAAGATGACTCGAAATGCCCAAGTCAAAACTGGCCTTGCTCGACTTACTTTGTGCTCAGCCTTGATGGCCTACGGAATCGAGTTAAACTCAGCTCTGAAAGCTTACTGGTTGGAGTTCACTCGAATGATGAATTCGAGTGTCATCAGCTTTGTAAAGCTTACTATGTACTCGTCTCACTCGAACGGATTGCCGAGTCGACTCAGCTGTCAGAGCTTACTGTTCCTTGTTGCACTCGAAAAACTGTCCGGGTGCTCCATCAGCCCGTTGGCTTACTTGATACGCCTCCGCTGATGACGTCAGGGCTGACGTTTTCGGCGTGCTCTGCATCCGATGGGACGTAACAGAGTGGTCCCGGTGTCAGTATTGACTGTTCTGACCGTTGGGCGCGAAATTTTCGTGGTATGATGATGGCGCCTCGATTCCCGCGCGTAGTGGGCGGCGTGGCCGGCGACGGTTGCTATCTCCGCGCGACACGTGGACGGCCGGATGTTGCCTCGAATTGCCGCGTCGTGGAGGACGGCCAGGATGAACTGACCCCGCGGTATATAATTTTCACCGCGGTGGGGAACAGTTCATCCATCCTCATTTCGCCGCCATCTCCTCTGCTTTCTCCTCGAGTTCTGCTCCTCCATTGCTGCCCTTGCGCCCAGTTCTCCAGAAACTCTCCCCTCCTCCGCTAGCACCATGGGCCAGAAGAGGGTGAAGGGAGCGGAAGGCTCCGCCGCCGGCGACGACGCCGGCATGAAGAAGTTGGAGGGCGACTGGGGGAAATCGTCCGTGAAGGCGGCGGAGCTGGACGCCCTCCGCGAACAAGGACTGCTGCCGCCGACGAGCACGGCGACGACGCGCGCCCCCGGTAAGGATGTGATCCCCTCTCCTCGCGATGGGGAGCGCGTGTGCTTCGTGGAGTTCCTTCCACGGGGCTTCGGGTTCCCCATCCACGATTTTGTTCGTGGTCTTCTCTACGCCTATGGGATTCAGATGCATGATCTGAATCCCAACAGCGTATTGAACATCGCGAGTTTTATTGTGTTATGCGAGTGCTTTTTGGGGATCGCACCCAACTGGAACTTGTGGAAGTCGCTCTTCATGGTGCGACGGATGGTGGGCGGTCGAAGCAGACGTTCCCCGTGGGCGGCTTCGGAATCCAGCTGCGCGGCGACACATGCTTCTTCCAGCTGAAGAAATCCGACTCCGTCCAGAACTGGCGGAAGAAATGGTTCTACATCAAGTGGGACCAAGAAGGCCTTCCCGAGTTCGCCGCTGATCGACCTCTGCGAAGAACCAAGGCCTGGTCGCACCCTCTGTCAAAGGAGGACAAGGAGTCGACCAAGCCGCTGCTGGCGCTGCTCCGCGGGTTGCTGACGACGCTCGGACGCGAGACAGGTGGCATTCACCTTATCGCGACTTTCCACAAGCTGAAGGTGCAGCCGCTGCGTCGACGCGAGCAACCAATGTGGGAGCTCGCAGTCGACACCTCTCTTGATGATGCACAGATCGCGAGTAAGGTGAAGAACATCACCAGCCTTCGGGCCGCCGATCCGTGCAACGTTAACTGCCCGGTCGATCCATACGGGCCAAACAACCCCGTACCTGAGGTAAGCACCTTGAACTCTATTTGCTTTGCTTTAGTCGACTGTTTTTCTTGACTCGCTTTTGTTCTTGCTGCTCGTCAGGATCGAAGGGCTTATGTGAGCCTTCCTCCGCTGATGGAGAATGGACCTCACGACGAGGCCACAGTCGTCGAGCAGGACGACGATGAAGACGAACTCCCTTCTGCTCACTCGCCGATTGAGGAAGTGGAAGAGGATGATGAAGACGAAGAGCCGCTGCGGAAGCGGCTAAGACGAAAGAATGTCGACTCCGCCTCGGGGTCGTCACCTTTGAAGGTAGTGGTTGCGGAGGACAAGGAAGCCCGCGACTCATCCTCCGATGCGAGTGAGCCGGTGGATCCGCTGTCTGTGCCTCCACTGAATTCAGCGCCGCCCGTTGGGTTTGGGGGGATGGCATCTCCTCCCATGAGCAGCGAGGATGAAGATGTCAGCAGGTAAGCCTCTGCGAGTACGCCTTTTTGTCTTTGTTCTTCTTTCGACTCCTCGGACGCTTTTCTGAAGTTTTGCTTCTTTACACAGCCATCACACTGGTGGAGATGGCTCTTCACCTCGAGAAGAGGAACATCAATCCGCGGCTGTCCCGGAGCGAACCACCGGGACACCCGAAGAGGCGCCTGAGGCCAATAATCCCTTGACGTTGAAGACGTCAACCTCCAAGGGGCCAGAAAGAGCTGCTGATACAACTGCAGTGGATGCTGAGCTACTTGGGCACGTAAGTATACTCTGTCTTAACCTTGCAGATTCTTGTGTCGGGTGCGCGAACAGCGCTCCCGATGGGAGTAGCCCCCGAAGATGTGCGTGACTAGGATAGTCGGGCGCAGATTGACACTTTTGCTCCTTTGCACAGCCTTTTTGTCGCCAGCTGCTGGAGGGAGCCAAGTCCTTCGTGCGCATGGAGAAGGAGGAGGGTCGACTCCGCATTGCTCTGGGGCGAGCCAACAGTGAGTACCAACCCGTGCATTTAGGAGGTGTGTCGACTATCTTTGTTTTTGACTTTGATCCGGTGATTCACAGGCGAAAAGGAGAGTCTGGCGAGGCGGGTCGCCGAGCTGGAGAAGTCCCTGGGTGCAGCTCAAGAGCGTGAGCAAACCCGGGGTGAACTAGAGAAGACTCAGGTTGAACGCTTGCTCGGACTCGCCCATGTAATCGGAGGTAAGTATCTCGGTTCACTGCCTACTTTGTCTTGTGTTGACTTCGGATGTGTCACAAGTGTATTCATCTTCGTTGTTCAGAGCCGTGCGGAGGCGCTCCTCCAGAGGATACTTCCAGTGAGAATATCGACCTGGAGACGGCTGTTGGCTTCGTTGACCGCGCCCATGCGTATGCTTTGACTGCACTGCAGCAATCTTCAGCGGCGCTGCAGAAGTCGAAAGATGCCTTGGCGAGTGTGCATCGGGGCATCTTCCCCAACCAGGCGTTGCCGGCCGATGTTGATGGACTGGCGGCCCCGTTTGAAGGCGAGGCGACCACCTTAGCGGACTACACGCGTGCTCAGACGGTACGCGGCTCAGAGTTCACTTTCCGGCTTTTGCTTGGTCATGAGGTTGCAGGCGACTTCTAGGCAGTTGTCAGCGACTTTCCTCGAAAGCCCGATGGCAAGACCAAGTCGCTAAACAGCGTCAAGGCGAAAGCGAGTCAGTTAGCTGTTAAGCTAATTGATACCTTTGAGAAGAAGCTTGCCAGGGCTGCAGAGTTAGCCTCCAAGAAGAGTCGCTTGCAGTCAGAGTCTGCAGTGTAGTCTGTGTAGTAGGGTTCCCTTTCAATTCGCCTTTTGTAGTGAACTTGATGAAGTCTTTTTATCAATGCATTTCCTGATTTCTTCATGTGAATGTACCTCGTCGAGTCTTTTGCTATAATGAATACGGCTTCTGTTTGACACCACATAACTTGGCAGCCAGATGAAAATGCTGCTCCTGAAGTCGCCGAGGCCACCTGTGTGAATGAGGGTGAGGGTACCTCTTCTGCTGTGCCTGCTCGCCAACAGCACCCAGCTGGTCCAACTTCCACACGAAGCGTGAACGACCAGCGGGTGTTTAACTATATGAGGAACAAGATCGTTGAACTTGAGTCGAAGCTGCGGATAGCTGGAGTGGAGCTTGAACGCCTCAGGGCGCGTTCCGCTGGGCCGTTCAATCAGCGCGAACGGTTCCTTCTTGACCAAATTGATCTGATATGTCGACAGCTGCAAGGTTGGACTCTAGCTGCTTCGCTTTGATTTCTTCATGCTTGTGTTGTTCTGCATCTTGACCCGTGAATTGCAGTTGTTAACCCCGACTGGCAAGCCGAAAACACTCGAGTGAACGAGCGCGTGGAGGTGGAAGCCACCGGTAGCTCGGTCGAAGCTCGTCAATTCTGGGTACATAAGGAAGAGGGCCGTGTACTCGCGCGGATGCTGGATCGCACCTGGCGGGCTGCGCTCATTCTTGAAGGTTGCAGGAAAGCACTCTGGCAAATCAACAGAGTGTTCTTCCCCCTTGATGAGCAGCCGACTGGGTTGCCCGCGCTGTTGGATAGGTTCCGCAGTAGTAGGGCGTTGAAGGGGGTCGTCTTCGGTCAGCTTGTTGCCGGGGCCAACACGGCGTTTGCCTATGTTCGACTGCATCGACCTCACGTTCCCTTGGACAGAATACTTGATGGCTTGCCTAGAGATGTTGATTATGCTGAATCCCTTGAGGCCGCACGTCAGGTGATGCAGCAGGTCCTGAATCATACAGAGCGACGTGTAGGGCCACTGGATGCGCCAAAGGAAGAGCTTGTCGACTAAGAATAGCAGTTTGATGTATGATGTTAGCTTGTAACATAAATATGCATGTATGTATGCCCATATGATGAGTATTGTGTGATTTTGCACTCGTAGACCTGTATGGCGCGAGCCCCCGAGTGAATCGAGTGGCGGACCAGGGTTTTTGAGTTATGCCTGTGCGGCGCAGCCCCCGAGTGATTCGAGTGGCGGCCAAGGCTGTACTTTGACCTGTATGGCGCAAGCCCCCGAGTGGTTCGAGCGGCGGCCTAGGATTTTCGGGTTATGCCTGTGTGGCGCAGCCCCCGAGTGATTCGAGTGGCGGCCAAGGCTGGACTTAGACCTGTATGGCGCGAGCCCCCGAGTGGTTCGAGTGGCGGCCTAGGATTTGCGAGTTATGCCTGTGTGGCGCAGCCCCCGAGTGATTCGAGTGGCGGCCAAGGCTGTACTTTGACCTGTATGGCGCGAGCCCCCGAGTGGTTCGAGTGGCGGCCTAGGCTGTACTTTGACCTGTATGGCGCAAGCCCCCGAGTGGTTCGAGCGGCGGCCTAGGATTTTCGGGTTATGCCTGTGTGGCGCAGCCCCCGAGTGATTCGAGTGGCGGCCAAGGCTGTACTTTGACCTGTATGGCGCGAGCCCCCGAGTGGTTCGAGTGGCGGCCTAGGATTTTCGAGTTATGCCTGTGTGGCGCAGCCCCCGAGTGATTCGGGTGGCGGCCTAGGCTGGACTTAGACCTGTATGGCGCGAGCCCCCGAGTGGTTCGAGTGGCGGCCTAGGATTTTCGAGTTATGCCTGTGTGGCGCAGCCCCCGAGTGATTCGAGTGGCGGCCTAGGCTAGACTTAGACCTGTATGGCGCGAGCCTCCGAGTGGTTCGAGTGGCGGCCTAGGATTTAGGTTGGTTGCTCGCAAAGGAAGAAATGACAAGTCTTTTCCTTCAAATATCTTTATTGATTCTCGCAAACAGGCCGCCTCGTTAAAACCCTTCCAGTCCCCTTAGGTACCCTGGCGAGAGAAAGAGTGCGTAAGAAACCTGCTGCTACTTAACAAGGTGAAGCTTACAAGCTGGGGTTGATCAGGCGTAGAAGCGGCGTAACTGTGCCACGTTCCACGGATTGCTGCAGACTGTCCCTGTCTTCGAGTCCTTCAGGCGGTAAGCTCCGTTGCCGATTGCCTCCGTCACAATGTATGGCCCCTCCCATGGGGAGGCGAGTTTGTGCACCTTCTTCTGCTTGAGCCGGAGAACCAGGTCCCCTGGGACGAATGCTCTAGGTCGCAGTCACCGACCATGGTAGTTGCGCAGGTCTTGCTGGTACACGGCTGTGCGGCTGAGGGCGATGTCGCGTGCCTCATCCAGGACATCCACATCATCTTCAAGTGCTTCTTCAGCATCAGACTCGTCGTATGCCACCACTCATGGAGCGTCAAATTTGATGTCGCAGGGCAGGACTGCTTCGGCACCATACACCATGAAGAATGGTGTATACTGGGTAGATCTGTTTGGCGTGGTGCGTAGGCTCCACAGCACGCTTGGTAACTCCTCCACCCAGGCTCCTGCGGCTCGCTTCAATGGTACTCGCAGGCGCTTCTTGATGCCTTTGCTGACTAGGCCGTTGGCTTTCTCGACTTGCCCATTGGATTGCGGGTGCGAGACGGATGCGTAGCTGAGCTTGACACCTTGTTTAGAGCAGAAATCCCTGAATTCTTCGGCTGTGAAGTTCGTCCCGTTGTCGTTGATGATGCCGTGTGGCACACCGAACCTGAATATGATTGACCTGATGAAGTTGACCGCTGAGGTTGCGGTTGAGCTTGTGATTGGGACCGCCTCAATCCACTTCGTGAACTTGTCGACTGCCACCAGGAGGTGAGTGTGCCCGCCTGGGGAGGATTTCTTGAAGGGACCTACCATGTCGAGTCCCCATTGCGCGAAGGGCCACGCGAGTGGTATTGTCTTCAGTGCCGACGCTGGTGCATGCGGCTTGTTTGCAAACTCCTGACAGCCAACGCATTTTTTGACCAATTCTTCTACATCTTGCATTGCGGTGGGCCAGTAGAACCCTGCTCGCAAGGCCTTGGCCACCAGTGCTCGACTGCTTGCGTGGTGTCCGCATATGCCGGCGTGTATGTCGAGTAAGATTGCTTGGCCGTCGGTTGGATCGATGCACCTTTGGAGGACTCCTGAGATGCTTCTCTTGTAGAGCTCGCCATTGATGATGGTGAAGCCTTTGGAACGGCGGACGATGCGCTTGGCTTCGACTGGGTTCTCCGGCAGCCGCTGGTGCAGCATGTAGGCCAGATATGGGCTTGTCCACGTGGGCTCGACTAGCATTATCTCCATGACTTCCTTCTCCGTGCCTGGCGGGTCGGCGGTGTTTGTTGTCGATGTAGAGGGTCCTGGCGGGGGCCGGATCTTGATTGAGCGCTGTGTGATGCACTCGAGGAAGACTCCGGGTGGCACCGGAGCTCGATCCGATCCTAGGTTGGCCAAGACGTCAGCTTCTTCGTTGCTTTCGCGGCCAATGTGCCGCAGTTCGCAGCCGTCGAAGAGGCCTTCCAGTTGATTGTACAGCTCCCTGTAGGCTATCATGTTGTCAGCGATGGCATCACACTGCTTCATGGTTTGCTGCACAACCAGATAGGAGTCGCCGTAGATCATGAGGCGAGTGGCGCCGCTGTTCTGGGCCATCCGCATGCCGTGGATCAGGGCTTCGTACTCTGCTTCATTGTTGGAAGGAGTTGGGAACTTCATCTGCAGCACGTACTTCAGCTTGTCGCCTTTAGGTAAAATGAGCACGACTCCTGCTCCGGCTGAGTTGAATTTCTTGGATCCATCAAAATACATTGTCCATGCATTGGACAAGTCGGGCTCGTCGGGCAATTGTGCTTCTATCCACTCTGTGGTGAACTCTGGGAGGACCTGGGCCTTGATTGCCTTCGGGTGTGCGTACTTCAGCCCCCACGGCCCTAACTCGACAACCCACTTGGCGACTCTTCCTATCGCGGCTGGGTTAGTGAGGATGTCGGATAGGGCGGAGGAGCTTACCACCGTGATCGGGTGCTCGGAGAAATAGTGGACCACCTTCCTGGACGTCATGAAGACTCCGTATGCCAGCTTCTGGTAGTGCGGGTATCGCTGCTTGGAATCAGTTAGCACCTCGCTGAGGTAGTACACAGGTCGCTGAATAGGGTGACTCTTTCCTTCTTCCTCCCGCTCGACTACGAGTACGGTACTGACCACCCTGTTCGTGGCTGCCACATATAGGTACAGTGGCTCGTTCTCATGTGGTGCCACCAGCACTGGAGGGGTTGTGAGGGTCTGCTTCAGTTTGTCGAATGCTTCTTGTGCCTCCTCTGTCCACTCGAACTTGTCTGCCTTTTTCATCAGTTGGTAGAAGGGCAGGGCCTTTTCTCCCAACTTACTAATAAACCGACTAAGTGCTGCGACTCTGCCGGCTAGGCGTTGTACTTCATGAAGCTTGGTCGGTGCAGGCATGTCGAGTATGTTCTGCACCTTCTCAGGGTTGGCTTCGATTCCTCTCGCAGAGACAAGATACCCCAGTAATTCTCCGGCTGGGACGCCGAAGACGCACTTTTCTGGGTTTAACTTGATCTGGTACTCGTTAAGCGCGTCGAAGACCTTGCGGAGGTCGTCGATGAGGCTGTCCTCTGTGCGGGTGGTGACGACTATGTCATCGACGTAGACCTGGACGATCTGTCCTATGAGCTCCTTCAAGCAGGCCTGCATCATGCGCTGGTATGTGGCTCCAGCGTTCTTCAACCCGAAGGGCATCATCTGGTAACAGAATACACCGTGTGGTGTGATGAACGCCGTCTTCTCCTGGTCCTCGACCTTCATCCTGATCTGCTGGTACCCAGAGTAGGCATCCAGGAAGGATAGGCGTGCACAGCCTGCAGTCGAATCGACGATCTGATCAATCCGCGGGAGCGGAAAGTGATCCTTGGGGCAGCATTTGTTGATGGCGGTGAAGTCAACGCATATGCGGAGTTTCTTCGTCTTCTTCTTTTCCACCAGTACCGGGTTTGCTACCCACTATGAATCCTTTATTTCCCGAATAAATCCGGCGTGAAGCAGCCGGTCGATCTCCTTGCTGATAGCATCTCTCTTAGGACCCGCGAAGCGCCTCAGGGTCTGCTTGACTGGTCTAGCGTCTTTACGGACGCGTAAGGAGTGCTCGGCGAGTTCCCTTGGTATACCTGGCATGTCAGAAGGTTGCCAGGCGAACATCTTCCAGTTCTCGCGCAGGAACTCGACGAGCGCGCTTTCCTATGCGCTAGTCAGGCTTGATGACACCCTGACCGTCTTGTCGGCGTCCGTCGGGTGTACCTGATGGGCCCTTGTGTCGTCGCTTGCGTTGAATGCGGATTCCTTGGATGGTTTCTTCCGTGGTGGAAACAGAGTCCTGTCGTTGTCGACTGCCATCATCTCCAGGTGCTCGTCCATCCCAAAGAACTCAGAAATCCTGCTGAACTCGCGGTCGCAGCTGTCAGACCGGTCGAAGTCGCCTTTCACCGTGATGACACCCTTTGGTCCCGGCATCTTGAGCAGGAGGTAGGCGTAATGGGGCACTGCCATGAATCTGGCGAAGGCCGGACGACCCAGTATGGCGTGATATTGTGACTTCCAGTCGACTACCTCGAAGTCGATCGCCTCTCGCTGGAAGTTTTCGGGTGTGCCGAATATGACGTCGAGTGTCACTGTTCCCATGGGCGTGACTGCTTGCCCTGGTACAATACCGTGGAAGGTATTTGCTGATGGCGTTAGGTTGGATGTTGACCTGTTCATCCTTCTCAGGGTGTCGGCGAAGATGATATTGATACCGCTGCCTCCATCCATGAACACCTTCTTCAAGGTGTACTCCCCGATCTGAGCTTCGACTACCAGAGCAGCGTGCCCGGGTCGCGGTATCGCCGGCGGGTGGTCCGCTCTGGAGAAAGTGATCGCTGTTTCTGAGCCTCTCAGGTAATCAGGTACTGCAGGTGGATTGGTGAGTGCTTGGTAGACTTGGCGGGTGATAATTTTCTGGGTCCTGTTGGAAGGACGTCCCTTCTGTATCATGTTGATCTGCCCACGTGCTGCCGGGAACACGTTAGCAGGATCCTGTGGCTGTGGCTGTGGCTGTTGTTGCTGTTGCGGGTAGAAGGCCAGCGCTGCTTGCGCTGGGTTGGCGACTGGAGGAGGAGGTGGCGCCTGGAGGGCCAGCGGTGCGGCTGGCTGTGCCGCGGGTGCCGCTTGATTATCACGCTGTCCGTTCTGAGGGACTATTCGCGCAAACGCCCTGTATATCTTACGCGCCTTTCTGCAATCCTTCAATAGGTGGCGAGATCCCCACTTGCCTGTTTCTGGGTCCCTGAACATGTGATGCTTGCAAGGTTGCTCTAACTCTTCTTCTTCAGTCAGTGGGCGTCTCCGCCACTCGCGCTTGCGACTTCCGTCTCTGTGGTAGCCGCTGCCACCGTCCTGGTCGTACTGCCTTTCACTCTCACGGGGGGTTTCGAATCCCGTCGCTACTAACTCGATCGAGTCGTTGCCGACGTAACGCGGCTTCTTCTTCAGGCGCCCTTCTCGCCAGTTGCTAGGTCCTGCTTCTTGCCTCGGAGATCGTGGTGCATCACGAACAGAGTCTTCTCCATCTGCCCACTGGTTGGCTATCTGCATGAGCTCGATCATGTTCCTCGGCCTAAGCCTACCAAACTCCTCACGGAGGTCGCGGCGGTAAACGCCGTGCATGAACGCGTCCATTACCCTGTCTTCTGAGGTGGCTCCGTCCATGGTGTTGCGAAGCAAGGTCCACCGCTGGACGTACGAACGGAGTGGCTCGTCTCGACCTTGCTTGCACGCCTGGAGCTCAATGAGGGTTGTTGGCCTTGCGTATGTCCCCAGAAAGCTCTTCACGAAGGCGTTCCTGAACTCGTCCCAGGTGCTGAAAGCGTCCCTGGGCTGAGTGTTGAGCCACCCGCGAGCAGACCCCGTGAGCATCAACTGGATGTACTGCATGGCAGTAGTCGAAGTACCACCTTGACAACTGCACGCGATGAGGTAGTCCTCCAGCCAGTCCCTTGGGTCTTGCTTCCCGTCATACTTGGGTGTCTCCGCTGTTAGCTTGAAGCCTTTGGGCATCTTCGTGTCGCGGATGTTGAAGCTGAAACATGCGGCTCCGCGTGGCTCGAAGTTGTCGTCGTCGTGGTCGTTGGCTTGTGCACTCGCCGCTCGCAGCCGTCGACTGCGATCCACCCTTCTCTGTGCGATGACGTTGCGGACATCTTCGCCTGGCTGCGGCTGTCGCAGTCGAATTGGGGCTGGGTCTGCAAGTGGTGCGGGTTCACGATCGCGGCGGCCTCGATTCTCGTGCACCCTTTCTGCTGGTGCTGACTTTGCCAGGACTTCCTCGACTTCCCTGAGGGATTGAATTTGTCGCCTGTGGAGGCGAGCGTGGGCGTCACCCTCCGGCGGCTGTGTTAGTCGCAGGTAGGTTTCGACTGCCATGAGGGCCGACGCGGGTGTCTTGGGGACGGGGATTCCGTCCGCATCCTCCGTCATGAATGATGACTCCAGATTGCGAGTGAGGTGGACGCGATCAGCTTCTGGCACCCGTGGCATGCGAGCTCGGTGACGTCCTCCTTGCGAGACTTCCTCCGATCCGGCCAAGAACGAGTGTGCTGCCCTCCTGGCACTCGACGCGTCGGCTAGTTCTTTGCGCCGAATCAGATCGGCCTTCTCTTGGCGGACTCGCTCGGACTCCTTCCAAAGCAAGTATTGGACCGCCAGTTGGTCTTCTCGGGGTTCATCTGGTGAAGGAAACGTGCCTTCGTCCACGTGCTTCATGGCCTGGATCGCCATCTCCCGCGTGATGGTGAGTCTTGTCACCCTGTCCGGCATGGTCACCTCCAGCGGGTATACGGGTTCTCCGCCGTTGGATCGTGCTGGGCTGGCCATATAGACTTGCGCGGGGTAAACCCGTCGAGTGGGGCTGATGCTCCCAGTCCTGCTTCCTTCGTCCGAGCTATGCTCAGAGTCGAAGATCACAGCAACGTGGCGGGTGCCACGGTCACTGCTACTGGCAATTCCGCGACGCAGAGGCGCGGTTGGCGTAGGCGAAATTGGCGTAGATTTTAGCTTCGTCCAAGGCGCGGACAAGAAGGTCGGAGTAGACTTGTTCCGCGCCAAGGTTGCAATAGATGCGATTTTTCTGGTAAACGCGGGTGTGGTCACCGCAGTCGCCTTTGACGCGGTCGTAGATGGTGCTGACGCAGTCGAAGTAGATGCGATCTTCACGGCAGTCGATGACACGATCGCCGTGTGTAGATGCTGGCGCGTCGGTCGCGCGCAACGTGGCCAGCGTGGGCCGGAGCGTTCCGCGACTGTCCACCAGATAGCGCAGACTACCGAAGGTAATCCACGTGCTCTGCTGCACCTCAGCGTACGCCGGGAGATCCGCCGGCGAGTGGTGGACGAACTCGAGGAAGCCGGTGTAGATCGACTCCCTGGCGCTGATGCCGTTCTTCATTGCTGATGAGGCCGGCGCAACCATGACTCCAACGATCTGTTCTTTCCCACAGACGGCGCCAATTGACGAGTAGTGGACTCGGCAAATCCCAAGGTTGTGTACCCCGGGTTGATTGAGGGGGAGAGAGTATGAACGTTGGTGGTTAAGACGGCTAACAGGGGGCGAGTTTTACCCAGGTTCGGCCCCTCGAGGTGAGGTAAAGACCTACTCCTGCTTGTCTGGTATTATCGAGGTGGCTACAATGGCGAGATGCAATCTCGCTAGGGTTTGTGTGCTGCTTGCTTGACCTAGATGACGCACCCTCCTGGCCTTTATATCACAGGCCAGGTCTCGGGTGGACGGTGCGGATTGCACGTTACAGAGTAAGGAAAATCATCACCGGCCTAACCAGCTACTTGGGCCACATGGTACACTTCATGGGCCTCTCTTGGCGTGACCCAGGTACCACCACCGTGGGGTACCCGAAAGGTAGCCCCACGACAGGCGGTGATGTGCGCGGTGGCGTGCGGCGTTGCTTGAGCTCTGCGCGCGGGAGAAGAGAACGAGGGCAAGAGAGAGATGGAGCGGAGGGGAAGACAGGTGCCCCCTCCCTGCTATTTAAGGGCGATTTGAGGAGATCGTGGGTGCGCGATCTGCTGTGCACGATCCCGTAACGGACGGGGAGTTGTGGCCCCACGATCTCCTCCACGATTGCCTCTGCGGCTTAACCGCCGCCCGATCGGCCACACGAGAGGCCACAGAATCCCAACGGTCTAAGGATGGCACACGTGATCGGGCGAGACCCGAGGCGACGCACGGCGGAGTGGTCAAGACTGCACTTGAGTGCTGTCATATGCACGGTTTCCGAAGCGACCGGCGTGACGCAAGTGGCGTGCGTGCCAGTGGCACGTCTATCCGTGCACAGAGACCAAGGCGTCAAGCAGAAATGCTCTGCCACGTGGTGAACCGACGACTCGGAGGAGCTAGGGGGTTTTCCCTGTAAGTCGGAACGATCCGGCATAAGATGAGAAATCAAGTTGAGATACATAGTGTTTTCCGACATATGAATTTCGCCGGCACGTGTTATGTCGGAGATCAATTAAGGATACTGGTTTTTCGGGTAAACCTGCCGTGGCCCTCCATCCGAGGCTGCAGGACCGCGCCAGCTTCGGGGACTAATGTCGGGGGGCAACCCCCGAATAGGGGCAAGGTGCCGATATGAGGGTTGACTCGGAGTTGACCGGATCACTGAATCCGACATAACTGTACCGGCTTACTCGGAGCTGACCGGGTCAAGACTAAACCGACATATTGGTATATCGGATCATGCGAGTTATATGTCGGGTCTTCCTTTGTTCCTCTTGTGTGCAGGGAAGGCAAAACCGAGTTGAGGAAAGGACAAACCGAGTCAAGAGCACGGAGCATGCCTATGCCGGGTAAAGGTTATCCCGGGCAAGGGACAGAGTTCCTTGAGACACGGAGTGAAGCAAGGGCGGCGGCATGCTGCAAGTGGACGGCGTGCCTCTGACCCGGGCGGCGCGGCACAGTGGCGCTAGGCCAAGGCGTGGGCGTGCTGTTGGACGCAGAGGGGACCGTGGCGACCGGCGCTGCCACGGTCTGGGCATGGTGCGATGACGCCCGTGTCGGCCGGAGACCAAGCGGTATGGCGTCAGTAGCAATGTTTTACACTGTAATCCTGGGTTTCCCTATATAAGGAGTACCAAGGGTACCTCTTAGAGGGACGGGCAACACTTCATTTGAGCCTAGACGCTGAGCAAGTACGTCTTTCCTTGAGAGCTAGAGGAGAGCCAGAGAGTTGTTCAGAGACTCGGCAGAGGCTTAGATCTTGCAGTTCTTCGCATCCAGCTCGAGGAGCAAGCTTGTAACCAGTTGTAATCCGCATATAGATCAAGTAGACAGGCAGGAGTAGGGGTGTTATCTCCTCACGAGAGCCCCGAACCTGGGTAAATTGTGTGTGTGTGTGTGTGTGAGTTGTGTTCTTTGTGTGCGTGTTCGTATGCGCAAGCCCTCCCCGGGTGCCTCCAGCGTCCATCGGCCCCACATCTTAAGCCATCCTATGGCATCTGCCGTGACACCACCACGACAACTACATAACAACCAGCAGACCTGGAACTCTAACTTCACTCCAACACTATCGCCGGGGAAGAAAGAAGCAGGCCACCACAGATCCCGAGCAAGAGAGGACCTCCAGAGTTGAAGCCTAGTGTCACCCGCCGCAACCGACGGGATCTTGGACGATGAACGAGCATGGCGAAGTCGAACTCTCCTGCAGACCCAGCACCGGCCGCCGCCGGCAACCCAGCGCCAGATCCTGCACCAGCTAGCCGCGCAGACCACTGCAGCAAATCCCAGCACGAATCGCCGAAGTCCAGCCAGGATCTCCGTTCTTCGGCAGTGCCGCCCTTGGTTCGTTCCGCCCACCGGATCTCAGATCCGTTGTCACTGTCTCTCACTGACATCGATCGTTGCAGGTACTCTACTCTGAATAAGCCCTGGCCAGGCTGGACTGATTTTCTTAATGAGTTACTCACTCCGTTCTAAATTAGTTGTCTTCCATTTGCCAAAAAGTGGATGTATTTAGACATGTTATAAGTATAGATACATCCATTTTTTAGCAAATGGAAAACAACTAATTTGGAACAGAGGGAGTAGATGGTAATGTGGCATTTCGATGGTTTTATCATGCCAGCGTGTAGTTTTTTTTGGCAGCTTCCGGCTACTGCTGTACAGACACGTCGATCGATCTCCTCATCAACCAGCAGCTTGTCGAGCAGAAACGGACCAGTGGAAACTGAATACTGTATATCTCATAACACATTCTTCAAACTTAGCAGAAAAAACAAAAACAAAAAACATATTGGTTAGGAAGAGTTCTCGGTTTTTTTTTCTTTGAAATTTGGCAGAATGATTTTTGACAAGTCCAGGAAATGTCTAAACCGAAACCCAAGATCATTCGAGTTACTAACAGGATCATTACAGATGACACATGGTCGTTGATGGATCAACGAGCGGAGTAAAAAGCGCATAAATCTCTTATGAGTAATGTAGTATATGGTCACCATAGAGTTGTACCATCCTGTGATCCATGACATGTAAACCCATAATAATAATAATAACTACTCAGTAATATGGTTGTGTGCATGCATCAAATTGATGTCGAGGTTAAGGTACAATCCAATTTCGAACAAAAAATATCCCGACAACTAAGGTGAATATGTATTCCAAAGAATTTTTATGCAATAAGTAATGTCACACCTACTTGTCTTGACAAGGCGATCGTGCATTTTCACTCTCTACATATACTCGAGGTCGAACACATACCATGCAATGAGTCGCCTATGTAGTGAAGCTTGAGAAGAAGCCACATATTATTTATTTTTCCTTGTGTTGTGTGGGATTTTTTTATCCCTTTCACCTGGTTTTCACAATTTGAGCAATAGATCAATTAAAGAATATGATAACCTTCGGAATGGGAGACATCGGGAAAAAAAGAAACCTGGAAGTACTCCGTCAAACTACAGCAAGTTCAGTATAGACAAACACAAAGACTACTCATGTATAGACATAATCTGTGCCCGGAAAAGTCACTCCAGTATCAACCGATGTCTACCAAGGGGTGGCACACCACACTGGCAACAGAGCGAACAACCAATATGAGGCAAGTTGGCGAGCGTGTTATTGTATGGAGCTTGTTTATGGGCCGGTTCGGCAGTGTCACCCTTGGTTCCATCCTAGGACCAGATCTCAGATCCGCCATTTGCATTGTTGCTGCGCTGCAGCTACCCTGAACAAGCCCGTGGCTGGTTGGACCGTGATTTTCATAATGAAGATGGTAATGCACATTTCCTTCATTTTATCCTGCCAGTGTGTAGTTTCTCTGGCAGCTTCCGGTTGTTGTTGTGTTGTAGACCTCGATCTCGTCATCCACCAGCAGCTTGTCCGATAGAAATGGATTTGTGGAAACTGAATATTGTATATCGAAACAAATTTATTTCAAACTTAGCAAAAAAACGTTAGAAATGGTTTTTGTTTTTCTCTTGAAGGTTGGGAAAATGATTTTTTCTAAATCCAGGAAATGTCTAAACCGAAACCCAAGATCATTGTAGTTACTCACATGATCATTATGGATCACACATAGTGGTTGATGGATCAACCAACAGAATAAAATGCCCATAAATCTCTTATGAGCAATGTAATATACGGTCATCATAGAGTTGTACCATCAATTGAATGTGATTCCATGAATTGTGAACCCTTAATGATAATAACCATTCAATAACATGGTTGTATGCATCAATTGATGCGGAGGTTACAGTATACTTCCCTTTTTTTTAAGAAAAAAGGTATCCTAACAAATGAGGTGGACATGTACTCGAGACAATTTTTATGCAATAAGTAATGTTACACCTACTCGTGTATTTTCGCTCTCTACATATACTCGAGGTCGGACAAATACCATGCAATGAGCGGCCTATGTAGTGAAGGTTGAAAGAAGCCACTTTTTTTTTCTTGCGCCGTTGGATTTTTCATCCCTTTTCACATAGGTTTCACAAGTTTGAGCAAAAGATTAATTCGAGGTTATGAAAATATGTTTGGAATGAGAGACATCGTGGAGAAAATAAACCTAAAAGTACTTCGTGAAACTACAGTCTCTAGATTTCCGTCTAGACAAACAGATTGGGAAATATAAGATCGATCTGCCAAAGTTGTTCTCGATCAGCCAGACCACCTTCACTCGAGAGAGAATCATACACGATAATTTCCTGCCTGTGCAGAACGTGATTCGCGAGTCTCTGGTCAAGAAGAAGCCTCTAATCTTTCTGAAATTAGATACTGCAAGAGCGTTTGACTTGGTTCACTGGGGTTATTTACTGGAAATCACGGAAGCTTTCGGATGTGGGCGGCAATGGAGGGATTTGTTGTCCATTCTGCTGGCCACGTCGTCCTCGCGTGTTTTGCTTAATGGGCTATCGGAACGGCTTTTTAAGCACCGAAGAGGCACCGTCTTTTGCCTTTTCCTTTTTTTTTCTGGCTAGCTATTGTGAGCCATTGCAGCGTATTCTCCATCTGGCCTGCTCTCCCTCCTGTAACAACGCAACGCCAGGCTCACAACAAGCCTCTATGCCGACGATGCTGCTCTGCTTTTGAAACCGATCAAAGAGGAGATGGAAGTTGTTTAGGCTATTTTGATTAGATTTGCAGAAGTGCACTGCGTTCAGAATCCGATGTGATGAGCCCAAGCATGATGGGATTTTTCATTTTAGCAAGTTTGGGTAGGGATGTTGGGGTGTTGCCGTGCAGATACCTGGGGCTGCCGTTGAGCGTTAGAAAGCCGGAGTGCATCGAAATCCAGTGCCTGCTAGACAAAGCAGCGGCGAAAGTGCCGCCGTGGAAGGGCAAGTTGTTCAATTAGTCTAGCCACCTAACGCCGGTGAATGAGACGCTCTCAGTGATTTTCACTTACTACCTGACTTGTTATGCTTTGATAAGTGGACGTCAAGAGGATCAACTAAATTCTTGCACTGGATCATGTTTATTGGATGGTTCAATTGTTGAAGATGTCGTCCCTTTTCTGTTCGGGCTGTGTCACCGGAGGTGGACAACAGCGCCTTCATTGTTGATCCTCAGATTTAATAGAGAGGACTCTTTGAGTTGGAGCTCAGTGAAGGCTCTTCGAGATCTACAGCTCAACACCAACAAACCTCAAGTGCATACGTCAGGAAGACTGTTTGAATCTCTTATGAGTAATGTAGTATATGGTCATCATAGAGTTGTACCATCCTGTGATCCATGACTTGTAACCCCATAATAATAGTAATAACTAATCAATATTATGGTTGTGTGCATCAAATTGATGTCGAGGGTAGGATACAATCCCCTTTCGAAAAACAATAACCCGACAATTAAGGTGAATATGTATTCCAGAGAATTTTCATGCAGTAAGTAATGTTACACCTACTCGTCTCGACAAATCGTGCATTTTCTCTCTATATATATACTCGAGGTCGCACGCATACATGCAATGAGTGGCCTATGTAGTGAAGCTTGAAAAGAAGCCACATGTTATTTATTTTTCCTTGTGTTGTGTGGGATTTTTCATCTCCCTTTCACCTGGCCGGTTTTCACAATCTGAGCAATAGATCAATTCAAGAATAAGATAATACCTTCAGAATGGGAGACACCGGGAAACAAATAAGCCTGAAAGTACTCCATCAAACTACATCGGGTTCAGTCTAGATAAACACAAAGGCTACTTACGTGTAGACATGAATCTGTTCCAGGAAAAGTCACTCCAGTATCAACCGATCTGTAGTGCATTTCGCATGTCAATGCCGGCGCGCGCGACCAAGGGGTGGCGCACCACACTGGCAACGGAGCGAACAACCAATATGAGGCAAGTTGGCGAGAGCGTCGTTGTATGGAGCGTGTTTACGGGCCAGTTCGGCAGTGTCGCCCTTGGTTCCATCCTGGGACCAGATCTCAGATCCGTCATTGCCATCGTTCCTGCGCTGCAGCGCTACCCTGAACAAGCGCGTGGACGGGTTGGACCGTAATTTTCTTAGTGATGATGGTAATGCGACATTTCCTTCATCTTATCCTGTCAGCGTGTAGTTTCTCTGGAAGTTTCCGGCTGCTGTTGTACACGTCTATCTTGTCATCGACCAGCAGCTTGTCCGATAGAACCGGATATGTGGGAACTAAGTACTGTATATGTTGAACACATTTATTTCAAACTTAACAAAAAAATCGTTAAGAATGGTTTTCGTTTTTCTCTTAAAGGCTGGGGAAATGATTTTTTTCTAAGTCTAGGAAATGTCTAATCCGAAACCCAGGATCATTGTCGTTACTCACGAGATCATTATGGATCACACATGGTGGTTTGATGGATGAACCAGCAGAATAAAAGCCCATAAATCTCTTATGAGTAATGTTATATACGGTCATCATAGAATTGTACCATCAATTGAATGTGATCCATGAATTGTGAACTCTAAATGATAACCATTCAATAACATGGTACTACGTAGTATGCATCAATTGATGTGCAGGTTAGAGTATACTCTCCTTTAAAAAAGGATATCCTGACAATTAAGGTGAATATTTACTCGAGACAATTTTCATGCTATAAGTAATGTCGCACCTACTTGTCTCGACAATCCGTGCATTTTCGCTCTCTGCATATACTCAAGGTTGAACAAATACCATGCAATGAGTGGCCTATATATGTAGTGAAGGTTGAAAAGAAGCCACTTTTTTTCCCTGTGTCGTGTTGAATTCTTCACCCTTTTCACCTGGGTTTTACAATTTTGAGCAAAAGATCCAATTCGAGATTGTAAAAATATCTTAGGAATGAGAGACATCGGGGAAAAAGTAGATCCGAAAGTATTTCATGAAACTATGATCTCTGGATTTCCGTCTAGACAAACAGAATGAGAATTCTAAGCTCGATGTGCGCCTGTGATGAATGAAGCAGCACGATCTCCCTTCAGAGGAGTTCGATGTTGGGCGAGAGGAAATCCACGTAGGTGACGGTGGGGGCATGCCACCGTACTATTTTTCGCCGGGCAGTACCACTCCGGTGGCCTAATGGTTTGTATCTTTGCGTTGCCAACAGTCACCGTCAAGCGGTACGCTAGCTATTCGCTGCCAGAGGTCAGGAGAGTAGCTAGCAGGCACTTGGCATATTTCATGATATGCACCATTTTGACTTCTCACACACCCCGACATGATAGGTTCTTCACTTCGTACTAGTACATTCTTTCACCGGAGAAAATGACAGACCTATGTGGTACTGCTAGGTCCTGTTTGGTTGCTCGGGCGTTTTTTAGCACTTTTGTATCCGTGGCTCTGGAGGGCCTAGTCCTGAAAAAATGCGACCTGAGCTAAGTTGTGCAGCCCGTTTGGTTGCCAACAATGTTCTGACCAGTCCCGTTTCGCTGCATGCAAGTTTTCAAGGCCACGCCGTTTGGTTGTATGCGTGTTTTCGATACTCTTACCTCCTGTGTACGTGGTAGTTTTACCTCACACATCACAGCACCATGAAGGACGAACAGGACAACAGCGTGGCGTGAGAGCGTGGCGACGATGCCGGGGCGGCGGTGCCGGTGTTCACGCACGTACACCACGCTCGCTCTAATTACCGATGCGGTGACCACATGTCCCATAGCTACGAGCGGCGGCGGCTGGACAAAGACAATGTCGAGTAGATGTTGTTGTGCCGGCATAACCTACTAGCTGCTGCTATGCCGGCGGCGACCGGCGGTGACGGAGAGGTTGAAGAACATAGTGTACGCTACATGCAGTCTATATATGTTCATATCTCAGTACAAAATCTGCTCGTATACGACACCCGAAACAGAAAACTTACAACACGAAAGTTGTGCGTAATGTTGAGATGAAGCTACACTTCAAATGAATATCTCAAACGATCCATCGAGTACAACGAATTTGATAAAATTCATCCAAAAAAGAGGCAAACATCAGTGCAAAATTAAGAAGTTACAACTGACGAAACTTGAAAGCGAGCATTAGAATGGAACCTACTCGTTGACGCGCATATTTCTCATGTACACTTTATTTTGAATCGAGTAATATTTAGTAAGATTAGAAATGGCACTTAGTGGAGAGGTTAAGGAAGGTGATTAGAGCACATCAATGTGCCCAGCCTGAGCCACTCTGGGCCAAAATGACAAAATTACACTGTGCGAGGGTGGCTCTGAAGGAACAGCCGATTCGACCGTTGCTCTCGGACCTAGACCAGAGTGCTCAGAACGGGGTTGTACCAAACAGGCAAAAAAAAATGGTCTCGAACAGTGTGTTCTTGTAACACGTGCTACCAAACACGCCACTAGTATCCCCGAGCTGGTTAGCGAGCATCCCGAATCTGCGCCCGGAAAAGTCACTCCACTATATCAAACGACGCGCAGTGCACTTCGCGTGTGTGCCGGCTGCTCGCGCAACCAAGGGCCGGCGCACCACACTGGCGACGGAGCGAACAACCTTGCACTAGGCAACAACCATATATGGGCCAGTTCGGCAATGTCACCCTTGGTTCCTTCCTGCGACCAGATCTCAGATCCGCCATTGGCATCTGCTGCAGCTACTCTACTCTGAATAAGGCCGTGGTCGAGCTGAACCATAATTTTCTTAATGAAGATAGTAATGCAGCATTCCGTTCACATCTTATCCTCCCAGCGTGTAGTTTTTTGGTAGCTTCCGCCAGGTGTTGTACACGTTGATCTCGCCATGCATCCACCACCAGCTTGTCGAACAATAATGGAATTGTGCAAATTGAATACTGCATAGCGGAACACATTTCTTCAAACTTAACCCCAAGACAAAAAATAACATATTGGTTATGAACGGTCTTCTTATTCTGCAGAAACTTGGGGCAACGATTTCTGCTTTAAAACGGATACGCACATAAAGTTGTCATGCTTAGCATAATTTACTGTCATCGTAGAGTTGTACAATCAATGGATGCAAAGGCAGTGTGTGATCCATGAATTGTAAGCTCCTAATGATACTAACTATCCAATAGCATGGTTGCATGCGGAGATTTGGGTACACCGCCTTTTTGAAAAAACAATATCCTGATAATTAAGATGAATATTTCTTCCAAACAATTTACGTGCAATAAGTAATGCCACACCTACTTGTCTCGACAAATCGTACATTTTCTCTCTACATATACTCGAGGTCGGACAGATACCATGAAATGAGTAGCCTATGTAGTGAAGCTTGAAAAGAAGCCGCATATTTTGTTTTCTTGTATCCGCTTTGACTTTTTTTTATCTCTTTCAACTGGGTTTCACAATTTTAAGTAAAAGATCAATTCGAGAATATGAAATATCTTCGGAATGAGAGACATCGGGAAAAGAATAAACCTAAAAGTACTTCGCCAAACTACCATAACTGGATTTCGGTCTAGACAAACAGATTAGGAAATTCCAGAAGGTTCATGTGGATGTCCCTAACGTGGCTAGGCCAAGTGGGCAGCCCATGAAACCGTCCGGAAAATTCCAAAAGGTTCTAAAACCTTCGGATCCTTTCTGAACCAATTAGTGCTCATTAGGGTTTATCGGGATCATCCAGGGACTCCGGAACTTCTTTTGGTTTCCCCTCCGAATATTTTGACATAAATAGAAGCTATTTCTACGACTCTGGAACATTTCATGTCCGCTTATTTAATTCTCGAAACATTTCTAAAATCCCTTCAAAACTATTTCAATCAATTTGGAACAGTTCCGGTGATTCTCTCACTTGTTTCCTACCATCAAAATATTCCTGCACGCCAAGGGTCCAAATATATTGAGTACACATGCTGATGCAATCTGAAATATGAAAGCAAGCCTAGTACATCACCCAGAACAAACATGAAAAAATCCCAAGAAATAGAATCTGTCTAAAAAAATCGTTTGGGACTCAATATCAATGTTCGACTAGGCGACCCTCCATTTGGGATTCTGGCAATTCTGCGGTGGAAAATGGTGGTGTGTTCCAGTATCAATTTCAATGAGCAAAACAGTATGAGTGTGTCCTTTTTGTTTCTGTTTGATGCAAGTAGCCGAAATATGTCCAGACACAGCTTGGGAAATCTGTCCTTTTGAACACCACTGAAAACGGAAACTAAAGCATGAAACGGATTGGGTGAATTGGTGGCGCTAAAAAAGGAACTGTACATAATGCACCTCTGTTTTTGTCTTGGTGTTTGATTTCTGAATCATGCTGCACTTTTCAGTGAACCGCTTGCCCTTTATTACTCCCCCACGTGATAGGAATGGTTGAAATCCTTGTTTTCTTGACACCTCCATGTGGTTTTCAGCCGAGGTAGTTTTTTTTTTCAATATAACTAGCTAGGAGTACATTTTCGTACCAAGATGCACAGCTGCAAGTATGAGTGATGCTACACGTACGACGTGCGGTCGCGCATGCATCCCTCACTAGACGAACAGCGCACTTCACCGCGCCTGCGGCATGACGTTCTGGTACAGCGTGGCTAGCATAGTAAAACTGAGGTGTTTTCCTCTGCTGTCGAAGGTAACGCTTTTATGTTGCTAGCTCATCCCTGTGTGAACATGTATACCTTATAGACCAGGGGCACATTTACATGCTCCAAAAATCGGTGCTGAATTTCATAGGTATGAACACAACACATGGACATGTGGCAAAATATGGGATACTATCCCCTCTGTTAGGCTTATAATGTCTCTTTTTTGTAGGGCACTTTAGTAGATGTAGAGCTATACTATTCAAATAAAATTATCCATCTGTTTCGAGAAAAATAATATACAACTACATAGAAGGATTTTCCATTTCTTTTCGGTCATATAGGCAAAGCCGTAAAATATGAAACACTTCTGTCTAGGAAAAAAAATCCAATTCAGACATTAGAAAGATTTGCATTCCTCATAGGAGAAGTACTCCATATTGCAGAAGAGCAGGGCATTATAAGAACAAATAATCTTGCTCAAGATCTTGTGATACTGAACCATGATAAGCGCACATATAAGTATTCATACATAGTGCATAGGAATTCGAATAAACTAATTGTGTCACACTCAGTTTGGACACCGGCAAAATGAAAAAAAGATTGTAGCAAATCATCATATATATATGGTGTAAAAATTACATAGGAAATCACATAAGAGAGATGAGATTGGCAGAGTCGCATATTTGTCCCTGTTACTTAAGCCAGTGTAGACTCAATAATATAGCAACAAATTCATAGGAAAATAACCATTAATGCTATCCTGAGTGAAAATAGGCAAAAACTCCTCAGTTGACCAAACCTTTTCACTAATTCAGTTTTCTGTAGTGAACCTTTGCAACAAAATTCATGAGTGTTCATTCTAGTAATGCACTCACAAACCCAACACTCCCAAGCATGTGAAAAATATATGGTGTAGTACTGAACCTACATCATGGTAGCATGGAGCGTCCTCCACTCCAATTCGACAAGCTTGTCCAGGTGCCATTGAGTACTAAGGAGTTCATCTAGTTATTTTATTTTCATTGAGAGTGAAGCAGGGCAGATTTACAACATTGGGAGCTGGATAGATCCTTCATTTGACCTGAACTATATATGCACAATAGAGGACTACAATGGCTTTCGGTTATGATGTCATTTAGATGGACACTTGAACAATTCGCAATCCTTATCTAGGTAAAGGCCATTACAACTAATGTAGTAACCTGCTACTCCGAGATGTTCTTCTTTGCTATTCGCAGAAGAAAAGTTGCAATGTCTAGAGCAGATTAGACTAATAATGCATACTGTCCACTGAGAATCGTCTTGCAGCCATGGCCCATGGCAGCAACTTACCTCATGCTTTCTGAAAAATATTCATACCCTGCCTCCGAGATAACATGTTACGGGATATATAGGCTTGTGACATTAAGAGGTTAGCTGCAAGCAATTGTATAAGTAATTACTCCGAGAGCTCAGTTTAGTTATACATTTGTTCTAGAAAAGATGTTATTACTGAAATGAATAGGTTAGGCTAAAAAAATAGTGTACATGCACATCAAGATCAGTGACACATGGAGTCCTTTAGCTAGAGTACCGACTGCCAAATACGACTGCCAAATATAAGGCAACAGGACAAGAACATTACCCTCATACCCTGCAAGTATTCTAAAATGCGTGAACAGATACACAGACGCTCTAACTAATATGATTCAATCGTTTCATTTTTCTTGATAAAAATAAGTATCCATACTTGACTCTAAGAAATTGATAATTAACATACCATCATCAGTCCTTTGCGGTATAATTAATCAATTAGAGGTAGAGATATGGTTTCTATAAAATAGAACACAATGAATAGACAGATGAATGAATAGCAACCTGTACATTGGATAAAATCTGAAAATAACACAAGGAGATGAAGTTCTGTGATTTTCACAAGCAAATGCAAAATGCCACAAAACTGAATCCTTTTTTTTTTTGAGCAGCCAACAACACAGTTGAGTACAGAAGATTACTCCCTATTCAAGAACTTATCAATGAAGGATACTACATATTTCTGTTAAGATCAAGCGAGAAGGCTCTATTTCCATTTTTGTGCCAAACCACACATCTATGAAAGTTTTCCATGATTAAGATGCTAAATGATGCAATTCAGAGGTTACTTCACAGATCAATAATGTATATTTCACAGATTCAAATGTGAATGATGCAACAATAATGTTAGTTATACAAATGCATCGGTCTAGCCTGTAGAACAATTTTGAAATTTTCTACCTCAAATATGTGAGAGTAAGTTGGGGAATAAGCGTGGGGCAAGGATTATAATCGAAATACCATTGGTGAGTTCGACGGCTTTAGATGAGCGGCGAGTAGCTGGGCCGGCAGCAGGGAATTGCGGTGGGGAGCGGGCGACAACTGCTAGTGATTTTGGTGGTCTGCCGCAAGGTGAGAAGCAGGCAGCCCCGATCACGAGGCGAGCAGCGGGTCCTCGGTGGGTGGTTGCAGGAGACGTTGCAGTGTCATCGGCACCAGGGTGAACGGCAGGCGGCCTCGGCACTACTGCCGGCAGAGCACGCCGGTGTTGGACGCCTCAGCAGGAGGTGTCGCGGCGGGCGGCAGCGGTTCTCCTTGTTTCTTCCGGTGTTTGCTGGAGAAAAAAATAGTCTCCCAGTGGCTTTCCCTCCATGGAGGCGAGCCATCATCAATACATGAACGCTATCCCCTCGCGAGACTTGCATCCATCTCAACCCACCGGCTACATCGGACATCATAGACGTCAAAATTAACTAAAGCCAATGAAAGAGCAATTAACACAAAAACTATCACTAAACAATCACAAAATCTTAGCCTGAAACCGGACGTCACCCAACCAGGGAACTGCGTCGCAGGACCACCTAGCAAAGTAACAAAACGAATAACCGCCAGCACCTACACGCGACAGCCTGCAAACAAAAGAATGCACCACAACCAAGCAGCACGGTTAGAAAGATGAGCCAACGAACAAAGAAAGAGCAAACAAAATACAATTAATTAAATTAAAAAAACTAACAGGGGTAGAAGCGAGGAAAAAAAAAACCGTCAGCACCCAAATAGCATGAAAAGCAACGGCGACGCCCAATACCGAGACGGCCCTCAACCGTACCAGAAAACGCACGAACTTGAACCCCCAAAATCTAGAAAGAAGTTGTCAGCCACTGCGATCTGAAGGAGAGGAGGAGCGGCGGTGGCCGGCGCAGCCTATTCCTCACCAAAACTACATTGTGCTGGTTCAAGCTGATGGTGAGGGCAGCAGCTCCGTCGACACCCCTCCATATGCCTTGCTCAATTCCCCGCCGAGCCGCCGTCGACTCAGTGCTTCTCGACGGCCGTCAGGGCAGGAGCCACGCCGGTTCACTCGCCGTCCCTGCTTCTCCCATAGCCACCCCCTCGCCTATTCGTCCTCTTTTTCTTGATGGCCCTTGATGATGGAGAGTACATGGATGCAGTGGATTTGGAAGAGGACCAGGCTGGGCGGATGGCGGCCGGAAACCCTATGACGCGGGGAGCTGGGAAGAAAGGAGAGAGACCACGACCGCCTATGACGCGTCTGCAGGCCCACATGGAAGTGTGCAGTCAGTAGAAGGCTTGAGAAGGCCCCGGCTAGCCCAACATAGTCAACGAAACCCAGCCAGGTTGCTCACTAGTCTAACGCGTGTCCATCCGCTCGTATAGCACGACACCTGCCCACTCCAGCAGCATCGCTAATCATCCGGGGCCACAAACAGCGGCAGAACGCACCGCAGATGGTCTGCATGAAGCCACAGCTCGCGTTTCCTATTCTACGCCCGCTGCGCGGGTTAGCGCGGAATCGCGTACCCGTCCCAGCGCTGGCTTGCTTAAATGGGCCGGCCCGGGTACGTTGCGCTCTACCAGTTTTACCTTCCGACAGGTTTCTTTTCCTTTTCTTCACTATTTTTCTTTTGGCTTTTTTATTTGCCTTTGTACTAGTTTGTTTTTTATGTTTTCTTTTCTTTTGTATTTATCTTCTTCTTGTAAATTAATTTTCATCCTCGATTGTTGTGAAGATTTTTACAATGCATAAACATAAATTTAAATCCGTGAACTTCTTTTTCGAATTCAAATGAGTGAACAATTTTTTGATTGGCGAACATTTTTTTTCAAATTCCCATACATTTTTAATTCGTGATTTATTACAAACTATAAAAAATTGTTCATGAATTTAGAAAAAAATCGTGAATTCAAAATATCATATTCTTTTACGGTTCATCGCCCTATTATTTTTTGTTCACTTATTTCGATTCATCGCCTCAGTTCCATTTTTTCTTCACTTATTTTTTCGGTTCATCGCATTAGATATATTTGGATCTTTCTTTTATGGTTCATCGCCTTAGTTCCATTTTTTGTTCATTTTTCCGGTTCATCGATTTAGTTCCATTTTGTGTTTAGTTTTTTTTTTTGGTTCATCGCCTTACATATATTTGGTTCTTTATTTCCATTTTTTTGTTCATTTTTCATTTCATCGCATTA
Organism: Puccinellia tenuiflora; assembly: GCA_012064385.1. Classification (NCBI taxonomy): domain Eukaryota; kingdom Viridiplantae; phylum Streptophyta; class Magnoliopsida; order Poales; family Poaceae; genus Puccinellia; species Puccinellia tenuiflora. Next base: position 470,197 of record QRDG01001975.1, read on the forward strand.
GTTCCATTTTTCACTTTTTCGGTTCATCGCCTTAGATATACTTGGTTCATTATTATTTTGTTCATCGCCCTATTCCTTTTTTGTTCATTATTATTTTCTTCATCGCCCTATTCTTTTTTGTTCACTTATTCTGGTTCATCGCCTTAGTTCCATTTTTTTCACTTTTTTGGTTCATCGCCTTAGATATATTTTGTTCATACTTTTTGTTTCACTCTTTTTGGTTCACTCCTTTCGGTTCATCACTTATAAATTTGTTAGTTCACTCTTTTCGGTTAATCACCTAGATTTTCGGTTCATCACTTTAGATTTACTTCGCTCTTTTCGGTTCATCTCCTTTTAGATATATTTCGGTTCTCTCTTTTTTGGTTTATCATCGTAGATATTTTTTGTTCACTCCTTTTTGGCTTAGTCTTTTTCGGTTCATCGCCCTATTTTTTTGGTTCACTCTTGTCGGTTCATCGCCTTTTAGATATATTTGGTTCATGCTTTTTCGGTTAATCGCCTTAGATATATTTTGTTCACTCCCTTTTTTGCTTCGCACTTTTTGGTTCATCACCTAGATTTTTGGTTCATCGCCTTAGATATATCCCGTTCACGCTTTTTTGGTTCATCGCCTTAGATATATATGTTCACTCCTTTTTCGTTCACTCTTTCGGTTCATCACCTAGATTTTTTGGTTCATCGTCTTAGATATATTCCGTTCCCTACTTTTTTGGTTCACTCTTTTCGGTTCATTACCTAAATTTTTTGTTCATCGCCTAGATTTTTAGTTCATCGCCTTAGATATATTTGGTTCATCTTTTTTTGGTTCATCGCCCTATCGAACTTTTGGTTCATTTTCTTTTGGTTCATCGCCCTATTTATCTTTCAGTTCATTTTCTTTTCGGTTCATCGGCTTTTTTTATTCGGTTCATCGCCCTATCTATCTTTCAATTCATTTTTTTCTTTTTCGGTTCATCGCCTTATTATTTTTTGTTCATCCCCTTAAATATGTTTCATTCATTCTTTTTCTGGTTCATCGCCTTAGATATTTATTAGGATTTTTTTTTGTTTCATCACCTTAGTTTCTTTCTGGCTCCTTTATTTTTAGGTTCATCGCCTTCAATATATTTGGTTCATTCTTTTTTTGGTTTACTAATATTTTTGATTTATCGTCTTGTTTTGTTAATGAAATTATTTTTAATAAAATTGCGGTTCAGTATTCTCTTTGGTTAGTTGTCTTTTTCGGTTCACTAATATTTTTTGTTCATGTCATTACTTTATTTCAATTTATTTAAGGTTTAAATTTAGTAGTCTTTTTATTTTTATTTTTTCGGTTCACTAATATATTTAGTTTACCGCCCTTCTTCTGGTCCACTAATATATTTGGTTCATCATCTTTCTCGGTTTGACTTTTAGGTTCACTAATATATTCCTATGTTTAGGCATTGCTCTAATGCTCGAAACATACATTTCTGTGTCAAGCAGCGAACGATACATTTTTTATTAAAATGCCTAAATAATGCGATCGATGGAGTGAAAAGGAATAGGCAGTACAAAAGCAGAATGATACACGTGAAAGGGAAAAAATACGAGGGAACGATCCATCCGCGACGAATTTGGTTTCATGAATTTGAAAATGGTTCGGAAACGAGGGGAAGGGTACGCGAACGCCGGAAACTCGACGCGTCGAGCGCTAAATAGGAGCTCCCGGGAGATAGGCGTTCCCGCGACACTCTTGGGAAATCCTATTCTACGCCCGTAGCGTCCGGCCCAGGTACGTTTCCTTATCCTGGTTTTTCCAGTGTTGGGAAGTTTCTAGAAGATTCCGAATGGTTTTTCTTTTCTGGTTTATTGGTTTTCCGGTTTCAGTCATTTATATATTTTCGGTTGTTTTTTTACTCTTTTCTAAATTAATGTACATTTTAATATTTTTTTGAAAATAGTTCACTTTTGAAAATGATTCATTTTCTTTGTTTTTTCATTTTTTCAAATTTTTGTTTTCCTTTTTCTGTTTTCCTTTTTTCATTTTTGTTTCTTTTTTCTTTTTTCATACTTTTGCAAAAATGAATATTTTGCAAATAAGAAACGCTTTTCGAAAAACGAATAATTTTCAAAATCTGAACCGTTCTTGGAAAATGAATATTTTCAAATATGAATATTTTTTAAATTTGAATCATTTTTTAGATGAACAATTTTAAAAATATGAACCATTTTTAGAAAATGTATTTTTGGTTTACGGGTATTTTTGGTTCATTCGAATTTTAAATTTTCTTGGTTCATTATTATTTTTGGGTCGCCGGTATTTTTTGTTCTCTATTATTTTCGGTTGGTCCAAATTTTGGTTCTTCTGTTCAATATTATCTTCGGTTCACACGCATTTTTTGTTCACTATTACATTTGGTTCATCCGAAATTTCGTTTACTATTTTTTCGGTTCACCCGAATTTCGGTTCCTTTTCGGTTCACTATTATTTTCGGTTCATCGGTATTTTTGGTTTACTATTATTTCTATCCACCGAGTTTTAATTTTTTTAGTTCATTATTATTTTCGGGTCGCTGGTATTTTTGGTTCACTATTATTTTCGGTTTATCCAAATTTTGGTTCACTATATTTTGTTGTTCACCCGAATTTTGGTTACTTTTCGGTTCATAATTAATTTTGGTTCAACCGAATTTAAGTTTTTGAAAATAGTTCTTATTTGAAAAATTTCAATTTTTAAATGGTTCCATTTTGTAAAATGGTTCATATTTTTAAAATCATTTTTCGAAAAATATTCTAGTTTTAAAATGTTTCAGTTTTTTAAAAATTCAAATTTGAAAAATATCCCGATTTCTAAAAATCTCCAGATTTTTTTCTGGTTTCTTTTGGTTCTTTTCCCGTGCGTTTGTACTAGTTCGTTTTTCCTGTTTTTTTCTTTTTCTTTTTTTTGATCGTTGTGTCACCCGCTGTGCTGTACAAGTAGGCTCGATGTCCTTGTACGCGTACGCTGGCTCGCTCATCAACAGATGCACGAAGTAGTAAAACAGTACTTGGGCTTGGCCCATTTACAATCTCTTCAGCGCGTAGGGTACGCGTTTGCTGGCGAACTATCGCTAAGAGCGCAGAATAGGAGCTCCCGTCACAGCTAGCCGGGCGTAAAGCTTTAGTATATGCATCGATGGTCTTGGTAGCCCCGGCCCAAGAAGAATTAAGAGTATACGATCAGCCCACGTCGAGTCGTATAGAAATCGTACGCAAAGCACTTCCGCTGCAAGTATTGTCTTCTCAAGCGACCACCTGACATGAAAGAAAAACAGATCTACAATCAATTTAGCGTGGATTTTTCAGTCTACAAAAAATGTGCACACTCATTGGTAACACACTCTATTCTATAGACTAGTACAGCTCAACTTAGCAGAGTAGCCCCTCAAAAAAAAAAAAAAACTAAGCAGAGCAGTGCTTGCGTGGTTTGTGGTTAACTAGTAGTTATGCACGCGCATGCGCGTCTCAACTGCCTGTGCGTTCATAAAGTCAAGAATTAATTATCACCACTCCAGCTTTTTAGACGAAAGGAGTTGACGCTGCATTCATTGACCATAGAAGAAGGTTTACAAAAAGAATGCAAACCAGGACAGCTCGGAGCTAAGAGCTAAACAAAAACACTAAAGTAGCGATACAAGCTATAGAAGAAGTTCTGGTAGCTAAGGAGCGAGACACAGGCAATCAGTCAGACTCTGTTGGACATTGAGCCAGGGACCTAGCGAGTGATCTACTCCCTCCGTCCTAGTACCCAAGGCATAATTTTTGAATATCTTGGCCCAAGGTGATAAATGATTGGGGCTAAACTCTTGCATGCATTGGTGGGGGAGGCAACTAGCCACTAGTTGAGATGGAATTAAATACAATTGTGCCTAGGAGGTGAGTAGTTATGGGACAAATGGATTTTGGGATTATGCCCTGGGAACTAGGACGGAGGGAGTACCTGCAAACAACCAGTCAGTTGCCGTGTCCACGATTTTGTAGAATACCGCCTCCGTAGTCGCAGCTCTCTAACTGAAGGTGTGCTTGTTTCTTTCTTTCTTTCCAAAGAGACCACCAAACAAGCGTGATCGTAGCATTCCATTGCCTCCTCAAGGCGAGGCTCTGACCTGTATGTGTAGCGCACCACCAATCCATCAGAGAGGTGGCCGAGGCAGGCTGGGAGGTAGGTGTTAGGCTTAGGCCTGTCTTCGCAAGTACCCGGTGCCAGACTTGCTAGGCATAGTGGCAAGTCAGAAAGATGTGAAGCCCCGTTTCTGGCTATGAGAGACATAATTGGCAAAGAAGATCATGTGAAATATCACGCTTCTGAAGGTTATCGGTAATTCGATAGTCAGGCAGCGAGCAAGAACAGCCAAACCAAGCGAAAAATTGGCACTTGAGGGGTGCATCAGAGTCCAGACCGAGCTTAGCAGCGATGTTGCACTCTTCCGACAAGCTGCAGGTCGTAAGCTGAAACCATCGAAATTTTTCCATCAGTTGTCCACTTCCACTTGATCGAGTCCCGCTGGCCAGGCTGGAGGTTACCGGACTGAAGTTTATCCCATAGCTTCGTGAATTTCCCAAGAGCAGCAGACGAGAGCTTAGGCTTTAAGTGTCTGATCCACCAGTCTTCGAGCAGGGCCTCTTTGTCTTTGATGGAGCGATTGCGCATAGTACAGTTGGCAAACAGTCCACCCATGACATCTTTGAGCGGCAGATGGAGGAGCCAGGGGTCATGCCAGAAACTCGTAAGCCCACCATCGCCAACCTCGAAAGTGAGACTGGGAGACCAAACCAAGGTTTTGACTCATCCATCCATCTTTGTCAAAGCCATCTGATGAGAAGAGTGTCGTAGATTGGGGAATTTTCTGGAATCTCACACTTAGACTTTCCTTCTCTGCTGTATATGATAAAATACAAGGCAGGGTTACAGTTTAGTCCTATAACACTTCTAGTTTTACAAATAAGGACTCCAACACTCCCCCTCAAGATGGGGCGAAAATATCTATAAGCCCCATCTTGCTACAGATTGCCATAAAGGTGACATTACAAACCCCTTTTGTGAATACATCAGCAAGTTGATCTCTAGATTTAACATAACACACTTGAATTACTCCTTCATCTAGCTTTTCCCTAATGAAGTGTCGGTCTATCTCGATGTGCTTAGTTCTATCGTGATGAACAGGATTGTTCACAATGTTGATTGTGGCCTGATTGTCACAATATAACCGAAGAGGAGAATTATTGAACAATTTAAGCTCCATCAGCAATATCCTCAGCCACATCAATTCACATAAACCAGATGCCATGGACCTAAATTCGGCCTCTGCAGTTGATCTTGCCACAACATTTTGTTTCTTACTCCTCCAGCTAACAAGATTGCCACCCACAAACATGCAGTAACCTGATGTAGATCTTCGGTCATCTAAACAACCAGCCCAGTCTGCATCTGCATACCCTTCTATATTCAAATGTCCATTTCTAGAGAACAGAATACCCTTTCCAGGACAACTTTTAAGATATCTTAGGATTCGATTCACGGCATCTAGATGGCTGGTACGAGGATCATGCATATATTGGCTGACAACACTTACGGAGTATGCAATGTCCGGTCTAGTGTGTGACAGGTATATCAAACGTCCCACAAGCCTTTGATATTTATATTTGTCTACCGGGTCACCAGATTCTGCTATAATGCGATGATTTTGTTCTATGGGTGTGGATGCAGGTCTACAACCTAGCATGCCTGTTTCTGCAAGTAAATCAAGTACATACTTTCGTTGCGATAGATAAATACCTTGAGCACCATAGGCCACTTCAATTCCCAAAAAATAATGAAGGTTTCCCAAATCCTTGACCTCAAATGATCTTGACAGCGCCTTCTTAAGACTTAACATCTCCTCCTGATCATTGCCTGTAATGACTATATCATCAACATAGACAACCAGCAGCGTAATTTTACCATGAAAATGTTTAAAGAAAAGAGTGTGATCAGCATTGCTCTGTTGGTAACCCATTGAACAAATCTCCTTTCGGAATCTCCCAAACCAAGCCCTTGGTGACTGCTTGAGTCCATAAAGTGACTTTCTTAGTCTGCATACCTTCCCCTCAGTTTCTTTACTATTAAAACCTGGAGGGATTTCCATATATACCTCCTCCTCAAGGTCTCCATGAAGAAATGCATTCTTAACATCCAGCTGAAGCAGTTTCCAGTTATAATTAGCAGCTATTGAGACTAAGGTTCGAATTGTATTCATTTTTGCTACGGGTGCAAAAGTTTCACCATAATCCACCCCATAAGTTTGACAATATCCTTTGGCCACTAACCTGGCCTTGTATCTCTCTATCTTACCATCTGAACTTTGTTTCAATGTAAATACCCATTTGCACCCAACCACTTTCTTATTTGGAGGGAGAGAAGTAAGTACCCAAGTATTATTTTTATCAAGTGCCTCCATCTCCTCTAGCATAGCTGTTCTCCAGACCGGATGTTGCTTCGCCTCTTGCCAGTCATGAGGAATAGGAGCTGCAGAATCAAGAGCAGCTATAAAAGATTTATACTGAGAGCCAATTGAAGTATACGAAACATAGTTGGAAACATCATATAGAGCAAGCTTAGAAGGCAATTTTCCAGCAGTGGACCGGGTAGGTTTCCTGTGAGAAATTGGCACATCGAGATCATCATAAATGAGTGAATGTATATCATTAGTTGAAGAGGCTGGACTGGATATTTGTTGTTGAGCCGAAGATTCTGGAACTGCATCGGGTGCAACTGCTGCTTCTTGCTCATTGTCTAATGCTTGTCGCTCTTGAGCTTCAATAACATGTCCTTCCGAATTGATTTCCTCCCCCTGCACTTGTTCCTTCCTAACTCTATGTCTCCGTGTATATACTTGTAATTGTTGTTCCTCATTGGGCCTTGCCCACCGTATTGCTTCATCTGGTGCAGCTTGTGACTCCCCCTCCTCTCGTCCAGTTTCTGGCATACCACCATTGTCATGATCATGAGCCCCACCTATTGGAATTGCTCCGACTATCATATCCTTCATTGCTGCACCATTGTCCTCTTGTACTTTATCTCCGGCTGTTTCACAATCTGTATCTGAAATGTCATTAATAAACAATTCAGGAAACACATCAGCGAGGTCAGTTGGCTCACCATAAAATGATTCATGTTCATTGAATACCACATCCATACTCACAAACATCCTCTTTTCAGCAGGACACCAACATTTATATCCTTTTTGTTTCCCTGAATATCCAACAAATATGCATTTCAAAGCTCTTGCGTCTAACTTTCCAATAGATGGTCTGTAGTCTTTCACAAAGCACACACATCCAAAAACCTTTGGTGGAACTATATAAGAATTGTTCCCAGTCAAACATTCCATGGGTGTTTTACTATTCAGCATCCTTGATGGCATTCTATTAATTAGATAGGCAGCCGTCATTACTGCCTCACTCCATAGAAATTTAGGTACATTCATAGCTATCATCAAGCAGCGAGTTACTTCCAAAAGATGTCTGTTCTTCCTTTCGGCTAAGCCATTCTGCTCCGAAGTACCTGGGCAAGTTGTCTGATGAATAATCCCAAACCTGGACAAGTACTCATCAAATTCATTGTTCACATACTCTGTGCCATTATCAGTGCGAAATATTTTCATACATGCACTATATTGTGTCCTAATCATATTATGAAAATCAACAAAGCATTCAAACACATCATTCTTGTTCCTCAACACATAAACCCAAGTGACCCTAGTACAACAATCAATAAAGGTCACGAATGAGCGATAACCATTTAGAGATGAAACTCCACTAGGACCCCACACATCCGAGTGAATGGTCTCAAGGGGTACACTGCTGCGATTATTGGACATCACATACAAACTTCGAGTTTGTTTGCCATATTGGCAAGCATCACACACCAGCTTCTCCTTATTAATCTTATTAAAAAGGCTAGGATGAAGTTGAACCATAGTACTGAAGGGCATGTGCCCTAGTCGGTGGTGTAGGAGCAGAACTTCTCCTAATGGGGAATAGGACAGTGCAGCTGCCACCATAGGAGATATATCTTTGTCAAGATAATATAGTCCATCATGCATGCTCCCCCTCCCAAGTTCTCTGCCAGTCCCAATTTCCAGAAATAAGCACCATGTGGGGTAGAAAATAGCAGCACAGTTGAGCTCTCTCGTGATGCAACTAATGGACAATAGATTTATTGGGAATGATGGAACATGCAGAACAGATGATAAAGACATATTAGATCCACACACAACCACCCCTGTCCCCATAACAGCTCGGGTAGAACCATCTGCTAACTTCACACCCTGTCCTTCCACATCAGGAGCATACTTTGAGAATTCCTTGTAAGACCCCACCATATGTCTTGATGCACCAGAGTCAATTAACCATGGGGCAACACTCTGGTCGTTCCTCACAGCTTTAGAAACATTACCACAAGAGGTGGCAGAAGCTGATATGGCGGGTGTCTCCATTGAAGATTTTTTAGTCAAGTTCATCCTCTTGAATTGCTGCCACTTCACAAAGTCCTCTGCAGTCATCTCCACATTCACCAGCTGTATGGTTTCTCTAGTATCAGCTGTGACACTGACATTAACTCTTCTAGCCATCCTCACCTCAGGTTCTCAGCCTCCTTTCCTGGAGCTAGCAGACTAGCTTTTCCAGCTGCGCGTGGTCGACGAAGCCACCGATTCAAGCAAGCCCACGTCCGTCTCCTATTGCTGCTTACACCTTCAGTTCACGCGCACTTGCTCCACTGGACGCCGAATCACCGACTCAGGCCTCCACGGTCCAGCTCAACCTGCTCTTCTTCTCTGCTCCAAGCAAACACCAGCAGCACCTCCAGCCGGAGATCACAGTCCCCTTATGGCCTTATCTCCTCTTTCTCTGCTCGCACAAACAGCAAGCAGCGATCACCTCCTCACCTCTCTTCTCGTCCGCAGCAAGCAGCCCAAGCTCTCTTGCTTCTTCCTGCAAGTCGCTAGCATCCACACCTCAACCAACCGCTCCCTTCACAGCCACGATGGGGCGCTGCTGACCCGCAAGTAGTTGTACTCGCGCGCACTGCCAGCGGCCGCCTCCGCAGCGCCTTCCACCTTGGCCTGCTGCCCCTACTTGGAGCTTGTCCCCTCGTGCAGTCCTGCCTGCCTGGGTGCTGGGTGCTCCGCCGCACGCTGCCGACTCACCGCCGGCAAGGGCCGACCGGCGATTCCTGCTCTGATACCATGTCGTAGATTGGGGAATTTTCTGGAATCTCACACTTAGACTTTCCTTCTCTGCTGTATCTGATAAAATACAAGGCAGGGTTACAGTTTAGTCCTATAACACTTCTAGTTTTACAAATAAGGACTCCAACAAAGAGCGCTGCCATGCATGTTTAGGTTGTGAATGCCAAGACCACCATACTGCCTAGGAGAGCACACTCCAGCTTGAAACAACAAAATATCCCTCAACACCGAATTGAATATATCACCTGCTCATTTAACTTTATGTGAGATTTGAAGTGTAAAATATCAACCAAGAAACTCAAAACTGCATGTTGATGTATGGATCAAGCTCCCGATGTCATACATGTTACAACAGTCACCCGAAAATTATTGTCCAATTTGCATCCCTCATCACAATTTGTCAAACAAGTTAAAGAAGATTTAAGAGACTTGCTTAGAACAAGCATTCAGAGGCATGACAGCCGATGCAGCAGTGCTTGCATTACAACAGAGACATGGATGCTTGGTCCTTACCTAAAATCTAACATGTTGCTTTCCCCTTGTGGAAAATTCACTTGGTAATTCAGTTTGGCATTATATCATCAGCAACTGCCCCAACACGAAAGAGTGAGGCATGTTGATTATTAGACATGCTAATTGCCAATTCAGGACGATAAAATGTACAGGACATGCGCCATCAACAAATATCTACAGAATATAACATGCTTGCCACTAAGGTTGTCTTTGTGTTCAATCTCAAAAAGTCTACTTGGTGTCAACGATCTACAGAATATAACAAGCAATATGAGAAAATTATGAACTGGTAAGTGTGATTCTTCAAAGGATAGCAGGAAACAAAATATAAAATATCTTATGTAGTAATTACAAGTAGCTATAGCTGACACAAATGATAAATAACTCGAGCAAAGGACACATCATATGCGTACACCTGATAGCAATCTCTTAATACATAGAACAGATAATTACCATCTGTCCAAACCTACACATTTGCTCACTAACATAAGATCATAGGGGAGATTTATTTTATTAATGAAAAAAATATGAAGGCAATAAGTTGAAACCAATGGTACATAGACAAAGCTTTTTACATGCTCTACCTGACGGAAAGTTTAAAATCACCTGACAACCTCAATAAATCATCTATGCCTTGATATCCCTGAAAGACGGTGTGTGCATCAAAATTAAAACTGATCAATAAGACCAAATGAGAAATGCAGACAGTTGCTAACTTAAATATGGATCACGACGGAAAATTAATCAGCAAGTATTTATTTCCTAAGGTTCTACAGAAGGTCATACTTCTCAACTGGAGAAATCACCACAATTATTCCATGCACCAGGATCACATATTATTCAAAAGAAAATAGCATCGGGTATGAAATCCTTCATTTAGCATAACACATTAACACCATCCTTTTGTAACGCGGATACCTTTGCAATAAAAATCGGTAGCATAAAATTCAATCATCGGATACCATTGCAAGAAAAAACATTATCCAATGCATAGGGAAGATGAATTTTAGATAAATATCTCAAACAGTAACACTATTCTATCGATTGGGTCTATTGAGTATCAAGATAAAATTCAAAGTGTCATATGTCCAATTGGGGATTACATGCACCTACAGGGGATATCGATTGGGAACAATCCAAGTACCTGACATCATGTACTCAGCGGCGGCAGGGCACGATCCTCCGCCGGCTTCTGGTCAGCGGCGGGCATGTGCCCATGGTCCGGGGGGTGCTTATTGGCCGGCGCCACAGGCGAGGCGAGTGGAAGGGCGGCGATGAGGATAGCTGGGAGATGGGAGGGCTGCCAGAACACGATGGTGGGATTCGTCCGGAGGATTCAGCGTGAGGAGGACATGGAGCCGACGACAGTCCGCTCTCCGTCTCACCGCGATCCATACTGCTCCGCATCGGCCGTCGAGATCTCGGGGAGGAGCCTGAAGCAGCAGTACGGCGGGGAGCCGGGGACGCGGGTTGGGCGTTGTGGCATGTGGGGAGTCGACCGTGGTCCGTGATCCGGATGCATCGTGCGAGGTCTTTCCTTTCTGTGCAGACTGCGCGTGGCGTCGGAAATTTCGTCCGCTTCGGCAGAGTATCGTCTGTCAATGTAATTTGCTAACTACACATGTGGCCTCCCATAAGATGAATTAAGGCCGTTAGATCTCATCAAGCGGGATAAATCCATGGTACCAATTAGCCTGGTACACATAACCGGGTGGCTTTAGAAAAACAAATGTTTGCTCTTTTATAAGTACGAGTAGTATAGATTAGCTACCCACGGTCTCTGCCAGTCACAAGAAACAATTAGCATAAGCGTCACGTAGCGTGTACGCACTGTACCTCTTCCGTCTTCTCTCCGCCGGACGGACACAATGAGTAACGTCACACCTACTTGTCTTGACAAGGCGATCGTGCATTTTCACTCTCTACATATACTCGAGGTCGAACACATACCATGCAATGAGTCGCCTATGTAGTGAAGCTTGAGAAGAAGCCACATATTATTTCTTCCTTGTGTTGCGCTGGATTTTTCATCCCTTTCCACCTGCTTTTTAGAATTTGAGCAATAGATCAATTAAAGAATATGATAACCTTCGGAATGGGAGACATCGGGAAAAAAAGAAACCTGGAAGTACTCCGTCAAACTACAGCAAGTTCAGTATAGACAAACACAAAGACTACTCATGTATAGACAGAAATATGTGCTCAGAAAAGTCACTCCAGTACCAATCGATGTGTAGTGCACTTCGCGTGTCAATGCCGGCGCGCACGACCAAGGGGTGGCGCACCACAGTGGCAACGGAGCGAACAACCAATTACGAGGCCAGTTGGCGAGCACGTCGCTGCATGAAGCTTGCTTACGGATCAGTTCGGCAGTAGCGCCCTTGGTTTCTTCGTGCGACAAGATCTCAGATCCGCCATGAGCATCGCTGCTGCGCTGCAGCTGGTGTGAACAAGTCTGTGGCCTGGCTGGACCGTGATTTACTGATTTTCTAAATGAGGATGGTAATGCGGCATTTCGGTCGTCTTATCCTGACATCATGTAGTTTCTTTTCCAGCTTCGTGATGCTGCTGTACAAGAAAAATAACATGTGGCATATTTTCAAGCTTCACTACATGGGCCTTTCATTGCGTGGTATCCGCCGGACCTCGAGTATATTTAGAGAGATAAAATGCACGATTTGTCGATAAAGTAGGTGTGAGAGTACGTATTCACCTTAGTTGTCAGGATAACGTTTCTTTTTCGTAAAGAGCCCTTCATCAGTGTCACCCTTGCAACTCCAGCCAGCCCCCCAGGAAGCCCCCAGAGCACTTTTTGTACGCCGGCGTACAAAAATATTCCCAGTCGCGCCCCAGGAGCTCGTTTTTCGCCGGATTTGCTAAAAAAATACGCCGGCGAACCCAACCCGAACCCAGCCTGCTGGGTTTCGCCTGGGGGCGCCGGCGAATGCTTTTGCATGCAAAAGGCCCACGGTCAGTCTCTCAGCTTCCTCTCTCTCCAGTTTTTTCCAATCCCACCACTACGTGCGAGAGTTCCTTTCTCTCTCCTTTTTCTTCCACCGTGGTCGCCCCTCGCCGCCGTGCTCGCCCCCGCCACCGTGACCTCGCGCCGCCGACCCTCCGCCCAGCTCCGCCTCCGGGAGAAAGGCCTATTTTTTTCGCATCTCCTCGAAGTCGCGGCGCTCTTCCTCGCGCCGGCGTCGCCGGGCGGCCCTCGCTGGGGCGGAACTCTTGGTCCTCGCGTCGTCCGGCCGGAGCTCGCGCCGTTCGGGGCTGCGCCTCTGGAGCGGCGGTGGCCGTTCGGGGCTACGCCTCTGGTGAGGGGGCCGACGGTGGTGCTGTCTCGGGGAGGGCGCAGGCGGCGGCGGGGATCTGCATCAGCTGCTGCCGGTGGGGCGGGCGGCCGGCGTCGTCTTGCGGACGACTGGCCGACGCGTCTCAAGGTGGGGCGGGCGGACGGCGTCGTCTTCCTCCACTCGGAGCTCGCCGGACACGAGGCGCCGCACGGGAACCTCAAGTCGTCGAACGTGCTCCTGGCGCCGGACTTCGAGCCGCTGCTCGTCGACTTCGGCTACTCCGGCCTCGTGGTGGCGTGCGTCCAGGCGGACCTCGAGAGGCGCCGTGGATGGTCCGCCTCCTCTGGCGACCTCCTCTCCTCGCCAAGCTCCGCCTCCTCTGGTCGCCCTCCTCTGCCTTGAGCTCGACCTCGCGGCGGACGCGGACGGCGAGTGGACTGGCTGGAAGTGGACGGCGGCGCGGCGCGCACCGCGGCGGAGCCGCACGGTAGTGCGGCGAGAGGGAGAAGCATGGCGGCGCAGCGCGTCCTGGGTGGGGGCATCGACTGGGAAACCGCTGCCCCCCAAGACAAAAAAATACGCCGGTGCCCCCCCAGAAGGCACCGGCAAAGCGTTCTGTGGGGCACAACGGCTGGGGTTGCTCTTAGTTCCTTCTTGCGATCAGTCCTCAGATTCGTCACCCTGGGCAACGATCGCCGCAGGCCTGAAGCCCGTCGCCAGGCTGGACCATGATTATCTTAATAAAGATAGTAATGCATCATTTTCGATCGTCTTATCTCGCCAGCGTGTAGTTTCTTTGGCAGCTTCCGGCTGCTTTTGTACACGTCGATGAATCTCGCCATCCACCAGCAAGCTTGATCAACAGAAAATGGATTTGCGAAAACCGAATACTGTTTTTTTTTTCTTTGAAATGGGGCATCCCGGGCCTCTAAACTGAATACTTTATATCGGAACACAATTCTTCAAACTTAGCAATCAAGAAAAGAAACATATTGGTTAGGAATGTTTTTTTTTTCTTGAAACTTGGGAAACTAATTTTTCCTAAGTCCAGGAAATGTCTAAACCGAAACACAGGATCATTCTAGCTAGCTACTCACAAGGTCTGTCACCATCTATGAAAAAAATGTCTAATCTGAACCGGCTGCAAGGTCGGACATAATAATCCGGTTTAGATTGGGAAGTTAGTTGTACCAAAAACAAGATTAAGGGTTAATGGTCTCAACTACTCCCTCCGTTCTACAATATAAGCCTTTTTAGCAACCTAGTTTAGCTTGTCAAAAAGGCTTATATTATGGAACGGCGGTAGTAATAGTTTGTGGTGTTAAATATAGTTACCTCAATTTTGTAAGGCGGAAACATAAGTTTTTCCCAATAAATAAAGAGGCCCAACAAGATTACCACATGAAGGTCATGGCCATTGCCTAGCCCATCTTTTTTTGTGTGACTTGTGAGTAGGGTCCATCTTATTGTGCCATGGAGTCTCCAAGTCCAAAGGTACGGCATTGACCATCACCTACCACAAGGTTCCATCATACGTATGGTATATGTAGAGAGATAATTTGTACAGTAGGAAGAGTTGTAGAAATAGGTGTGCTTTACTCATCGCACTGCATTTACCTTGAGGCGATAGCCATTATAGATATTTAAGTATGGTGATGGTAAGGTCAATCATTTTTTGTGCGTAAATGGATGAATAAATCACAGTTTGGAATGTTACGATCTTACAATAGCTACGACTTAAAAAAAAAAATCTCAGGTACAATGGTAGTAAAGCTAAGGGCGGCCAGCTCGTGTGAGTGAGGCGTTAGCTGCATAACCCGCCTTATTCTCTGTATGGATTGCTAAGTACATGGAACAAAGTATTCTAGAAGAGAAAGCTAGATGAAAACTAAAAGATAGAGAAAATGCTTCAAGCTTAGATTTCACAATCTGTTTTTCTAGAAGGAAATGTAGAGTTTGTAGCTTGAACAAGTACTTTTAGGTTTATAGTTTTCCCGCTGTCTCTCGTTCCGAATGTATTATCACATTCTCGAATTGATCTTTTGCTCAAAGTCATGAAACCCAGGTGAAAGGGCTGAAAATCAACTACGATATAAGGGGAAAAAATGCCGCATCTTTTCAAGCTTCACTACAAGTGGCACTCATTGCATCGTATCTGTCCGACCTCGAGTATACGTAGAGAGAGAAAATGCACGATTTCTCATCTCAGAAAGCTTGGGTGAAACGAGAAGGCTGGCTTCTTGGGCGGCGTTAAAAATGGAACGCGAGCAAGACACGCACGAGCCCGTTGGTTGGGTTTGCTGGTGTATCTCCAGTAAACCCCATAGTCGCGGATAACACTGGCCGGTGATGTCGTCGGTGAGGCCTGGGCCGCGGTGGCGGCTCACTCTTGCCCCCGGAGCACTGTCGACGGCGACGCCTACGTCGGGGTCTCGCTTCTCGGCGCTGGAGGAGTCAGAGGCGGAAGATCTGGCGGCGGAGGCCTTGGCCGTGGAGGTTGCGTCGGACGTGCTAGCGGAGCACCGCATCGTCTCTCGTGACGATGTGCTGCGCCCGGCGAAGTCGGATGCCGACTTGGCCAAGGAATTCTGGGATTTCGTCGGTTTTCCGACGCGGGCGTCGCGTTTCTGGGAGTGCGGTTCGCCGGACGGCGGCGAGGTAGATCACGGTTCGTCGTCTGTTTTGTGTAGGGCTGCAGCGTCGCCGGCGGATCCGGTCTCAGGGGGGCGGGCTAGGTCGTGGTCGCCGCCGGCCGTGCGGCCGCGCTCGCCTCCGTCTCGGCGGCCGCAGTCGCTGGATGGAGGCCATGGCCGGGCCCTCCGGAAGCCGGCGGTACGCTTGGGGTGGCGTGGTCCCCTTCCTCGTCCTCGGATCACGCCGGCCCCCTGCCTCGGCGAGTTCTTCCCGGCGGAGTACATGGAGAGGGTCGCGGTGGCGGACGGGACCTCGCCGGCGGTCGCGGATGCGGTCGTTGAGGCGGCGGAGGAGGATGGCGATGCAGGGGCAGTGGCGGCGGGATCCGGCGTGTTTGGCGCGATTCAAACGGTGCATGCAGGTGGGCCGCGGTTGGGTGATCTGGGCCGTCCGGGGCTTTGGGCCCATCTTGGCCGTCGGTTTAGGGGCCTCTGGACTTCCCTCAAACGATGCCCTACTGATCGCGCTGCCCCTCCTGTCGCCGTCGTCGCTACGTCCTCGCTTCACCCGATCGTCAACGCCGCTGCGCCTTCTCTTGCCGGCGGTCGCGCTGCTCCGCCCCCCTCGACTTCTCCTGCGGCCGGCGGTCTGCGGCTCTCGTTCGCCGAGGTGCTTGCGTCCGCGCCGGCTATGGCTGGTCAGCAGCCGCGCCCGGCTGGTGGCCGTCCTCCGGCTCCTTCCATGCCGGCGACGGGGGTGCCTCCGGCGGGGGAGGCCGCCTCGTCGTCGCAGGGGGGTGCGGCTCTTCGGGGGGGGGGGGGGCAAGGCACGCCTATGTTTGCCCCGCGCCAGCAGGCGGGAGGTCCGCCGGTGCGGCCGGTTCTCCCTCCTCGGAACCCGCAGCCGGTGGGTGCTGGGGCGGCGCCTCAGCGTGCGGCTCCTGGTCTGAAGCGCAAGAATTATGGCAATGGGCAGGGTGCTGGTGGTCCGAGGCAAGGGCAGCAGGTGCAGCCGGCCGTGGTGTGATGTCTACACACGCTTTTATTCTTGTAGACAGTGTTGGGCCTCCAAGAGCAGAGGTTTGTAGAACAGCAGCAAGTTTCCCTTAAGTGAATCATCCAAGGTTTATCGAACTCAGGGAGGTAGAGGTCAAAGGTATCCCTCTCAAGCAACCCTGCAATCACAATACAAAAAGTCTATTGTGTCCCCAACACACCCAATACACTTGTCAGATGTATAGGTGCACTAGTTCGGCGAATAGATAGTGAAATACAAGTAATATGGATGATTATAAGTAGTAATTGCAATCTGAAATAAAAATGGCAGCAAGCAAACATGTAGCAGAACTTGTTGTAAACGGTGTTTCAATGCTTAGAAACAAGGCCTAGGGATCATACTTTCACCAGTGGTCACTCTCAACAATGCAATCATAATTGAATATAAATATAAGCACTTCAATATACTACTCCGAAGTATTCTCCGGCTGGATAACGAACACTAATTCATTGTGTAGGAATGCAAAAGCACGCCTCAAACATATATTCCCAAGTACTAATGAATACCCCACACTGGACCATGATCATTCATAGGAGGTACTAACACACCACAATTTCATAGAGACATCCAACTCAAATAATAAATCAGTGAACAAGTATCTTGTAAAATATAGCCTAAAGACCCACACGGTGCACACACTGTCACCTTTACACACGTGGGACAAGGAGTCTCCGGAGATCACATAAATAAAGCCCACTTGAGTAACATAACAACATCTAGATTGCAAAGCTCATGATCACATATAGATCACATCATGGGATAGAGAGATATAGACCACATGGCTACCGGTACGGCCCTCAGCCCCGAGGGAGAACTACTCCCTCCTCATCATGGGAGTCAGCAACGGCGATGAAGATGGTGGTGGAGTCGATGGAGATGGCTCCGGGGGCACTTCCCCGTCCCGGCAGGGTGCCGGAACAGAGACTTCTGTCCCCCGAAACTTGTCGGCGATGACGGCGGCGCTGCAGATGCTTCTTTGGAATATGACGGGGTCCGTCTAGGTTATATGAGTCAGGGGCAATATATAGGCGAAAGGGCGGCGTCGGAGGGCTCCCGTGGGCCCCACACCACCTGGTGGCGCGGCAGGCATGGGTCCCGTGCCACCCTATGGTGTGGCCGGCCCACGGCCCTCCAGGTCCTCTCCTTCGGGCTCCGTGTAGTCCATTGAATTATAAGACTGCTGCTTTTTGTCCCGTCCAATTCCGAGAATATTTCCTTAAGTACTTTTCTGAAACGGGAAAACAGCAGAAAACAGGAACTGGCACTGTGGCATCTTGTTAATAGGTTAGTTCCAGAAAATGCATAAAAATGTTATAATATGTAAACAAAACATGTAGCAAATGGTATGAAAACAAGCATGGATCATAAGAAATTATAGATACGTAGTTATACTAATGAAGCATGAAAACTCACTACAATGATGTAGGTGCTACTAGCACAAGTGTGAAATAAAAGGATAGTAGTGTTGCCCCCTCTCTCATTTTATATTCTTTTTTCTTTTTCTCTTTTTTGCTTTTTGCTTTTTGAGGCCTTTGTGGCTCTTTTATATTTTTCTCTCATTGGTCTCTTTTGAACTCTTTTGATTGGCCACTTTGGACTCTTTTCAATATGCTCACAGGTAGAGGCAACACTCTATTTTACAAGATGATCATCACACTTTTTTGGTGTACTCAAAACTCAAAGACTAATACATGGTGTATGGTGGATATGCATGATCGAGCGTAGTGTGGAAAAGATGTAAAACATGTGGAAAACCACGCATCACACTAACTCAAATGGTCAAGCAATACTATATGGTAATGAAGTAAAAATGACATAAAGTCATGTAATGTAAATGATGGATGTTGCATGGCAATGTATCTCGGAACAGCTATGGAAATGCTGTGATAGGTAGATATGGTGGCTATTTTGAGGAAGATAGTTGGCTTATGTGTAGGAGAACAAGATGAAGATCTCCCACAAGGTTGGATGTACTTGCGAAGTATGCACCCATCTCAATGTGAAAAAGGGCAATGCAAAGTACCGAAGAGGCTAGCAAAATATGGAGGTGGAAGTGCCAAAAACCAAAAACTCACACAGCATGTCGTATATTGCAAACAACTAACAGTATCAAAGTCTCACAAATGGTTAGAGACACCCCGAGAGGGATCGTGGCGGCGACACAAGTGCCCCGTTGGCTTCCCCGACCGTTGCAGTAACTATACCATTAGAAACTTCTTTTCAACTAAGAGGAAATCACGACACGAAAGCACTATTGACTTAAGTTGTTTTTAGTTCAGAAAAATACGGCTCCATGCTCTACTAACACATCTTCACTAATCAGCTATTAACAATATTAACCAACATATTTTAACCATTAGTTATTTTAATACCTCAAAACAATTGAAGAGGAGCAAGTTATCTACACAATGGTCTACAAGACTATGCAGCTTTTCTCTATTTCATACCACTATCACAAGCATAGCATTTTCCAATCTAACACATCAACCAAGCAACTAAAACAACTCTCTAACAAATAAGAGTGAAACACAAGAGAGCTTAACACAAAGAACTAGCAGCTCTAAACAAGATAACATGCTAAAAGCGAGAGCTTACTAGAAAACAGACAGTAACTAAGAATACTCAACAAATATAAGCGAAGCACAAGAGTATTCATATGAAAAAGCGGAGCGTGTCTCTCTCCCAAACAAGAATGATAGGATCCAACTTATTAAGCAAACTAAAACACACACTCAAAGTAAAAACAGACGCTCCAAGCAAAATACATAAGATGTAGTGGAATAAAAATATAGTATCACTAGAGATGACCTGATAGTTTTGTCGATGAAGAAGGGGATGCCTTGGGCATCCCCAAGCTTAGATGCTTGAGTCTTCTTGAATTTGCTGGGGATGACCCACCGGGGCATCCCCAAGCTTAGGCTTTTCACTCTTCTTGATCTCATCATATCGTCCCTTTTGCTTACTTGAAAACTTCCACCACATCAAACTCAAAGTAATTCTCATTAGAGGGTTAGTGCATAAACCAAAAATTCACAAGTTCTACTATGACACAAGCACACCTTAATGCATTATAACATTAGCTACAGCCACTGATGCTCAAAGAATCAAAAAGATCCAAATAAACATCGCAAAAGAAGCAATGCATAATAAAAGGCAGAATCTGTCAAAATCTGAACAGTCTGTAAAGACGAATTTTTTCGAGGCACTAGAGTTGCTCAAATCGAAAATCACTGAACTAGAAAAAGTTTCATACATATATGAAGATTCAGCACACAAAATCTCAAAGCATTTCGTCGCTTCTGGAATAAATGAAGAATTTAACGGTGACAGACAGAAATCTGTTTCCTGTGCAGAAATCCAAATATAGCAAAAACTTTCTACTAGAGACCTTACTTGGCACAATATTGCAAGAAAATAAAGATACAAAGAAGTTGCTACAGAAGTAAACAAACTTCTTGACTCAAATAAAAGAAAAGATACTGAAAATAAAATGATGGGTTGTATCCCATAAGCGCTTTTCTTTAAAGCCTTTTAACTAGGCATGGTAATTTTGATGATGCTCACATAACAATAAGAGTTGGAGCACAATAAGGGAGCATCAAGAAGCAACTATAAAACTCATTTAAGTCTAACCCACTTCCTATGCATTGGAATCTTGTAAGTAAATAAATCCATGAAGCATAAATTGACTAGCATAGGAAGACAAAATAGGTGCAACTTCAAAAATTTCAACAAAAGGAGAGAAGATTCAATGTTATTGTGATATATGAAGCCATGTCTCCCTTTTTCATAAAAACTTTCAGTAGCATCATTGATAAAATCCACAATATAACCATCACATGTAAAATTCTTATCATGATCCATATGCATAAAAGTGTCATCATTTTCCACATAAACAAAGTTCTTCTCATTAATAACAACTGGAGCAGGATCATCATAAAGAAATTGAACATGATAAACAGGTTGTATATTAAAGGGATGGTTTTGGGTGATCCCTCCATAATTATGACAAGTTTCATGAGGATGATTGTAATTATAACCCATGTCATAATATTCTTTATAATAATTATCAAAAACTGGGGGCATAGTATCATCATAAGGAATAGAATATTTATTTTCCAAAGTGTGTTCATCTGTAAACATATCATCATTTTTACTAGAAGGAGATGTATCAAACATGTAATCATTAGTAGCAAAAGGATTTTCAAACACCTCATCCCCAAGCTTAGAGCTTATCATATCATCATTGGAAAGAATATGGATAGTACTAATAGTGTTGCAATCATTAGCATCATCATTTTCAGAATTAGTACCCAAGAGGTTTTCAATATCAAAAGTACTATGCTTTTCCCAATCATGATCACTAATATAAGTAACAGGCATAGGAACATCATCTAATTCAAAATCATTGAATTCATACTCATCAGCAACAACTATAATAGGAGCAACATGTTTAGGGAAAGGTACCGTTTCCTCTCTCCTTTTACTCTTCATCTTCTTCTTCTTTCCCTTCTTAGGAGGGAGAGCCTTGAAAGGAAGCTTCTCCACATAACCTGGTTTATTGTTAGAAACAACAGAGGAAACTTGGAAGGATTCTTCTCTTTCATTGATAAGATCAAAACACATATTAGTCCTGTCATATTTTGGCAAAATCCCATCTTGTATAATATTTTGTATATAAGTATTTGTATGGCAATTATCAACACAATAAAGATGACAACCATGCAGGACACTGTTTATATCAAAAGCACTCATATCTATTAAAGAAGTTTTTCTTGATAACTCTTCACACCCCAAAAATAATATAAGTTCATCATGCTGATTAGGAGTGATCATGTCATCACAATACAGACTCGCAGTACTCATTGGATTAGAAAGGCTATTATCTTTCCCTGAGCATTGAAAATTGAAATGACCAACTTTATAGCAAAGTTCACAAATAAAAGGATAGTGGGCACAAACTTTTTCACCAAGATCATCAAGAGCTCTATTCCAAGTTCTAGTTTTTTCATTCCTATGATGGATACAATATTCTTCTTCAATTTGGCTCTTTTTACAAGGTCTAAGTACTCCACAAAAATTAACATGCTTATAAGAGATAGTATTTTCAGAAGTTTGAGCACGTTTATTGCAATCATTAACAACAATATCATTTTTCATGCAAGTGTCTTTAAAAGGTTCATGATATAGGTCCCAATTTTCTTTAGGAACATTAATATGAGAAGCAAAGGCTCTACAACAATCAACAATAATTTGAGAATCAAGACCATATTTAGCACTAAGCTCTTGAAAAACAGCAGTTTCAATGAAGGACTTAATGCAATCATATTCATAGTTTATACCTGATTCTTTACCTTTGTCATTCTCCCAACCTTCAGTATTGTCTTGAATTTTCTCAAGAAGATCCCATCTAGTTTCAACCTTCTTACTTGTGAAAGAACCCCCTGAACAGGCATCTAGATAATTCTTGCAATCACCTGAAAGCCTTGCATAAAAATTAGTAACAATTATTTTCTTAGGAAGCTCATGGTTAGGACATTTAAGTATTAATGTTTTCAGCCTTCCCCAAGCTTGAGCAATGCTTTCTCCATCATGAGGCCAAAAATTAAAAATGTAATTCCTATCCAAATGCATTTCATAAGGAGGATAAAATTTAGAGTAAAAGAGATTTGCAAGCTCCTTCCACTCCAAATGATGAGGATCATCAAGTAGATCATACCACTCCCTTGCTTTGTCCTTAAGTGACAATGGAAATAATTTCTTCATGACATTTTCTCTTGATAAACCTGCAATCTTAAACAACTCACAAAGTTCTGTAAGTTTCAACAAGTGATCACTTGGACGGATTGTTCCATCCCCTGCATAACATTCATCCATAACCTTTTCAACAATTTTCATAGGTATTTTAAAAGGAATACTTTCAGTAGGTGGATTTAGAATATCACAAGCATGATTCGAATTATCACATATGGGAGACAAAGTATTATCAGAGCAAATTTTCTCCTCTAAAGCTGGGGAACTAAAAAGATCATTTTCATAAAAACTAGCTTCCCCAAGCTTAGACTTTTCCATAGCATTAGCAAAAATGATTTCCAAAGAACTAATACTAAGCCTAACTAGTGAAATTAAAAACAAGAAACAAAAAGATATAATTGCAGAATCTAAAGGAAATAACTTCGAGCACTCACACAACAGCAACAGTACTAGAAAATAGCTTAGTAGCTAGATGATGTGAGTACCTTTTACCTTACCTCCCCGGCAACGGCGCCAGAAAATAGCTTCGTTGCCGGATAGCTTCTTTGCTGGAGTGTGAGTGCCGCTTACCTTACCTCCCCGGCAACGGCGCCAGAAAATAGCTTGATGTCTACACACGCTTCTATTCTTGTAGACAGTGTTGGGCCTCCAAGAGCAGAGGTTTGTAGAACAGCAGCAAGTTTCCCTTAAGTGAATCACCCAAGGTTTATCGAACTCAGGGAGGTAGAGGTCAAAGGTATCCCTCTCAAACAACCCTGCAATCACAATACAAAAAGTCTCTTGTGTCCCCAACACACCCAATACACTTGTCAGATGTATAGGTGCACTAGTTCGGCGAAGAGATAGTGAAATACAAGTAATATGGATGATTATAAGTAGTAATTGCAATCTGAAATAAAAATGGCAGCAAGCAAACATGTAGCAGAACTTGTTGTAAATGGTGTTTCAATGCTTAGAAACAAGGCCTAGGGATCATACTTTCACCAGTGGTCACTCTCAACAATGCAATCATAATTGAATATAAATATAAGCACTTCAATATACTACTCCGAAGTATTCTCCGGCTGGATAACGAACACTAATTCATTGTGTAGGAATGCAAAAGCACGCCTCAAACATATATTCCCAAGTACTAATGAATACCCCACACTGGACCATGAGCATTCATAGGAGGTACTAACACACCACAATTTCATAGAGACATCCAACTCAAATAATAAATCAGTGAACAAGTATCTTGTGAAATATAGCCTAAAGACCCACACGGTGCACACACTGTCACCTTTACACACGTGGGACAAGGAGTCTCCGGAGATCACATAAATAAAGCCCACTTGAGTAACATAACAACATCTAGATTGCAAAGCTCATGATCACATATAGATCACATCATGGGAGAGAGAGATATAGACCACATGGCTACCGGTACGGCCCTCAGCCCCGAGGGAGAACTACTCCCTCCTCATCATGGGAGTCAGCAACGGCGATGAAGATGGTGGTGGGGTCGATGGAGATGGCTCCGAGGGCACTTCCCCGTCCCGGCAGGGTGTCGGAACAGAGACTTCTGTCCCCCGAAACTTGTCGGCGATGGCGGCGGCGCTGCAGATGCTTCTTTGGAATATGACGGGGTCCGTCTAGGTTATATGCGTCGGGGGCAATATATAGGCGAAAGGGCGGCGTCGGAGGGCTCCCGTGGGCCCCACACCACCTGGTGGCGCGGCAGGCATGGGACCCGCGCCACCCTATGGTGTGGCCGGCCCACGGCCCTCCAGGTCCTCTCCTTCGGGCTCCGTGTAGTCCATTGAATTATAAGACTGCTGCTTTTTGTCCCGTCCAATTCCGAGAATATTTCCTTAAGTACTTTTCTGAAACGGGAAAACAGCAGAAAACAGGAACTGGCACTGTGGCATCTTGTTAATAGGTTAGTTCCAGAAAATGCATAAAAATGCTATAAGATGTAAACAAAACATGTAGCAAATGGTATGAAAACAAGCATGGATCATAAGAAATTATAGATACGTTGGAGACGTATCATGGTGGTGCAACCTGTCGTCGCGCCTGCGATGGAGGTGGCGCAGACGGAGGCGGTTCTGGTTCCGGTTCCGGTGCCTGTCGAGGCCGTGGCTCCGGGACAGGTGACTAAGAAGGTTAAGGTATTCTGTTGGAAATGTAAGGCTAAAACTCACGCAACAAGGGACTGCACTGTTGAGCTCTACTGGTACATTTGTGACAACTCGAAGCATTCCCTGTCCAAGTGTCCCATCTTGAAGCTGCCAAGGCCGACGACTTTTGTGGCAGGGTTTGGGGATGAGGATCTCATGTTTACGCAGTTCCCGGATAGTGTGTACAAGGCGCAGCTGGCGCCTAATGTTGTCCCCACTGCTTGTGTTATGGTACACGGTGAGGCGGTTACTGCTGAGGCGGTGGAGAGGCAGGTGTCTCGCATTTGTCCGGCTCCGTCCTGGAAGTGGGAGGCAGTGGCTCATGGTGTTAACTGTTTCCTGCTGGGGTTCCCGTCTTTGGAGGATTTGCAGCGGGTAGATGGCATCGAGCTGGGTGTTCCGATGCAGGCTTCTAAGCTTGTTCTCTCTCAGTGGAGGCAGGAGGAGGTTCCGCACAAGATGGAGTTACATCAGCTTTGGGTACATGTCTCGGGTGTGCCATATCCGTTGCGACACTTCTTGGGTCTATGGGCGGTCGGCACTCTGATTGGTACCACCATCGACGTCGATCTGCATACCTTTGATAGGAGGCGTGATGAGTTCGGTCCTTTCATTAGGTCGGATGGTGTTCTCATGCTCAAGGGGTATGACTTTGTATTCCGTCCGGAGCCGGCAGACTTCGTTCCAGAGCCAGATTTTGTGCCGTTTGCTTGGGACCGGAAGGATAAGGACGATTCGTCTGATCGAGGTGTGGGTGGGGATGCAGCCGAGGGACAGGAGTCTAGCAACTGCCCACCCTCCCAGACGTCTGACGGTGATACTGTGATGACTACCACGCCTACTGGGGTGTCTGGGGGTAGGTCTTGTACGACGGGTTCGGTACAGGATCTTCTCCGTGGTTGGGCTGTAACGCCTCTCAGCCCTAGGCCGCGGTTCTCGGGTGCTGCTTCGGGTGCGGTGGATGGTGGTCAGCGGTCTTCGGACACCACGCCGCACCGCTGCAGCTCTGGCTCGCTGGTTGGGTGCAGCTCGGCATCGCCGCTGCATTCGCTTGAGTTGTTCCCGACTCGAGAGGTAGCTCTCTCCTCGTCTCCACTGGATGTTGCTTCAGCGAGGAAGGGCGACATCGCCGTGACTTCTTCCCCGCGTCCTCGGTCACCGGTCGCTCTAGCCCCTTCGGTGGCCGCTGGTGGTGGTCGCATGGGTGTGCCCGTGTGTGACCAGCTCGGCATACCGCTGCCAGTTCTGCAGCCAGGGTGTGACGGGCGGGTGGCGGGGGATGGGCTTTCCTCGCCGTCGCGCCTTGCTTCTTCGACCGCTGCACCGGCTCCGACGGCGGCTTCGACGGATGTGGGGGATGCTTCGTCGACTATACCCCGACGTCTGGGCTCGCCGACGATGGAGCTGCCTTCACCGGGGGGCGCTTCACCGACTACGTCTGCACTGAACCCGTCCGTGGCGGCGTCTGGCATGGAGGGTGCTACGCCGATTCCGGGCAAGGTGCAGCCCCCTCCTGTGGTGGCACCGAGGCGTAGCAGCCGTCACATCGCGGCGGCGGACGGCTCGATGGGCACCGACGAGGACTCGATGACCAAGGCCATGCGCCGCAAGGCACTTCAGTACGCACAACTAACTCCTGGTATGTCGTCAAGTTCTAAGTCCTTTCTCTCTTTTTCTACTCCGCAGTTAACTTCTAGGCTTCTTAATGTTGGTGTTAATTTGGGTATGAATGAGAAAGAAATTCTTGTTTCGGCAAATACTCTACGGCATATGGAAATTGACCGTGTAAAGGTTTATCCAAATGCAAAGAGTAGGCCGGTTACGTCTCCCCTAGAGGACGATGAGGCGACTGACACTGTCGATGGTCAGCTTCTATCTCATCTAGTGGGAGAGGTGTCGGAGGTCGTTTTGGATGAGACTAGACTAGGGTCTATTTATGACCTGCAAGCTTCTGGTCGGAAGTCCAAAAACGCCTCCGCAAAAAAGAGTCAGAAGGATCGGAAGGGGTCTAAAAAACCAAAATCTCCAAATGTTTCCCGATGAATGGCATGTTTATGAATAGCAGAGGTCTTGGTGACTTGGCTAAACATCTACATATTGCACATTGTATTCAGGATCATAATTTGGATTTTGTGGCCATTTCTGAAACGGGTAGGAGGGACTTCACAGGGAGTGTCCTTAACCGTATCTCAGGCGGTAAGGATTTCCAGTGGTACTCTCACCCTCCCCGTGGCAGGTCTGGGGGTATTCTTCTTGGTGCTAACGCAAACTCTATGGAGGTGCTGGCGGTTTCGGAAGGTGACTTTCATGTTAAGTTTCACATCCGTAACAAAGCCGACAACTTTATATGGAGTTTGGTTGCCGTTTACGGTGCTGCGCAAGAAGAGTACAAGGCGGCCTTTCTTCATGAATTGGTTAATCTAACTAAGGATAACCCGCATCCTATTCTTATAGGAGGGGACTTTAATCTGCTTAGATTCCCATACGAGAAAAGCAGAGGTCGGTTTGATGGTCATTGGCCCTTCCTTTTCAATGCTGTCATTGACAGCTTGGATCTAAGGGAGGTTCATATGACTGGAAGGCAGTTCACTTGGGCGAACAGCCTTCCAGAGCCTACTTACGAGAAACTGGATCGAGTACTCATGGACACCGACTGGGAATCAAAATACCCGATGGTGTCTGTACGCGCTCTGGAACGTATTGAGGCTCTATCGGATCACGCTCCTATTCTTTTGACCGCTGGACCGCCGAAACCTCATGGTAATCACCAATTTAAGTTTGAATTGGGTTGGTTGCATCGTGAGGGCTTCGGTGACCTGGTTAAGGAAATTTGGGAGCGACCAGTTCGCGGTTCGACCCCCATACAGAGGTGGAATAACAAAGTGCGGAATCTACGCACTCACCTCCGTGGATGGGCCAGACACATAACTGGGATACTCAAAAAGGAGAAAGCTCGTCTGTCGGCCATTATTGATGAACTCGAGCAAATTGCGGAAAGCCAGCCATTGACCACGCAACAGATTGATCTTAAAAGTCAATCGAATGCGGCCATGGAAAAACTTTTACGTGAGGAGGAAATCAAATGGTACCAACGATCAAAGGCCAAATTCATTCTTGAAGGTGATTCGAATACGAGATACTTCCATAATGTCGCCAATGGTAGACATAGGAAGAAACTAATTCACTAATTTCATCAAGATGAAGGTCTGATTGAAGGACAGGACGAGCTAAAGAGGTATATCACTAATTATTACAAAGGTCTATTCGGGGCACCGGAAGAAGGCAACTTCTCTCTCGATGAGAGCCGGGTAGATGATATACCTCAAGTTTCTAATGTGGAAAATGTTTTTCTTACTGCTCCTTTCACGGAGGATGAGGTACGGAAGGCCGTTTTTCAAATGGAACACAATAAGGCTCCTGGTCCAGATGGTTTCCCTGCTGAGTTTTATCAAAACTTTTGGGACATCATCAGTGCGGATCTACTAGCTATGTTCGATGCTTTGCATTCGGGTCAGCTGGAGCTGTTTCGCCTTAATTTTGGGGAAATTATTTTGTTGACTAAGATTATTAATGCAGAGAGGATCCAACAATATAGACCCATCTGCCTTCTTAATGTTAGCTTCAAAATTTTCACCAAAGTGGCGACCATTCGTTTGAACTCGGTGGCGGATCATGTCGTTAGACCTACACAAACTGCCTTTATGCAAGGAAGAAATATCCTTGATGGTGTAGTTGTCTTACACGAAACTGTTCATGAGATGCACCGTAAGAAAATGAAGGAGTGATCTTCAAGATCGATTTCGAGAAGGCTTACGATAAGGTTAATTGGGATTTCCTCCAACAAACCCTCCGTATGAAAGGCTTTTCGGAAGAATGGTGTGTCTGGATTCGGAACTTTGTCACTGGAGGTAGTGTGACTAGTAAAGTCAATGATTACGTGGGTCATTTTACTTCCAAACAAAAAAGGATTACGGCAAAGTGACCCTTTATCGCCGATACTATTTAATATAGTGGCTGATATGTTAGCGGTTATGATTGAACGGGCAAAATTGGATGGACAGATAGAGGGAGTCATCCCACATTTGGTGGATGGCGGCCTTTCTATCCTACAATATGCCGATGACACAATTCTTTTTATGGACCATGACCTAGAGAAAGCAAAGAACATGAAACTGATCCTATCAGTGTTCGAGCAATTATCCGGGTTGAAAATTAACTTCCATAAAAGTGAGTTGTTTTGTTTTGGCGAAGCCCAGGAGTATGTAACTCAATATGCCGAACTCTTCGGTTATGAGCAAGGTCAATTTCCGATTAGATATCTTGGAATACCTATTCACTATCGGAGATTGACTAATGCCGAGTGGAAGCATGTTGAGGAACGGTTCGAGGCAAGATTGGCCAGTTGGAGAGGCAAATTGCTATACGTAGGTGGTAGATTGGTACTCATAAATTCAGTCCTAAGTAACATGGTACTATATATGATATCATTCTTCCAGTTGCCTAAAGGAATCTTGAAAAAGCTAGATTATTATCGCTCAAGATTTTTTTGGCAAGGGGATAGTGAGAAAAAGAAACATAGATTGGCAAGGTGGGATGTTGTTTGCCGACCTAAGGACCAGGGTGGACTTGGTGTCCATGATCTGCAGGTCAAGAACTCGGCCCTCCTAGGGAAATGGCTTTTTAAGCTTCTCACGGAGGAGGGGACGTGGCAAACAATCCTAAGGCGTAAATATGTTGGTTCAAAGGCGTTGTCACAAGTGGTATGGAAACCTGGTGATTCGCACTTTTGGGCTGGCCTCATGGCGACAAAGAAGCATTTCTTTCGTTATGGAAAATTCGCTATTAAAGATGGATCGGAAATTCGGTTCTGGCAAGATAAGTGGCTGGGAAATGCCCCCCTTAAGGACCAATATCCAGCTCTGTACAACATTGTTCATCATAAGAGTGAGACGCTGGCTGTTGTGATGCAGTCTTCTCCTCCAGTTATGACATTTCGGAGGGATTTGATCGGACCCAGACTCGAGGCATGGAATAATCTTTTAGAACGATTAGCCATCATTCAACTCTCTACTGGGTCGGATGAATTCAGATGGACTCTCACTGATAACGAGCGTTTTTCAGTTGATTCCATGTATAAAGCATTAATACAATATGAAGTGCCGATGGATGGACATGAGAAACTCTGGAAAATGAAAATGCCACTGAAAATTAAAATTTTCTCATGGTATGCTCGTCGAGGAGTTATTCTCACCAAATATAATCTTGTTAAGCGCAACTGGAAAGGTTGCTCGAAGTGTGTTTTCTGTCCACATAGTGAGACGATAAAACATTTATTCTTCGACTGTAAGTGCGCGTTCTATTTGGTCAACCATTCAAATTGCTTCTAATTTTTATCCTCCACGTTCGGTTGCAAATATATTCGGTAACTGGTTACATGGAATTGATGACAAATTTAGAACTATTATTAGGGTGGGAGCGATTGACGTTATTTGGTCGCTTTGGCTTTGTAGAAATGACAAGATTTTTAACGAGAAAAATGTATCTCAATTGCAGGTAATATACCGGTGCACAAATTTGCTCCGTTCATGGTCCACATTACAACGCGTGGAGTTTCGAGACCTTTTTACGGAGGTGTCTGCGCGACTGGAGACGACGGCGTGGGATATTTTTATCCCACATGGGTGGCAGCGTGATTTACGTATTGGGTCACCGTCTACATAGGCAGATTACTTGTTCTTTGGATTTGTAACTATGATGAAATAGGCTTGCGCCCCGCTATATTAATATAGCAAACAACCGATACAACAGAGAAACCACCGCTGGGGCAAACAGCACAGCCAGGCCCAAAAGAAAAACAAGAGAAAGGAAGAAGAAAAAATGCCGACAACGCCGGATCAACGAAAGCGAAGATAACTCGCAACTGATGCGCCCTCCGAAGAAATCCACCACGTTCCTATGTCGCCGAATTGCCGTGCACCAAGCAACACCTTCATGAAGGGATGCGACGACGACGACGCTGCTGCCCGGACTGGTCCTAGGATTTCTCCCGGTACACGGAGGGGAGTGGCAAGGGAAGGTGCACCGGACGCCCTTCAAGAAGGAAGGCGGCACCTGCAAGCGTCGCCGCGTCGGTGCCGGCAAGAGCCGACAAGGATTTCTCCTGACCCTCGAGACCACACCCCGTACAATCCGTCGGCTCCACCAAGCTCGCCACCCACCAGCAAGCGCCAACAGTCCAGAACTCATCTACGACGTCTCACCATGACAAGCATTGCGAGGCCGGCCGGAGCAAGAAGAGACAACCGTAGACAAAGGCCGGTGGTACCGTAGCCACGTGGGAGGGAACAACCTCCACCGCCAAAGGCAGTAGCAGACCGGACGCAGCAGCAGGAGCACACCAGGCCAACCTGCCCGGCCGGGCCCAGATCGGGCCCGCAAAGCTCCCGCCGCCGCGCTGCAGCAGACACGGCGCCGTTGCCACCACCATCGTCACAAGCTACTCTTCAGTCCAGACGAAGGTGCCACGGCAGATCCCGAGCCGGCCCGTCCTAACCCAGATCGGGCCCAAAGGGCCCAGATCTTGGCCTGCGGGTCACCGCCGGCCAGGCCCGCACCAAGCCACCACCGCCGCCAAGCAGCAGCGCCGCCGCCCCGTCGTCACCCTGCACCTGCGCCAGGACCGCCGCCGGCCGAGCTGCTCTGCCACCAGGGAGCTCCACCCGAGCTGAGCTCCTGCGTCGGGAAGAGGAGAGAGGGGCCGCCACCGCCTGCGTTGGATTTGTAACTATGCCTATGAGTCGATATAATTTTCTTTTTGTTTTTGTCGGCTGTGTGCATCATGTTATGCAGAGGCCGGGTATAACGCTTTTTAAAAGTAATAAAGCACTTTATTAAAAAAAAAATCTCGACTTCTTCGGGAGTAAACAAAACTTTCCAAGCGTGCGTGCGTGGGCGGGCGTGACTCAAATCCAGTACCTACGAAGGCGTCACCAACACTCGACCGTCAAGCAGTGCTTAAGCTAACGTAAATACGAAACAAGAGTTACCGGCTCTCTACTTGTGCTGATTCCATACGCTAATCACTGTCAGAGATCAGGAGTAGCACCTGATATTAATCCGATCGAGCTGGTTAGCGAGCATCCCGGCTAATTCTGCGCTGACAAAAACACAAAGGCTACTCACGTAGACGTAGTATAGCCAGGAATCTGCGCCTGCACGCGGAAAAGTTTCAGTTGTCAAATATCTTAGGGTTTAACCGATGCCTTTTGGGGCTCTCGGGTTGCATGTTATATAGGGCAGAAAACGTTACAAGTTTGGTATTATTTGGGGCGGTGTACTACACCGTGCCCAAGTTATACACCATTACACATATATTCTAACAGCCTCCCTTAATCTAAACTTCGAAGGAGATTTAGATTACGTCTAAACTCATGTAGATTCTTGACTGGAAGAGCTTTAGTGAAGCCATCTGCAAGTTGATCTTTGCTTGAAATGAACTTAATCACCAGCTTCTTTTCTGCAACTCTTTCACGAACAAAGTGAAAATCAATCTCAATGTGTTTAGTACGAGCATGGAACACTGGATTTGCTGAAAGATATGTAGCACCAAGGTTATCACACCATAGAACTGGTTTTTCTTTTAACTGAACTCCAAGTTCACCAAGAAGTGCTTCAACCCATATCATTTCTGCAGTTGCATTAGCTAATGCTTTGTACTCAGCTTCTGTACTTGATCTTGAAACTGTAACTTGTTTTCTAGCACTCCAAGAAATCAAGTTTGGTCCCAAAAAGACAGCAAACCCACCTGTGGACCTTCTGTCATCTGGACAACCTGCCCAATCTGCATCTGAAAAAGCACTCAGGAGAGTAGATGAAGAGGACTGAAAAGTAATCCCAATATCAATAGTATCCTTGACATAGCGCAGTATCCTTTTAACTGCTGTCCAGTGAACAGTTGTTGGTGCATGTAGGAACTGACAAACCTTATTAACAGAGAAGGATAAATCATGCCTTGTTAATGTAAGATATTGTAAGCTACCAACAATGCTGCGATATTTTGTACTATCTTCAGGACCAAGGAGATCCCCTTCGACAAGAGACAGATGATCTGTGGAACTCAACGGTGTGGGAGCCGACTTACATCCATGTAAACCAACTCTATTAACTAAATTTGTGGCATACTTTGCCTGAGTTAACAACAACCCATCCTGAATTTTCTTCACCTCAATTCCAAGAAAATAATGCAACTCACCAAGATCTTTAATGGCAAAATCTTCATTGAGATCTTTGAACAAAGCAGTTACAGCATGGTCTGAAGAGCTTGTCACAATAATGTCATCAACATAAATCAACAGAAATACTGTTATACTTGACTTTTGATATGGAAACAAAGATGTGTCTGCCTTGGATGGAGTGAAACCAAGATCATATAATTTTGAGCTAAGCCGAGAGTACCAAGCGCGCGGAGCTTGCTTGAGATCATAGAGAGCTTTATCCAATTTACAAACAAAGTTTGGAGCCTGTGGATTTTCAAAACCTGGGGGTTGTCTCATGTAGACCTCCTCTTCCAGAACACCATGTAAGAACGCGTTCTTGACATCTAGCTGCCGCAAACACCATCCTCTAGAAACTGAAATAGCTAGGACAGTTCTAATGGTAGCTGCTTTAACAACAGGACTAAAAGTATCCTCATAATCAATACCATATCTTTGTTTAAAACCTTTTGCAACAAGACGAGCTTTATACCTGTCAATGGTACCATCAGCACGTTTCTTTATACGATATACCCATTTGCAATCAATCAGATTTTTGCTGGAATTTGGTGGCACAAGGTGCCACGTGTTGTTGTGAAGCAATGCATCATGTTCCTCCTCCATTGCTTTACGCCAATGCGGATCATCAAGAGCATCAGCAAGAGAGCAGGGCTCACCTGTAGAAGTGAGCAATCCATAGCGTACAATACCATCTTTGTAAATTTTCGGGTGTTTTATACCTTTTTGAAGCCTAGTTTGAACACCAGACACAGGAGCAGCTGCAGACGGGGGCACCACAGAAGATCCCGGGACCTGCCGGGAGGCAGCATCGGGATCTGGAGCAGCAGATCCGCCTCCCGTGGGTGGACTAGCTCGTGTCGGTGAATCCCGGTGGGGACCAGGAGCATCTCGAGGCGGGGGGTGACCCCGGCCAGTAGCAACCGGCGAAGGCGCGTGGCGACCAGATGGCGAGGGGGACCGGGAGCGGTCCTGACCAATGGGCGACGAGGAGCGCGCGTGTTGGCCAGGTGGCGATGGGGACCGGGAGCGGCCCCGTGACAACGACCGGCGGACGGGTGGAGCGCGGGGACGCCGCGTGTACACCAGCAGCGGGGCGCGATCCTCCTCAGAATCAGAGCGCCTGACAGACGAGGTTGCAGCAGAATCAACCTCGGATCCGGCGCCAGTTTCGTCATTTTGTGCTGAAACAGTTTCAGCACTGTTTTGGCTCAATTCTTCACTGTTTTCAGTCAAATTTTCACCAGAGGCTTCATCTTCAGATGTACTATCATCAGCAACATCAAGAGGGGACATATCCTGAACATGATTAGTGACATTTGGTATAATAGGCAAAGGCATGTGATCATCAAGTTGAGTATCCCCATTAGTAGATGCATGAGTATGTGTGGGTAAAAGAAGAATATCCTGACTAAGGCGTTTGCCAGCATTTGGATGTAGAGAAGCAAAGGGAAATATATTCTCATCAAACACTACATCACGAGACACATAAACACGGCCTGTTTTAACATCCAAGCATTTGACACCTTTATGTAATGGGCTATAACCCAAGAAAACACATTGTGTGGAGCGATAAGCAAGCTTTCTTTTGTTATAGGGTCGAAGATTTGGCCAGCAAGCACAGCCAAAAATCCGAAGGGAGTCATAATTTGGTTTTGTGTGAAGAAGGCGCTCGACAGGAGTATCAAAATTAATGACTTTGCTGGGAAGTAGATTGATAAGGAAAGTGGCAGTAAGGAAGGCTTCATCCCAAAATTTAAGAGGCATGGATGCATGCGCAAGCAAGGAGAGGCCTACTTCAACAATGTGTCTATGTTTGCGTTCTGCTGAGCCATTCTGTTGATGGGCATGGGGGCAGGAGACATGGTGAGTTATACCAAGTTTTTGAAACAAGCCATTAAGTTTCTCATACTCACCCCCCCAATCTGTTTGCATAGCAATGATTTTCCTACCAAATTTTCGCTCAACATAAGCTTGGTAGTTAAGAAAAACTTGATAAACATCAGAACGCTTCTTAAGCAAATAGATCCATGAGAATTTACTAAAATCATCAATAAAGCTTACATAGTATGAATGTTTGCTAACAGAATCAGGTGCTGGGCCCCATACATCAGAAAAAACTAGTTCAAAGCTAGGGAACAGTAGAAACACTGGTGGAAACAGGGTATGGCGGCTGATTACTCTTAGCTAATTGACAAGAGTCACAAACATAAGGATTTATTTCTGGACTATATGAAAGCTTATTTTTCCTAACAATCTGCTGCATCACAAAGGAGGAGGGATGTCCCAAACGGCGATGCCATGTGGATGAAGACGGCTTTATTGTGATGAATGCTTGCTTGGATGACCCGATAGAGAGAGGCACTAGCGGGTAGAGACCATCATAGCACGGTCCCTTAAACATAATCCTTTGCGTGGCCCGATCCTTAATTAAAAAGAACCAAGGGTGAAATTCAATATAAACATCATTATCAATGCAAAGTCTATGAACAGATAGAAGATTTTTTGAAGCATTTGGAACATGGAGGATATTATTTAAATGCAAGGTACTATGGGGAGTATGCAACATAGAATGACCAACATGCGATATAGCCATACCATTTCCATCGGCAGTGTGGACACGGTCGTGTCCCTTGTACTTGTCGGAGGTGGTGAGTTTGTTTAGCTGGCTTGTAATGTGATCGGTTGCCCCTGTGTCGGGGTACCAATTGCTGTCCACCCCATAGGATGCAACAAGTGCACCCTTCTTCCCGCGTCCAGAATCATCCTCATCATCACTGTCATCCTTCTTGAACCGCCACCAACAGTCGGAGGCGGGGTGGCCGTGGATCTTGCAGATTTGACATGTCACGTCGACGAAGGGAGTGGGGGCACGGCCGTGGCCACGGCGACGATACCCCCCATCATCACGCCGTGCAGGGCGGCGATCTTCCCAACGCTGGCCACCATCACGGCGGCCTGGGCCGTCATCACGGCGGCGATCTTCCCAGCGGGCGCCGTCATCACGGCGCCGTTCTTCACGTTGTCCACGCCCACGGTCACCACGATCTGGTGAGGGACCACGACCACGATCACCGCGGTCACCGCGATCTGGCGAGCGTGCACGCCCACATCCAGCGTCCTGGCCACGACGCGTAGCAGCGTTGGCAGAGGAGCTGAATCCGGCGTTCTGGCCGGTCTCGGAGAGCATATCCTGGCGCATATCATGTGCAATAATCTGATCATAAACTTCATCCAGAGTGATTTCATTATTACCATTGACGGAGGCGGCAACGTCGTTGTAGGAGCCGTCGAGGCCGTTGACGATGTACCCTATCATCTCATCTTCTGGAACGGGTTTCCCGGCTGCAGCGAGCTCGGACGCGAACCCCTTCATCTTGGCGAAGAAGGCAGACGCGGTCATCTCCAGCTTCTTGGTGCCACCGAGAGCACCTCGCAGCTGGTTGATCTTGGAGCGAGAACTTGACCCGCAGACTTTGTTGATGATGGCCCAGACCGCGGCGGTCGACTCGACGCCGATGGTGTGAGCAAGGATTTCCGGTGAAAGGGAGTTGAGGATCCACCCAAGCACCGTGGAGTCCCGTGAAACCCACGACGCATAGGCGGGATTCGGGATCTTTTTCTTCTTTCCTTCTCCGTCCTCAGCCTCCAGGTGTGTTTCCGGGGCGGCGTCAGTGCCGTCCAGAAGATCGAGCACTTGAGCACCGCGAAGAGGAGGGTACACCAGGGTCTTCCAGAACAGGAAATTGGACCGGGTGAGCTTCTGGGAGGGAGGAGTCCCCAAGGCAGCCGCCAGGGCCGGGCCTACAGACGATGACGATGCCATGACACCGAGGGGCGAGCTTCCGATCAGATGATCGTGATGGGTTTTGGGTGTTTCCGATCTGTAGATCGTGAGGTGTGTTGTGGGTTTGCTGTTTTCCGATCACAAGATCGTAGGAGGTTTTGTGTTTCTGGTTTTCCGATCTAGAGGATCGTGGGAGGAACTTTGGGCTTCCGATCTTGCGATCGTCGGGAGGGTGGTGGAGATTTCCGATCTTGCGATCGTGGCGGCTAAGAGCTAGGTCAGGGAAGAGGTCGCTCTGATACCATGTCAAATATCTTAGGGTTTAACCGATGCCTTTTGGGGCTCTCGGGCTGCGTGTTATATAGGGCAGAAAACGTTACAAGTTTGGTATTACTTGGGGCGGTGTACTACATCGTGCCCAAATTATACACCGTTACACATACCATTACACATATATTCTAACATCAGTATCAAACGATGTGCAGTGCACTTCGAGTGCCTTCGGCTCCACCTTGCGCGTCAATGCCGGCTCCTCCGACCAACCACGCATCCATCCCGCCATCTCCATTCCAAACGTACACGACACAAGTTGGCGAGCGCGTCGGCGTCGCCGTATCGAGCTTCTTTGACGGGCCAGTTCGGCAGTGCCACCCTTGGTTTGTTCCGCCCACCGGATCTCAGATCCGTTGTCACTGTCTCTCACTGACATCGATCGTTGCAGGTACTCTACTCTGCATAATGTGGCATTTCGATCGTCTTATCATGCCAGCGTGTAGTTTTTTTGGCAGCTTCCGGCTACTGCTGTACAGACACGTCCATCTCCTCATCCACCAGTAGCTTGTCCAGCAGAAACGGACCAGTGGAAACTGAATACTGTATATCTCATAACACATTCTTCAAACTTAGCAGAAAAAAACAAAAACAAAAAAACATATTGGTTAGGAAGAGTTCTCGGTTTTTTTTTTGTCTTGAAATTTGGCAGAACGATTTTTGACAAGTCCAGGAAATGTCTAAACCGAAACCCAACACTACAGGAAAGCCACGATACGCCGACGGCCGGAAGCCGTCGGCGTACGACCCGAAGCCGTCGGCGTACCTATACGCCGACGGCCGCCGTCGGCGTATAGCCGTCGGCTTTTCCGTTCGTCGGCGTACAGTATATGCCGTCGGCGTATGTTAGTGGGGCCCACAAGACGGCATCCGTCTCCGTCTCCGTCATCAGCCTGTTATACGCCGACGGCAATGCCGTCGGCGTATCTGCCACTCCCTGACAGCCCGGCCCCACACCTGCGCGTCTGGCAGGGACTCTACGCCGACGGCATTGCCGTCGGCGTAAGGGTGAATATAAGGCGACGTGGCCGCTTCCTGGGAGCCTGGCAGGCATCCTACGCCGACGGCAATGCCGTCGGCGTATGGGTGACCATATTTTCTGAATTCAGATTTTCTGGATTCAGGTTTACAGCCCAATTTAAATTCAAATAAATTTGCAAAAATATAAAAAATCACAGAAACTCACATAATATCATATATACATATACCAAAGCATCATACAAACTTCAAATCACACATATAATCCAAAATTGCACTTATACAAAGTGGAACTCATCCAAAATGGCACAACATTGTTTGAACTCATCCAAACAGACCCGGCCCGATACAACCTACATCTATTTGTCGCTCGAGGTACCCATCTCCGACAGCGTGAGATTAGGCGACCGACCGCGTGGGCCAGCCGCCGTCGAATCACAATGGGAACCCGGCGAGGAACGGGACGGTGTGGAATCCGGCGAGGGAAATGGGAACCCGGTGAGGGACGGGACGGTGTGGCATCCGGCGAGGCATCACCACCGCCATGCTGCACGAGAGCGCGAGTGGAGGCCGGCGAGCCAGAAGCACGACCAAAGGGTGCAGTCCTGGAGCATCCCGTGCCCTACATGTTTGAGTCCAAGTTAGCAACTTTGAAAGCACAGTACGGCAGTAACAACTGGTTTGGCAATAACTTACCGGAGTCCTTTGCTTGTATGTGAGGGCGACCGCTTCCCTCGATGGGCACTTGGGCGGCATCCCCACGCTAGGTGGACGCGGAGGCAGCTGCTCCCGCTCTCCAGTGGCAAAAAACTTCTCGGTCGCCTACAAGATAGTTTAGATGTCAGGAGTTGTAGAAAAAGAAGGAACTAGAGGAAATGAGACTTGTCATATTGCAAATATTAAGGTTGAAACTTACGATATCACGCAACTCTTGCCACTCGTCATACGCCGCTCTCTTCTGCAGCCACACCTCATACTCCGCCTCATAGGCCGCGTAAGCGGCCTCGAAGGCTGCCTCGAATTCAGGCTACAATTTCAAAATAGAAAGAATCTCATCAACTTAGCAACTTAGCTAGGAACGAATGTCGGAAAGGAATGAAATTGAGGAAAACTTACATCGGGGCGAGCTCGGGAAGGCTGTCGAGGAGGCATGACGGGGGGGGGGGGGGGGGGTCATCGGCGGTGAGTGTAGCCTTGACACGCACGAGGCCCAACTCAGGAGTACGCGGGGTTACCGCAGTAAGACAGGTCAAACGGCCATGCTCCCAACCGTGCCCGGCGAGGACCAACGCTCTCTCGTCGGTGTCATGCTCAAGAGGGTCATCCACCTCCGGATTAAGACCTCTGAACGACTCGACGTACTTGCTTATGTTCTCGTCGGCGTTGTTGTAGTAAGTGGGAAGCGAGGGCTGAGGCTCGGATAGATCGGGCTTCTTCATCTTCATCCTCTCCCATGCTTGCATGTCCGACACAGGACCTATATCGGCCTCCTGCATTGCCAAAAAAAGTGGTATGCGTATCAAATTAGGAACATGAGGGGAAATGAATGAAACGTATCAAATAAGGACCCATACCAGCTTTTCCTTGAAGCGCTCATGGTTGCGGGCTCCCGCACAATGTGTCCCCCCCGTCCCGCGGTTTGCCTTGTTCCACTCGCTCAAGGCTTTGAACGCGGTGTCCTCCCCAAGCCACCTCGACGCCAACGCCTCCCACGCGTCAGCCTTACCATAGGCCCATTCTGGCATAACCTGAAAAAACAATACTCATGTGAAGAACACATAATGCAATTGCAACTTAGCAGAAACATGTAATCTCATTGACAATTTACTTACCGATAGGTAATCCTCCATGGTCATATCAGGTGGTTCGATCACATTCTCATGCTTCGGCGCCTTCTTGGATAGCTTCTCAGAACTGAAATGATTGATGGCGGTATGCTTTACATTGTAGAATTGTTGACGTGTCAACTTCTTGCAAGCCCCCTCCAAAGTCCTGTTCGCCGTGGCACGCTCCTCAGGGAGTACTCTATAGAATCTCTTCAATCATGCAGAAAAAAAGAAATTGTGAGAGCATGGTGGGGACATCAACTATGAACGAAATTCGAAAAGTTCAACTTACCCAAAACTTGGTGATCACGGCGTCAGAACATTTCCCGAAGCCCGGGTGATCGGCGGCCTGATAGTCTAGCCAACTGGTGGCTAGCTTCCTCTCGCCGTTGGGGACCGTGCTGTATAAGCCCGGCCAAAACTTCCTAACCAAAGCACCGATCATGGTGTTAGGCGCACGGGCACCTTGAGGAAATTTCCAATTGCTGCACAATAATTAAACATTAGTACATGTCAAATTGTACTGACCACAATGAAATTACCATGTTCAAAGTTAGAGTAGTCACTTTCTCAATCCCATTAGGCGTAATGAGGATTTTCTCCTCCTCGGTAGCAGGTTCCTTTGACTCGGTGTTCAAAGGGAGGGGAGAGGTGGGGAGGGAGGGAGGTGGTGGGGAGGGAGGAGGTGGGGCGGCGGGGGAGGGAGGAGGAGAGGGGCGGCCGAGGAGGCGGCTGGGGAGGGAGGAGGAGAGGGGCGGCCGGGGAGGGAGGAGGTGGGGAGGGAGGAGGAGCGGCGGCGGGTGTGCGCGGGCGGCGGCGGGCGGGCGTGCGCGGGTGGCGGCGGCGGGCGTGCGCGGGCGGCGGCGGCGGGCGGGCGTGCACGGGCGGCGCGGGACAAATCGAATTGGTTGGATTGTCTCCCGACCAGGTGCACCCTGCCATTAACTAGGGTTGGCCTATAGGCCGACGGCAATGCCGTCGGCCTATCTTTTACGCCGACGGCAATGCGTATATGTTTTTTTAATTGCTATTTTCCCTTTTTAATTGCTATAAGTTAATTTTAGTTATACTCCACAATAATATTATTAAATATTTCAAAAGCAACAAAAAAATATTCCCAAAATTTTTGGTGGTTTTCCGACGCTCCGAAGCCCCTATCCGGCGAAACCCTAGACCCGCTGGAGAAAACCCTAGCTTTTCCGTCGACGGCTGGTACGGGCGTCGAAAGTGGGTAGCTAAGTGGATCTTTTTGCTTGGTTGGGTTAGGTTAGTCACTAGGTACAATAAAAACACACATATAGCCCAACTATTGCAACTCTTGAGAAAACCCTAACTTTTCCTAGTTTATCTGATTCATTCTCTTGACTTGAGTTGTGGCAAGTGTCTTCATTTCAGAAGTGGATACCGAAATTGGGAACGTTATTTTATGTTGTTTCCTCATTTCAGCTTCTTCCTTTTCACGGCGCTTCTGTTCTTTTAGTGTTGTATTCTCTAGGTGTTTTGCTTAAAGTCTTTCTTTTCATTTGTAGTCATTTTATTTGCCTGGTATTGAAGATTTGAATGACCAATCAGTTGAAGGGTGGAATAAATCTGCATCGCCCCTCTATTTGTGGAGCCGTCCTGATTGGACAAAGAAGCATAAGAAAGTAGCTGAAGAGCATAATCACACCCCTACATTCAAGAGTAATAACACATATCAGGGAAGTTATCTGGCACGCAGTGATCGGCTCTCGAGTACAACTACATCACAAAGCTCAGTCATGGACAAGTATGGTTCGGGGTTCGGTGCAATTGGGAACGTTATTTTATGTTGTTTCCTCGTTTCAGCTTCTTCCTTTTCACGGCGCTTCTGTTCTTTTAGTGTTTCTTCTTCCTGCCTTTTATGTCGTTTCTTCGCTTCAGCATCTTCCTTTTCACATCTTTTCTATTCTCTCAGTGCCTCTTCTTGCATTTTCTTCTGTTGTTTCATCAGATGTTGTTCCTCTTTCTCCTGGCGTTTTGTTTCCTTCTCGAGTTATTTTTTCTAGTTCCTGAACCACCTTCTCCTATAATTCACTAGCGTGATTAGTGGACTGTTCTACAACATTGTTCTCGCTAAACAACAGATAACCTAATTTATGTAGGACCGTTATACAAAAACAATATATCTCCCGAACCATTATAGTTAGTTCAAACGTTATTTCATGCGGGTTCCGGAAGAATCAAACCGTTATTTTATGCGGGTGGGATACAGAAATAAATAAATCTACAACCCAAAACACACTTGTACACATGTGATATGACACCCCCTAGCTTTTGGTGGGGTTCCGACGCTCCGGAGCCCCTCTCCGGCGAAACCCTAGACCCGCTGGAGAAAACCCTAGCTTTTCCGTCTACGGCCGGTACGGGCATCGAAAGTGGGTAGCTAAGTGGATCTTTTTGCTTGGTTGGGTTAGGTTAGTCACTAGGTACAATAAAAACACACATATAGAACTCTTGCAACTCTTGAGAAAACCCTAGCTTTTCCTAGTTTATCTGATTCATTCTCTTGACTTGAGTTGTGGCAAGTGTCTTCATTTCAGAAGTGGATACCGAAATTGGGAACGTTATTTTATGTTGTTTCCTCATTTCAGCTTCTTCCTTTTCACGGCGCTTCTGTTCTTTTAGTGTTGTATTCTCTAGGTGTTTTGCTTAAAGTCTTTCTTTTCATTTTTCTAGTCATTTTATTTGCCTGGTATTGAAGATGTGAATGACCAATCAGTTGAAGGGTGAAATAAATCTGCACCGCCCCTCTATTTGTGGAGCCGTCCTGATTGGACAAAGAAGCATAAGAGAAAGCTGAGGTTACTCGATCAGATGAACCCCTTGTGAAGAAACGGAATATATCTGTAGAAGAGAAAGCCAAAGCTGCTTGCCATGTGAACCTTGCTAGATCTGGAGAAGAGAAGAGTACATCATGTTATGTAAGGGAGGAGAGCGCCCACAGCCATGCAGCAGCGCGCAGGTCGCCGTTGTCCTCAGCCTAAACAAACCTAAACCTATGAAAAACTAGGGGTGCCCGTCGGAGATACTCTAAGAAAATTCTAGTGCATGAAAACATTTTCCGAGGACAGTATATATAGGTGGGCCATATATAGTGTTGATCCAACAACTCACCCCTCAAAAGAAACACACACCGCTGATCCAACGGCTCACAAGGGCTCCAAAGAAACACACCGCTGATTCAACGGCTCACAAGCGCTCGAAGGAAACACACGATCCGTGTGCTTGCTGCTGATTGGACATACTACATGCCCGCTGATCGATCGGCTCACAAGCGCCAGAAAGAAACACACCGCTGATCCAACGGCTCACAAATGCTCGAAGGAAACACACGATCCGTGTGCTTGTTCCTAATTGGGCATAAATACCCACGACCTCGTCCCCGGTTCGAGCCAACCCGTCGCCCTCCTCCACGCGTCGCCGTCTCTCCTCCACGCGCTGCTTCTCCTCCGCGCCGGCCTTTCCGATGCCCCTTTTGATCAACCCGGATGGCGATGTCCGGGACTGGCATCCGCCGGGCTGGCACTGGGAGGTGCTACCTTCCGGGGCGCGGACCTTGGTGAGGGATCCAGGTCGCATCGTCGATCCGGATCTTCTTTGGTGGTATTGGCCACGGAATGTGCAGAGAGCGCCGGCCCCCGAGGAGGTGGTACGTCGCCGTATCAGGGAGGAGGACGAGCACGTCCTTCGCTACATGTATTTGTTCGATAATACAAATAACAGGCGTTGGTCGCTACTTCAGAATCCTTATGACGCGAGCGAGTCTCTCATGGTTCCGGCTCTTTGGAAGCAGAGCGTCCGCGGCTCAGCACCTGGTCATAGTTAGTTTGAGTACCTATGTTGAGTACCGTGTGTGTTCTCATCTATGTTGAGTACCTATGTTGAGTGTTGTGTGTGTGCCCACCTATGTTTTCTTCATATGGTGTTCCTCTTTCTCCAGGCGTTTTGTTTCGTTCCGAAGTTGTTTTTGTATTTTCTGAACCATCTTTTCCTAGAATTCAATAGTATAATTAGTAGGTTAAACTTGTTGACGTATGTGAAACCTGGTTTTCCATTTGTCTAATGCCTAAACAAACCTAAACTTGTTCCTCGATCTGGAGAAGAGAAGAGTACATCATGTTATGTAAGGGAGGTTACTCGATCAGATGAACCCCTTGTTCCTCTTTCTCCTGGCGTTTTGTTTCCTTCTCAAGTTGTTTTTTCCATTTCCTGAACCACCTTCTCCTATAATTCACTAGCGTGATTAGTGGACTGTTCTACAACATTGTTCTCGCTAAACAACAGATAACCTAATTTATGTAGGACTGTTATACAAAAACAATATATCTCCCGAACCATTATAGTTAGTTCAAACGTTATTTAATGCGGGTTCCGGAAGAATCAAACCGTTATTTTATGCGGGTGGGATACAGAAATAGGGACGGGAATTATAGACCCAATTTATACATAAATTATACCTACATTAAATATTATATACAGAAATAAATAAAACTAAATACAGAAATAAGTAAACTAAATTATTAAAAAAAATTAATACGCCGACGGCATTGCGAAGTCAGAGGCCCTCCGGCCACACTGGATGAGGCCGATCCCCCAACCCCCCTCCCCACCCCCGACGGCGGCTCGTTGTTGCTCTTGATGTCCGACGACGGGTCTGATAACGAAAAACTGCAGCGTGCGGCCAGGGAGAGAGTGAATCACGTGGCTATGTGGTGGGGAGGCATTGTGGAGACGACGGGAAGTATGCGGCTCGGCTCTCACCGTCATAGATGTCCATCTTGTAACCGGAAGATCAAGCGGAGATGTCCGGAA
This sequence comes from Puccinellia tenuiflora, assembly GCA_012064385.1. Taxonomy (NCBI): domain Eukaryota; kingdom Viridiplantae; phylum Streptophyta; class Magnoliopsida; order Poales; family Poaceae; genus Puccinellia; species Puccinellia tenuiflora. The sequence goes on from QRDG01001975.1 coordinate 514,866, forward strand.
CAATCCTCGGGGTGCCGAACAAAATTCGTTCCGGTCGGAACCGTTGGGAGGTGTACGTTTTTCTCTGACTCTGAACGCCAAACAGGTCTTTGGGGTCCTTTGACTGGTGCCCGTGGAGATGCTCTGACGAACGCACCAACAACACGCGATCATTCAATTTTCGATTTCTTAACATGAGTTTTTTTTTCCTTTTAGATGTTCTTTACATGAGTTTTACCACCACCGATGATGTTCCTCATGGCTAACCGTATGAGCAGTAGTGGTATAAAACTGGACCACTGTCCTTGTCCGTCCAGCTTCGTGGAACCTACCAGCCCGGTCGACCTCATCTGTCCAACGACCGCATTAACTCGACGGCAACTCCAAATGGCTGCATCACCTTGCACGTCCCAACAGAAAAGAGGTCTGGCACGTTTAAGCGTACAGGACCTTCCAGAAGCACAAGAGATTTTCGATGCAGCAACTACAGTACAAACAAAGGGCATAGTTCAAGTCCATAGACATAGTTGAAGTATTTTGGTTTACATAAGCTGGCAAGACCAGTGGAGATCACGTTGTTTGTTTACAGCACAGGTGAGATAGAGCACGCAAACAACGGCGCAAAATGAATAATAGGGATTTGCCGGCTCTCCATCTGAGGGCACAAAATGCGGAAATCGGCTTCGGTGCCTGGGCTCATCTGAGCCCGGCTGACTTTCCGATTTTTTTGAAATTTGAAAACGCTTCGAAAAATTCTGAAAAAAATTATGCGGAAACATATTCATGTATGTAACACTGGTGTAAATTTTCAACAGAAAATATCAATATTTGTGCCCTGTGCAAAAAAGACAAAAATCTGACAGACAAAATAGGTGAACAGTCCACTATTAAAAAGACAGATTTGTCTTTTTTACACAGGGCTCAAAAATTAATATTTTCTGTCGAAATTTTACACGAGTGTTGAGTACTTCAATATATTCATGTCCAATTTTTTTCAAAAATTTTCGAAGCATTTTACTATTTTAAAAAAATCGAAAACAAAACCGGGCTCATATGAGCCCGGGCACCAAAACGCCACTCTCCACAAAATGGAGCTAGTCTCTACTATTGTGCGGTACCAACTGTTAACTTCTGAAACGTAACAGGTTTTTGCCAAGGGAACCAATACAGACCATCAATTTTCAGTCATAGATTTTAGTCTACCAATCGCAGCTGGTCACCATATCGACATGTCTCTTCATGCCAAGAGTATCAACTAGTTTAGGTAGCACTTCCGAGCCATGCAATGTGCACCTTTCCTAACATGACCGAGCATACTCAGGCAGGCAACTCGAGCTTCACGTTGTTCTTCCAACTTCAACGATCGACACAATTTTTTCAGTAACCGAGGAGTGTGTGAATGAAGCATGTCTTGCAAAACGTTATGCAGTTTACCTTAAGAAATAGTAGTAGAAGAAATCGGCATATAGACCAGTTTGGACCAGACCAGCAATCCAAGCTGAAAGAAACAGAAAAGGTTAGGAAACAATTCTTATCTATACTTCTTATAAAGTAAAACTCCACTAACATGCATTTATGATTTTCTATCTTAACATGCAAGCTATCCACATCACCTACTATTATAACCAATCAATTGTTCATATCATCCCACTAATATTTATTAATGATTGTATATATTTACATGCAACATATCTACGTCATCCTTTGTGATAAGTCATACAATTGTCCACATCACCAATATTTTTTTTACGCACCCATACATGTTTATTCATTCATAATTTACACCATCAACCAAATGAGGTACTATGTTTGGGCTGGATTGTCGTCAAATACACAACGATTTCAGGGCAATTAATTTTAGCCTCTCAACTACAATTGAATTACTCATATATTTTTTCAACAACTTTGAATTCACATTTTATGTATCTTCTACTCCTTCCGTTTCACAATATAACATGTTTTATCATTTCTCTTTCCACCCGTATTTAGACATGTTTTAGTTTAAGATTCATTTAAACCTTAAACTAAAATATGTATAGATACGAATGTAAAGAAAAATACTAAAACATCTTATATTTCGGAAGGGAAATGATTGGGTTCCCCCGGGGGATCGGCGTCTCGCCATCCTCCGCCTTGGGCGTCAGCCACGTGTCCCTTTATGAAAAGAAAAAAATGCGGTGCAGGCCCACCACTCCTTCCTCCCCTTATCCTATCGTGCGGTTGTGGATGGCTACCTACCGCAGCACCGCTGCTGCCCACGCTGCCGCCGCCGTCCCATGGCGCAAGCCGCGCAACGTCGTCTCGGCCTTCCAGCGCCAGCGACGGAAGCCTCATCTGCCACCGGCCGGCGAGCTCGGCCGCCGCCCCGCCATGGCTGCCAGCCTCGACGTCCTGCAGCCGTCCTTTATCTCCCGTGTTGCTCCGTCCCGTCATCAAATTCGGCCGCGCCCCGCCATGGCCGCCATCATGCCTCGTCGGCGCCGCCTCGCCCCTAGCACCGGAGGGCACCGGAGGGCGTCGGAGCCGTCCATCTCCGATTCGGACGGCAGCAGCGATGACCCGCCGATCTAGTCCTGCCTCCATGACCCGGAGCTGGACCCGCCGACCAGGAACCGGAGCCGGAGCTACTGTTGGCAGCTGTGCTACCGTCGGACGGCGACGGCGGCCGGTGCTACTGTTGGCGGGCGGCCGTGCTTCCTCTCATTGGCCGGCCTCCGTCTCGCGCTCCGATGGCGCACCTCGGGCAGCAGCAACGTGCCTGTGAGCTGGCCGGTCGTCGGCATGCTCCCCTTCGTGGTCAACAACCTCGACCGCCTCCTCAACGCCGCCACCACCGTGCTCCGGGACTCCGGCTGCTCCTTCACATTCCGCGGCCCCTGGCTCGTTGGCAGCGACTACCTCATCACGCTGCTACCAGCGGTGCCTCCATGGGTGCACGGTGGTGCTCCCACGGGAAGCGGCGATGCTGCCGAAGGAGCGCCGTGATGCTCCAATAGAAGGGCGGTTGTGCTCCCATAGAAGGGCGACTGTGCTCCCACCGAAAGCGGCGATGGTGTCAAAGGACCGCGACGGTGCTCCATGGGACATGGTGGTGCCCCCACATGAAGGCGTCGATGCTGCCGAAGGAGCACGGTGGTGTCGCCGTCTTCCCCGACCTACTTCAACGATCCATCGTTGCCGGCGTTCCAGCAATCGCGCTTCTCCTCTTCGCCGGACGAGGACAACGAAAGCCGAGGCATCGACCTCAACCAGGACGCCCACTTCAGCGACTCGCCTGTGCTTCGTCGAACTGCAGGCGCCGCGGCCGTAGCGCCGACGCAGCTGTTCACCGATGAAGATACCGACGCCGCGTACGTGCTCGGCGGAATGGCGAGTGGCGAGGTACGCTTCGTCTGCGTCGTTTGAATTGTGCATTTATTGATGTCGCCGGTAGTTTGAATTGTGCATTTATTGATGTTGCCGGCCCGAAACTAGGACGCAATGAACGATATGATCCATGGCCCGACCCCTCTAGTCGACCTCAACCAGGACGATTACGAACAGGTCGGCGAGGAGGGGGAGGAGGGTGAGTGCGGGGAGGGGGAGGGGGAGGAGGAGAGCCAGTTTGTGCATGATGTTGAAACCGGCGATGATATCAAGCTACCGAAAGGCAATAGAGGCAAGACATGGAGGATAAAGGAGGACGAGGCATTGTGTGTGGCATGGATGGGTGTAAGCCAGGACGCCATCATCGGCGCCGGACAAAATAGCAACTCCTATTGGACCCGCATTCACAAGGACTTCCTCGAGAGGACGAAGTACCGGCCGCTCAATGTGCCTCCGGTTTGCAAGGTGAATGCTATAGAGAAGCGGTGGGGGGCTATCCGAGAGGGTGTCAACCGGTTTCATTGGGTTTTTGATCAAGTGAAGGCAAGAAACGAGAGCGGCCACAACCAAGTCGATGTGGTAAAAGATGATACATCAAAAGCTCCCTTCTTTTTTGGCATGCACCAAAGTTTAAATTGTTCTACTAACATGTCTCTTTTAATCTAGTTGAAGGAAGCTATCACGATGCATCAAGAGTTGTACAAAAATAAGCCATTCAAATTCATGCATTGTTGGGATTTGCTTCAAGATTGTCAAAAATGGACTATAATGTGTACGTCCATTGGCAAAGGTGTCCTCGACGAAACCCAGATGCCGGGGTCCGGGCCAACCCCTCGGCCAACTGGGAACAAGAAGGCAAAGACGGCGGCACACAAGGCCGGTGCATCTACCGCCCTACACGAGGAAATTGCCACGTTCATAGCCAAATCCACCATTCTCAAAGAGAAGATGCACGAAGACAACAACCAAAGGTGGAATATGTACTACACCGTGCAAGGCCACAAGATGAAGGAGATGCAAGAAATAAGGGGGGTGAAAGAGATGAAGGTGAAGGAGATGCAAGAAGCCCGGGAGCTCAAGATCATGGCCACGGACACGTCAAACATGCCGGCGGATCGCCAAGAGTACTTTGCTCAGGAGGTGGCGCGCATCATGAATGTGAGGAAGCAAATGGCCGAGGACGCCGACACCCAGGAGGAATGATTTGGTCGCGGTGCCGATGTCTAGTCATATTTTGTTGGCCGTGCCTGTGTTGGCCGGTTTGAACTATTTGGCCGTGCCTGTGTTGGCCGGTGAGAAACTGCCTGGCTGTTCCTGTGTTGGCCGGCCGATGCAACTACCTGGCCGTGCCTGTGTTGGCCGGCCGGTGAAACTACATGGCCTGTGTTGGCCGATTGGTAATTGTATATTTTGGATTCATAGTTATCTGTGTTTGGGAATTCCTTTAGGATGTGCCGGTGGGGGAGGGAAGAAAATACGCCGGATATGTGTCCGGCACCCCGCAATTGGGCCTCCAAACGGGAGGTGTCGGATACGATTTAGGCACCCCCTGTGGAGATGCTCTTAGGCGACCAAATCTCAGATCCGCCATCGCCATCGTTGCTGCAGCTACTCTGACCAAGCCCGGCCTTTGGGCGACCAGATCTCAGATTCGCCATCGTTATGCATCAATTGATCACACATGGTGGTTGATGGATGAACCAGCAGAATAGAAAGCTCATAAATCTCGTATGAGTAATGTAATATACGGTCATCATAGAGTTGTACCATCAATTGAATGTGGTTCCATGAATTGTCAACCCTTAATGATAATAACCATTCAATAACATGGTACTACGTAGTATGCATCAATTGATGTGGAGGTTAGAGTATGCTCCCCGTTTTTTTTTTGGAAACGAAGGATATCCTAACAATTAAGGTGACTACGTACTTGAGATAATTTTCATGCTATAAGTAATGTCGCACCTACTTGTCTCGACAATCCGTGCCTTTTCGCTCTCTGCATATACTCAAGGTTGAACAAATACCATGCAATGAGTGGCCTATATATGTAGTGAAGGTTGAAAAGAAGCCACTTTTCTTTTTCTTGTTTCGTGTTGGATTTTTCACCCCTTTCACATGGGTTTACAATTTTGAGCCAAAGATCAATTCGAGATTATGAAAATATCTTTGGAATGAGAGACGTGGGGGAAAAAGTAGATCCAAAAGTACTTGTTGAAACTACAGTCTCTAGATTTCCGTCTAGACAAACAGATTGGAAAATGTTAGCTCGATTTGCGCCTGTGATGAATGGAGCAACACGATAGTATCCCCGAGCGGGTTAGCGAGCATCCCGGCTAATAACGTGTTGACACAAACACAAAGCCTACTCGCGTAGTATATCCAGGAATCTGCGCGTGCGCTCGGAAAAGTCACTTCGCGTGTCAATGCCGGCTGCTCGCGCGACCAAGGGGTGTTGCACCACACTGGCGACGGAGCGAACAATTAACCATGCACGAGGCAAGTTGGTGAACGCGCCGCTGTATGGAGCATGTTTAGGGGCCAGTTCGGAAGTGTCAACCTTGGCTCCTTACTGCGATCAGATCTCAGATCCGTCATTGGCATCCGCCGCAGCTACTCTACTCTGAATAAGACCGTGGTTGAGCTAAACCATTCTTAATGAAGATAGTAATGCAGCATTTCGTTCATCTTATCCTCCCAGCGTGTAGTTTTTTGGTAGCTTCCGCCAGGTGTTGTACACGTTGATCTCGCCATGCATCCACCACCAGCTTGTCGAACAATAATGGAATTGTGCAAATTGAATACTGCATAGCGGAACACACAAATTGAATATTGCAAATCAATATGGATCACACATGGTGGCTCATGGATCAACCAGCAGAATAAATTGCCTATAAACCTGTTATGAGTAATGTAATACTATACGGTCATCGTGAACCCTTAATTAATGATAATAACCATACAATATCTACTCCAATACGTATTGTTGCAAGAAATGGAGCCTTTAGGTTGCTCCACGTGTTCACTCTCAATAGGCTGGTAGTTTAGGGCACATGATGGTTTTGGGCTGGATTTTGCATGCAGCTTGATCGTGTGGCGTACAGCTGCAACCTGTAACAAATTAAGCGCTTATCTTTGTTACTTATTGTTTAAATAGTTTCCTAAAAAGAAAGAAAGTATATGTGGGAGTGAAGTTTTGGCATCGGGAGGATATGCTCCCGGTTTTTAAATTGCATTTTAAACATATTTGAGATGTTAAAAAATTTGGACAAAAAATTTCGCACGTACATCTCGACATCCTATGGACTCACGAAGTCGTTTCACGGAAAACCGATATTTTTTGTATCGTGTATAAAAAACAAATTTCCGTACTAGAAGAGGCTTTTAATGAGATTTATTTTTTGTCTTTTTCGCACAACCCACAAAAATATCAGTTTTGTGTGAAACTTGACATGCGTACATAGAATGTCGATATATTCATGCCCCATTTTTATTCGGAATATTTTTCACATCCAAAAATATTCTCCCGTGTGTCAAATGAATTTCCACACCCGTACATGTTTTTTCCAACAGAATAGCATATCATTTTATTCGCTCTTCAAACTAACTAATTAAGTTGGCGCCATTGTCAAGTTTGCGGTTGAAATTTTAATCTTCAAGAAATATACATATGCATGAATCAAAGAAACTACAAGAAATTTATATATACATGGACCATAAAAAGAAATTTGCAAATGCATGGACCATAACAACTACATTTACTTCCATTTCTAAGACTCTACAACAACATGTTTTGTCAAAGTTAAGAGTTGTCTCCCAAATTCTAAAAATCTAACATAAAACTACAATCACTACTCCCGCGACATAACTAGGATTCTAGAAAAAAGAGAACTGAACTTTCAGCTAAACAAGGCAGCATCTCATAATCAACGAAAAATAATTAATCTATCAAATAGTTTATCTGAAAAAATGCTAAAATAAATGGGCACATAATAACAACCTAGCACCCCATCTAAAAAAACAACCTACCACCCAAAGCCAAAAAAAAGTTAAGGGAGCAGCGCGGCAAGGCGCGCATATGGGTCTAGTCATGGTTTTATGCATCAATTGATGTAGAGCTTAGAGTATACTCCCCTTTTTGATAAAAAAAAAGTAGCATCACAATTAAGGTGAATATGTAGTCCAGAATTTTTATGCAATAAGTAATGTCACACCTACTTGTCTTGACAAGGCGATCGTGCATTTTCACTCTCTACATATACTCGAGGTCGAACACATACCATGCAATGAGTCGCCTATGTAGTGAAGCTTGAGAAGAAGTCACTTTTCTTTTTCTTGTTTCGTGTTGGATTTTTCATTCCTTTCACATGGGTTTAAAATTTTGAGGAAAAGGCCAATTCGAGACTATGAAAATATCTTCGGAATGAGAGACGTCGGGTAAAAAACAAACCTAAAAGTACTTTGTGTAACTACAATTTTTTGAGTTCCGTCTAGACCAACAGATTAGGAAATCTAAGCTCGATGTGCGCCTGTGATGAATGAAGCAACACGATCTCCCTTCAGAGCAGTTTGGAGTTGGGGGAGAGGGAACACATGTGGGCGACGGTCGGGACATGCCACCATACTAGTGTTCCCCGGGCAGTACAACTCCGGTGGCTAGTGGTACATATCTCACGAAGGTGTTGGCAACACTCGACCATCAAACGGTACACTACTCGCTGCCAGAGGTCACGAGGAACTCTGTACACCAGTTTGACTTCTCACACACCCCGACATGATAGGTTCGGCACTTTGTACTAGTACATTCTTTCACCGGGGAAAATGAAAGGCTTATGTATGTCCCAGTATCCCCCAACTGATTAGAGAGCATTCCAGCTAATCTCGTACTGACATAAACACAAAGCCTACTAACGTATAGCCCGTAAACTGTGCCCGGAAAAGTCATTCCAGTATATCAAACGATGTGCAGTGCACTTCGCGTGTCAGTGTCGCTGCTCGCGCGACCAAGTGGTGGCGCACCACACTGACGACAGAGCGAACAACCATGCACAAGACAACTTGGTAAACGTGCCGCTGCAGGAGCTTTGTTTACGTTCGGCAGTGACAACCTTGGCTCCGTCGGCCTTCAGAGCATCTGCACCGGGGCTACTTTAGAGCCCGAACAAAAAAAACAGGCTACACCGAGGGTTGTAAAGGCTTTGTCCGGTTCGAAACCTGTACCGGTATCGCCAACAGGTCTTCAAAGTTGGTGGCTGGCTTCGCGGTGTCGGACACAGTTTGGTCCGAGCCTCCGACACATCTGACCCGTCCGTCAGCTACACGAAACGAATGGCGGGAATTTTCCCCCTACATTGCCGCGCCGGCCGCCAAATCTTGGACTTCTTCCCTCATTTTTCATAAACCTCTCCCCTTCTATCTCGCCCCCGCCGCCGCCGCCCACCCGTACTCCTTCCTCGTCCCTCCGCCGGCTCGTTCATCGCGTCCAATAGCCGACGACGATGGCTCCGAAGCCGGCGGGAGTGAGTCTAAGAAAGCCCACCCATAGCAAAGCCGCCAAGGAAAAGGGTACGAGGGTCGTGCCGATGAAGCCACCGGTGATGAAGGCGGAAGAAGTGGAGCCGCCGACGATCCGCCCACAAGAAGTAGCGGATCGGGCGGCGGCGTCCCAGTTACGAGCTGACCGGCGACAGCGGGCGAAATTGAGGATAGCGCACGGCCTCGCCGTCCAATCTTTAGGCGGCATGACCCAAGAGAGCTCGTCGTCTCGCCCTCCTCGGGGATCGTCGTCGCCGTCTTCCCCGACCTACTTCAACGATCCATCGTTGCCGGCGTTCCAGCAATCGCGCTTCTCCTCTTCGCCGGACGAGGACAACGAAAGCCGAGGCATCGACCTCAACCAGGACGCCCACTTCAGCGACTCGCCTGTGCTTCGTCGAACTGCAGGCGTCGCGGCCGTAGCGTCGACGCAGCTGTTCACCGATGAAGATACCGACGCCGCGTACGTGCTCGGCGGAATGGCGAGGTATGCTTCGTCTGCGTCGTTTGAATTGTGCATTTATTGATGTCGCCGGTAGTTTGAATTGTGCATTTATTGATGTTGCCGGCCCGAACCTAGGACACAATGAACGATATGATCCATGTCCCGACCCCTCTAGTCGACCTCAACCAGGACGATTACGAACAGGTCGGCGAGGAGGGGGAGGAGGAGGATGAGTGCGGGGATGGGGAGGGGAGGAGGAGAGCTAGTTTGTGCACGATGTTGAAACCGTCGACGATATCAAGCTGCCGAAGGGCAATAGAGGCAAGACATGGAGGATAAAGGAGGACGAGGCATTGTGTGTGGCATGGATGGGTGTAAGCCAGGACGCCATCATCGGCGCCGGACAAAATAGCAACTCCTATTGGACCCGCATTCACAAGGACTTCCTCGAGAGGACGAAGTACCGGCCGCTCAATGTGCCTCCGGTTTGCAAGGTGAATGCTATAGAGAAGCGGTGGGGGGCTATCCGAGAGGGTGTCAACCGGTTTCATTGGGTTTTTTATCAAGTGAAGGCAAGAAACGAGAGCGGCCACAACCAAGTCGATATGGTAAAAGATGATACATCAAAAGCTCCCTTCTTTTTTGGCATGCACCAAAGTTTAAATTGTTCTACAAACATGTCTCTTTTAATCTAGTTGAAGGAAGCTATCACGATGCATCAAGAGTTGTACAAAAATAAACCATTCAAATTCATGCATTGTTGGGATTTGCTTCAAGATTGTCAAAAATGGACTATAATGTGCACGTCCATTGGCAAAGGTGTCCTCGACGAAACCCAGATGCCGGGGTCCGGGCCAACCCCTCGGCCAACTGGGAACAAGAAGGCAAAGATGGCGGCACACAAGGCCAGTGCATATACCGCCCTACACGAGGAAATTGCCACGTTCATAGCAAAATCCGCCATTCTCAAAGAGAAGATGCAGGAAGACAACAACCAAAGGTGGAATATGTACTACACCGTGCAAGGCCACAAGATGAAGGAAATGCAAGAAATAAGGGGGGTGAAAGAGATGAAGGTGAAGAAGATGCAAGAAACCCGGGAGCTCAAGATCATGGCCACGGACACGTCAAACATGCCGGCGGATCGCCAAGAGTACTTTGCTCAGGAGGTGGCGCGCATCATGAATGTGAGGAAGCAAATGGCCGAGGACGCCGACACCCAGGAGGAATGATTTGGTCGCGGTGCCGATGTCTAGTCATATTTTGTTGGTCGTGCCTGTATTGTCCGGTTTGAACTATTTGGCCATGCCTGTGTTGGCCGGTGAGAAACTGCCTGGCCGTGCCTGTGTTGGCCGGCCGATGCAACTACCTGGCCGTGCCTGTGTTGGCCGGCCGGTGAAACTACATGGCCTGTGTTGGCCGATTGGCAATTGTATATTTTGGGTTCATGGTTATTTGTGTTTGGGAATTCCTTTAGGATGTGCCGGTGGGGGAGGGAAAAAATACGCCGGATATGTGTCCGGCACCCCGCAATTGGGCCTCCAAACGGGAGGTGCCGGATACGATTTAGGCACCCCCTGTGGAGATGCTCTTAGGCGACCAAATCTCAGATCAGCCATCGCCATCGTTGCTGCAGCTACTCTGACCAAGCCCGGCCTTTGGGCGACCAGATCTCAGATTCGCCATCGTTATGCATCAATTGATGTGCAGGTTAGAGTATACTCTCCTTTAAAAAAAGGATATCCTGACAATTAAGGTGAATATGTACTCGAGACAATTTTCATGCGATAAGTAATCTTACACCTACTTGTCTCGACAAACCGTGTATTTTCTCTCTCTACATATACTCGAGGTCGGACAAATACCATGCAATGAGTGGCCTATGTAGTGAAGGTTGAAAAGAAGCGGAAATCAGTATTGGCTTGTAGGTCTAGATGATCACATCATCTGTACCATCCTTTTGCCTCGTGATCTCCCACCACCAGGTGTATTCCCACATGTATTCGCAAAGTATGTACTGTATATGCCAGAGATCGGTCCCACAGCTGCAGCTCACATTATGCACCACGGCCCAGCAATCCTCTTCACGGAACAAGATGGAGAGCACTTTTTATGTACGGGCTACCGTCGAAACTACTCCACAGAATTAATGGTGTCACCTGCATATACACCTACCACCCAACTATAGGCCTAAACAAACTCACATTTCAAATAATATATATCACCACATGACGAGCTCACGCACCCGAACAGCCGAGAAATGATTCAATCATCCCACTTCTACGAATTAGCTAAAGTCAAATTAGCAAGACCATAGAAAACAAGGATTTGGTTACCCAAATGAAAAAAAAAATCTCGGTGGTTGGAAGGCAGCGTCATTTTCCGGTAACTCGTAAATGTGGTTACCCTAGAATTATCCGTTGTTGAACGGGCGAGATTTTCCGGATATAATTTGAAGATCCATATATGAAACATTACGAAAAAAATCAACAATATATTTTGGAAAGCCTAATTCAGTTTTTGTTGAAACGACTTTGTGAGCACATAGAATGTTAAGATGTCGTCGAGGCATTTTATCTGGATTTTTTTGATATTTTAAAATGTGTTTATAAAATACTTTTAAAAACGAGCATATGCTATTGGGTGAGAAAATTCAATTCGACACATGGAGCATATGCTACCGGGTGCGAAAACATTACGCTAGGACGAGAAAATTCAATTCGGCACATGGAGCATATGCTCCTGCCATTGGAAAAAGAAAATCTTAAAATGTTAAAAGAAATATGAACAAACATTTAGCGTGTACCGGCATACGTCTCGGCATTTCATGTTGGCGCATCAAGTTTCAGGACATTTCTGCTGGTTATGTAAAAAGACAAAAAGATGACTCGTAATAAAAAAAATACTTTTTTAGCATCGTATTTTATCTTTCTATACACGACATAAAAAAATGGGTTTTGCTGCAACGTCTTTATGAGACCATAGAATGTCAAGACGTAGTCGTGACAATTTTAGTCCGAGTGTTTTGACATGTCGACATGTCTTTACAAAACATTTTAAAAAACAGGAGCATATGCTACCGGGTATCAAAACATCACGCTCCGACGAGGAAATTCAATTCAACACATGGAAGCATATGCTCCCACCAACAGAAAAAATATCTTGAAGTGTTAAAAATTTATGAAAAAAAATTTGGCGCGTGCGCCTCGGCGTTTCATGTGGGCATGCCAATTTTCTCGTAAAACCGACAATTTTTTGTTGACTATGTGAAAAAACAAAATGATGTCTCTTGAAAAGTCCTTTTTAGCATCAAATTTTATCATTTCTACACACGGCACGAAAATATTGATTTTCGGTTAAACGACTTTGTGAGCATATATAACGTCTATATGTAGTCGTGACATTTTTTTGCCTGATGTTTTGACATTACAAAATGTGTTTAGAAAACATTTTTAAAAACATGAGCATAGTAAGGACACATTATTTTGACTCATGGGGGCATCTAATCTTATTATGGGAAATGCATTTTAATATTAAATGTTAAAAAACTCTGAAACAACTTTTAGGTTTACATATGAACATTTTGTATTTATCACACAAACTTTTGAGGAAAAAATAACATTTTGTATGGTTTGTATAAAAATGACAAATTTTTGTGTTCTAAAAATGAATTTTCACGAAACATTTTTGGTCTTTTTTTACACAGGCCTCAAAAAATATAATTTTCTACGGAACTTTGTGTGCGGAAATAAAAATATCTAGATGTACAACCGATATTTTTCCATAATTTTTTAATATGAATTTATTTTTCCATAGTGAGAGCATCTAGTCCACTACCCTTGCACTGGCTGAAATGGATGCCGTGTAAGAGGTTGACGGCGAAAAATTATGGACCAACAGTACATTTAGTTTGTTGAATACCTGCACCGCATCAGCGTGGACGTTCTGCTGTACTGGCTCGCATTAAATGGTTGCTTAAATGTCTACATCTATGCTCGTACTCCCCAATACGGTAATTTTAGAAAGTCACCAAAGGCTGCAACATCTGACACGAACACATCCCAATGTCCTAATGAACGCTCCAGATAGTATGACTAGCTGGTCATACGACCCAAAACTGCCGCCTTCCGAAAGGAAGCCACGTTTTTTTTCCCTGTGTCGTGTTGAATTCTTCACCCTTTTCACCTGGGTTTTACAATTTGCAGCAAACGGATCAATTCGACGATTGTGAAAATATCTTAGGATGAGCGACATCGTGGAGACAATACCCTAAAAGTACTTCGCGAAACTAGGTCTCTAGATTTCCGTGAGACAAACAGATGAAAATAGAAGTCCAATGGGTATCAAGTGGTAATGCTACCATGTTGCAAAAGCTTGCGCAATAATGATGAAAGGGTATATAGTATCATAGGAATACGTAACTACGGATCTATGCAAAATGGTCTACCTTAATAAGTATATTGTAGATACACAACATTATACTACTATGTAAGAATAACTGTTTAGCTCGATTTGCGCCTGTGATGAATGAAGCAACACAATCTCCCTTCACCGCAGTTCGAAGCTGAGGGACAGCAGAGCCACGTGGGAAACGGTGGGGGCATGCTACTGTACTACTGTTCCCCCGGCAATATGACGCTGGTGCTAGTGCTACGTATCTTCAGTTAGCAAAACTCCACCATCAAGCGGTTCGCTAGTCACCTGACATTCCTGGCTACGCGAGTAGTACAGCTGCGAGAGGTCAATCTCGTCATCCAGATTCCACCAGCAGCTTGTCCAACAAAAACGGATCCGTGAAAACTGAATATTGTGTACTGGAACACATTTCTTCAAACTTAGCAAAAAAAAAAAAAGCATATTGGTTAGGATCTAGAAATAGTTTTCGTATTTTTCTTGGAACTTGGGAAAACGATTTTTTCTAAGTATAGGAAATGTCTAAACCAAAACCAAGGATCGTTATAGTTACTCACAGGATCATTATGGATCACACATGGTCGTTGATGGATCAATCAGCAGAATAAAAGGCACATAAATCTGTTATGAGTAATGTAATATATGGTCATCATAGAGTTGTACCATCAATTGAATGTGATCCATGAGTTTTGAAACTTTAGGGTGTGTTTGGGAGCAAAGTTTTCTTAAAGTATTCTAAGAATACTATGGTTTCTGAAAATACCATGGTTCTAAATACTTCTAGGTGTTTGGCCTTAACCAAAAACTGTAGTTTTATATACTTCAATATTGACGAAATTCCACTAATTTGAAGTGTATAGAAAGGAGGTTCATACCTCCTTTTCCAAAACTAAAGTATATGTTTGCTACGCATCGAAATATTGCAGTTTTGAAATACTTTATCTTTAGAAACACTTCATGGCCAAATGGAGCCTTAATGATAATAACCATTCAATAACATGGTTGTATGCATCAGATGTAGAGGTTAGACTATACTCCCCTTTCTGAAAAAGGGTATCCTGACAATTAAGGTGAATATGTACTCCATAAAATTTTCATGCAATAACTAATGTCACACTTACTCATCTCAACAAATCGTGCATTTTCTCTTGCTACATATACTCGAGGTCGGACACATACCATGCAATGAGTGGCCTATGTAGTGAAGCTTCAAAAAAAGCCACATATTTTTCTCTTTTGTCACGTTGGAATTTTCATCCTTTTCATCTGGACTCACAATTTTGAGCAATAGACCAATTCAAAAATATGAAAATACATTCGGAATGGGAGACATCAGGAAAAAAGTAAACCTAAAAGTACTTCGTCAAACTACAGCATTTGAGATTCGGTCTGGAACAAATAGATTGGGAAATCTAAGCTTGAAGCATTAATACTTCTCTTTCTTTTAATTTTCCTCTATATATCCTTCAATTCTAGTACACTTTGTTCGATGTACTTAGTAATCCATAAAAAGAACGAGGTGTGTTATGCTGTTGACGCCTCACTTATACGCTTCAGCTTTAGCACCAATGTACTTGAGAATATTTTTAGTGGTAACTTTTGTGTTTTTTAGCAACATTACCATAGGGGAAGCCTCTACTTTTGGATAAGAAAATTTTGCTATTTTAAAATAAATGGGGAAAGCCTAAAATGGCTCATTCCTTCTTATGATTTTAAATGTATCGAAACCTTTTCAAACATTGAGACTAAAAATAGGTGGATGTTCCTTGTAAAATTAGGAATACACTGATATTTGTTTTGTGTATTTTCATGACATTTAAAGTCGCTCAATTTTTTAGAAACATGTTCTTTTTGTTTTTCAAGGGGTTATTTGCAAAATCTTCCTTTTGTCTTCTACCTTGAGCCAGTAGGACGAGCAGCGTGTCATCCTTGCGCATGGGCCATGCTAATCTTCTCTGTATCGTTCTAATTTTATCGGATGTAACCTTGTATAGGCGATGGCCAGTGCAGTGTACTAAAGGTAGAAGAAAAGTTACTAGACTATTTCCTTTTTTATATTGGATTTTCCATCCATTTCCCCCATGTTTATTTTACAGTTCCAAGTTGTCTAAAGTTGATTTCATAGTTGTTATTTATTTCCGGAAGTAAAGTAACAAAATTATACCAGATGCACATGAAACGCGACGCCTTCCCAATTGTTGACAAGCCGAGAACCCCAGGCTATTTTATCACAGTAGAGTACTAGGGGTGTAAACATATATGATAATTTTCTTTGCACCAAATCTGGCCCTGTAACCGTTTTGAAGCATTATTTTAGAGAATCCAACGTATAAAGATATACGATTCCGAAGGGGACGTGCGGATACCGTGTAGGATATGGTAGAGATAGCATGCCTATATGGATTGTATTAATTTTTCAAATGTATTATTCGATTTTTGAGTCAAATATCAAGATCAATCGGAGAAATCTGTAGTACTAGGTCATTGAGTTCTTACTGGGTCATTGAGTTCATTCGGCGAGCATGTCTATCGCTCAAATTTACCACTTACCGACTGATGGATCAATTATTCAATTTATGTTTATAACATCTCGTCAATGACTTGGGTTTTAGTATAAAATCATGTCACCATTTTCTTAACTAATTGACTCTTCTAAGTCAGAAAGGTTAATTCTATCTTAAGGTTTGCTAAAAATATAATTATGTGTCTATGGGAGTGTTATCTGACTATTTTTTTGTTTGACTCTACCTTCGTTTCTGATTCGAATCCACGCTTCGAGTATCCACATTTGAATCCGTAATCAATCATTATCTGTTCCCCTTCGAATTTTAAAAAATAGAGTAAATGACATGGTACCTACAAATTACAATTCCATCCTATGCATAGGTATGCACCCAATAAAAAGCGGTGAGCTCACCAATGCACATGACCATCGCACCTTGTGGACATGGAGACCTTGTCAGCCGGTTAAGCTTATACATTGTTTTTCATATATGCTGTGCTGGAATTCTGTTTTTCATATATGTTGTGTGTTAGCTATTATTATTTTTATATATTGTGTTGTTTGGCGGAAAGTCCAAATGGTGGCTGAGCTCCATGGAGCTCGGTTTCCTAAAAAAAATTGAATACGCAAATTTTTGTTTCAAAAAATTGTGAAAAAAAACCAGAGTTGTAGACAATACATTGATACACCATTGTGACAATTTTCATGACCAAATTCCTATTATTACGAGCTACACAAAAAAGACAAATCTAGCAGAATTTCAAAATTTTAAGATTGTGCACCGATTCAGATCTGCCGATTTGTCTTTTTTCCCCAGATCAAAATACAACGTATTTGGTCCTGAAAATTTTCACAATGGTAGATCAATGTATTATCTACGACTATGATTTTTTTTTTCAGAATTTTTCAAAACAAAAATTTGCGGATTCAAATTTTTTTATAAAACCGAGCTCCATGGAGCTCGACCTCCATATCGCCGTTCTTTTTAGGACTCCGATGCAGGTTTGGTTAAGCTCCACCAGACGGGGTGCCATCTGTATTGTAGACCCTTGTCCAACTACAGGCTAGATGCATGTTTGTCCTTTTACTTGAACCTTGGCAGTAACTGATGGAGAGAATCAGAGAAAATACAGTACTAAAGGCAAATTATTGAGGGAATAAGGAAGGGGCGAAACTTTTATAGGACATTTCTGCAAGAGGGCTAGTCTAACTCTTAAATGATACTTGAGAATTAGTCAAGAACACTATTACCCAACATCAAGTGCACCCTATAGATCAAAGTCAGTCACAGTATCGGTGGGCCTGCATTTCAGTGTTCATGGTGTGCGTGTTCTGCAGCACAAGGGAGAGAAGTACAGACACAGGTCAAGGACTACAACCCTGCAACAGAGCCTAGCGATAGCATAAACTGCAGAGAGCAAATGACCTCCTATCCTCCATGGATCTGAATATGATGCCGAACAAGCCACCAAATGAACGATTCCACACCATTTACATATATCTATTTTATGTACTTTTCTCGAATGCGCACCACTAAATGCACGTCGTTTCACATCAGAGATATGTATTATGCTGATGTTCCAAGTCTTTATTCAGCCATTACGGATCAGATTTGTTGGCTCGCTCAAAACATAACTAGGCAGTTCGTACTTGGCACCTGCATTGCAGTTTACTCTGAATTAATGCAGATTCTAGAGATAAAAACACTTGAAGTCTTGAACAATAGCAGTGCAACTTGTAAAGATAAAAAAGCAACTCCGAACGAAGATAGGCTCACCTCTCTCATCATAACAGACCGTAAGATCGGGATTCGAAACGATGATTCCAGCACTGTCCACTATGGTCTGTGCAAGAGTTAAATCAGCTTCTGTGGCAGCAGCCCTAAGTGCATCCCAAATCTCTGTACAAATAGATAGACAGTAGCTTATCACCAAGACCATACATGTAAACTACCATGCTACAGTTACAGAATGGTGTTCAAAGTTCAAAGCATGCGACCATTTCTATCATAAAAGTTGTAATGCCAATTTTATCCAGATGGGGAAACCGAGAAATAAAATCTGATTACTGGTGAAACTAGTATTTTACTTACATTTTATCTAGTCATTTTGTTCCATTTGACATGACTTGAATATCATGAGCTACTAAGTAGTACCAATGAGCCCAGAGGTCACTAACAATTCGTAAGAATGAAATACTTTATGTGTGCAGTTAACAGGTCCTAGAATTTTCTGTTTGGAAAAAATTACTTGGGCAGATAAAGTATAAGAAAGCGGTCATTGAAAAAGTGAAATTTAAGTACCAAAGATATCTCTGTAGCAAATTTGACAGGTACAGCGGTTGAGCGGTAACAAATAAACCACAAAGGAATGTTACAATAACTTGAGACCACAGACAGCATTGCAAATCCACCCAGCCAGGTGGGAGTAATTCTTATCCCTCCCCACCTTTAAACAGAATACTAACTTCCGACCAGCTTTGTGCAAGCACTTAAATACCTTTCTGTCCACCATAATGTGGCGCTGTGTCCCAGAATTCATCACACATCTGTTTGAGTTGAGCTGGTGTTATTGGTTGAGTGTGCTTCCAAGGCTTTGGCTTTCTTAGCTTCTTACTGCTCTCTGTAATTGAGAGAAAATGTTAAGAGCTAACTATTGAATATATCCGAAGTCACCGCAAAGTTATCATGCAAAGGAAATTTAGAATTACCACGCAAAGGGTATCAACGTGCGACCATATAATTTTTCGAGTACACAAGCAGGATTGTAGCTAGTCGAGTAATTGCTGATAAGAGCAGGATGCCTGTGTTTAACCAACTCGCCACAGTAATGCCTACTTGTTACAATACAACTGTATCTATAAATGCCTAAATGGACAATCATCTTTATGAACAGATATCTTACAATTTTAATGGTACAAGCAAAAACTCGTATTCAGTAACTTGGCCTGTATTTGGAGCAGTTATACCACCTCACAGAACTCTCTACACAAGTAGAATAAACGCTAGATGTAGGAGGGCGCACTACATCAGTGGACACTGAACAGACAAGTGTTTTAAGGGTAAAAAGATGGTCACTTAAAATAGCAAGTAGAGCAACCATTGGCGCAAATGAGTGCGTCTTTTTGAAACGCTCCACCTAATAAAGTACAGAGAACTAGATGTAAAGTACAGGGAACTGGATACGCTGTTAGCGATTGATGAAAAGAATTTGTCCCTAATCCGAACAGAGACAATTCTATCAGAGAATAAATTGTCACTTTGGCATTTGCAAGATATTACAGATTATTACTGTTTTATCCTCCTAGAGAAAAAATCATTTCAGTTGCTTTGCAGAATACTGATAATTTTATCTTCCCACTAATCAAATCCACATGCTACTTTCATGGATTTCCACTACTCACTACACTGTAAGCCTGACCGCAGTAAAAAAGCACCATGACGACAACCAAAAATTATTCGGCACACTAGCACATCTGATAAACAAACTACATCATAACAATCTCCAGGCACCACTAAACTTCGTCCCTATGAACAATTCTGCCACTCTGTCGCAAAATAAATAATCCAATTACAGCACCGAATTCTTCGCTTTGGCTGAATTTTTTGTTGGAATATTAACTAACCAATTTCAAACGGGGAGCAGCACAGTTGAAGTAATCGGATAAAAGCCGAGGAGGATGATCAGCAAATCGAGTTAGTCCGACTCGTACCCCCAGTTTTTTTTTTTTTAGATAAAAAGGGTGGTCCTCGATTTCATTAATGAAACAAAAGCTACAAAGTCTCATTTTACAACGCACTCCTAGCCCTAGGTGCAGTTCATATAGGAAATTCAGCTCTGATCTTTGTACATAACCAGGCAGCAAGAACGACAAACAGAGGAAGAACCAAGCAAGAAAAGATAGCACCAAGGAAGATTATCGTTGAAAAATACCATCAACTTTGGGCGTGGATCCAGCGCAGCCCATGGCGGCGGCCGCCGATCAGGCGCTCATGCGGCGAGCCCTCCGGGAACCTCTCAGAGCGGAGCCGGATCTCGCGGCGGGAGAACCGGGTCGTCCAGGAAAGGAGAGCGCGGTGGATTGAAGCGGAAGCGATCAGCGGCACCACCGGGCATGTGACTGACAGAGTGAAGAAGAGTCCTCAGAGCAAGTATAATAGAGCTGACTCAGCCGGCTATAAGCCGTTAAATAATATATTTATGCTGAGTTGGAAAAGAGAAGTAGAGAGAGAAGAGAAGCGGGCTATAGAATAAGAGCCCGTTGCAGCACGTGCTCCTAGCCACTTTGTAAGCATGTCATATGGACCATATACTAATAAAATAGTATGCTCTTAAATCTACCTATTATATATGTTGACTATAAGATTGGCTATAGATGACATGGCACTACGTTGTAGCCGGCTACTGGCTATATTATTATCCTTGCTCTCAGGGAGAGAATAGAAATACTGGCAGGGGGGGAGGTGACGTCGACGCGCGGGCCAGGTGTCCCGCCACGTGGCATCCCGCCCAGCCCACGTGGCCATCGGACAACCACCGCTCGCTCACTGCAGCGTGGGTCCCGCTAGCGTCCAGACACGTCTTCCTCCTCTGCCACCTGGTTCTCTAGGCCCGCGGCCACTGCCACTCGGGTCCCACCTCCCGGACAGGGTCACGCCGGTCCGCACCTCCCCTTCTCGTCCCTTCCATTGCTGGCCTCCTCCTCCTCCTCCTGCCACACCTCGGCTCCTCTCCGCCATTCCCCTCCGCATCTGGAGCTCCGAATAAACCCCGAACCCTAGCCGCCGCGCCGCCGGCGCACCGACCCGCCGCCGCAGCCATGAACGCCTTCCGCTTCCTGGGGGACATGACCCACCTCTTCTCGGTCATCGTCCTCCTCCTCAAGATCTACGCAAACAAGTCCTGCTCAGGTAAACAAAATCCGTCCATACGCTAGGGTTTCCGCCCCTTGTTTCTTCCTCTTCTGGTGGGGGGGGAATCCGCCGGCCGCTCACGGATCTGCTCGCGCGTGCCTCGCAGGGGTGTCGAGGAAGACGCAGGAGCTGTACCTGGCCGTGTTCGTGGCGCGGTACCTGGACCTCTTCACCGACTACATCTCGCTCTACAACACGGTCATGAAGCTCGTCTTCATCAGCACCTCGGCGGCCATCGTCTGGTACATGCGGCGCCACCCGCAGGTGCGCCGCACCTACGACAAGGACCAGGACACCTTCCGCCACGTCTTCCTCGTCGCCGCCGCCTTCGTGCTCGCGCTCATCTTCAACGACCGGTTCACCTTCCGCGAGGTGATGTGGCCTTGATCTGTACTGGGCTGTTCCTTGCATTCTTTCTTTAATTGATGGTGTGTTAGCCTGTTAGGAGATGACAGACGGTGTGATTCGTTTGGCTAATTCTGCGTGCAGTGAGAAATTTGAGTTTTTGCGTAGTAGCTCGTGCGATTGTCCAGGCTCCAGGCTGGTAGTCCTCTGTGACATTGTCATGTATTAGCAGATTCAGCTGAGTATGCAACAGTGGAGCTACATTGCTGACCCCATTTTGCAGTTCGATCTTACTCAAATAGGAAAAGAACTGTTTCTATGCAGTAATGCGGTGATTTGATGATCATATCTCACTTAAATATGCCAAATTCCAGATTAATTTTTTCAGTTCACATTTCAATCCTGTGTGACATTGTCATTCAACAGATCCAGCTGAGTATGTCCTGTGGAGCTACAATACTAACCCTGTTTTGCAGTTTGATCTTACTCAAATAGGAAAACAAACTGTTTTTATGCAGTAATGACTAATGATGTGCTTTGGTGATCATACCTGACATAAATCTACCAAATTCCAGATTTATCTTATCAGTTCACATTTCAACCTATTTTACAGAACAGTCTGTGTTACACTTGAAAACTTGAGTGTTAAGCTGAAGGTGCCACAATCCTAGAATAGTATATGCTACATAGACAAAAGGTGAAGAACACCCATCTTAGCGGACAATATCTACAAACTATTCTTTACAATGTCCACAACAATATTCAAATAATTGGCAACTCTTGTCTAGGTGAAATTCAATTTAATCCATCCATTTTGTATGTTTACTTATGCTATACAGCTTATCTTATTTGGTAAGTGACCACCTTTGTTGGGAAAACATGCCCACATTCGTTTTTCTGCTATGATTTAGGTACTTGGTGAGCCATTGTAGTGTATTAGTAAGATTTGGCCAAACTGTCCTATTAATTCATTATTTTGGCACCCTAACTTTTCACTAAATATTATCACTTTGCAGATATGCTGGGCGTTTTCGATTTACTTGGAGGCTGTGGCGATTCTCCCTCAGTTAGTTCTACTCCAGAGAAGCAGAAATGTTGATAACTTGACTGGACAATATGTTCTCTTTCTCGGGTATGAGTTTTATGCCAAATAGGCGATTTAGTTGGGTCCTTAGCTTTTGGCGTCCCTATTGCACACAGAAATGAAACCTGTTTTCATTGCATGCTTCATATAAAAGATATATTGGTTTATCTATCTTGGTGTGGGTATCTGGAAGGTAGCACAAACATATGTAGTTTAAAACCATCACTTGTTGGATTGTTCATAGAGCAAATTTAGTAGCTTTTAATCAGGTGTTCAGAAGTTGTGTAATAGATGTGTAGTTTTGTTTTGCTTTGACCTATTTGGACAGGAGAAAGTTGAACCCCAATTGTTTTAGTTCTTTATCTATGCGTATGCAATATGTTTTTCATCTTGATGTTGGTGTTAAGTTAGGGCTCATCTGACTTGCTGTTATCATGCTTATTAGTTTTTGCGGTGCGTCCTGGCCTCTGGGCTGACCTGGGCCGTCCTTGACTGAAGCTCCCAATTTAAATTAGGGGTAGCCAGTGCCACATTGGTCGCATTATATATAATGTATTGTAGCTAGATTTTAATTATGCATGTGACTCTGTAGAAATTTAAGTTTAAGCTCTCGAAAAACCATTTAAGCGATAGAGCAAGAACAAATTCTCCTGAAGATGAGTGTGCCTGTGTCTCCAGTTACTTTTCGATTGTTTATAGGCCAACAATACTTGTTTTGCAGGGCCTACCGCGCATTTTACATTCTAAACTGGGTGTACCGTTATTTCACCGAGGGTCACCAAAGCAGATGGATCCGTGAGTCCAAATATATTTTTCTGCTCTTGTTTCATCCCCCATGTTTTATTATAAGCATTGTTTCCTAACGTTTTCTGTTTCTTTCAGCTTGGATTGCTGGTCTGGTCCAAACTGGTCTATATGCCGATTTCTTCTACTACTATTTCTTAAGGTAAACTGCATAACGTTTTGCAAGACATGCTTCATTCACACGCTCCTCGGTTACTGAAAAAGTTGTGTCGATCGTTGCAGTTGGAAGAACAACGTGAAGCTCGAGTTGCCTGCCTGAGCACCTCGGTCATGTTAGGAAGGTGCAAATTGCATGGCTCGGAAGTGCTACCTAAACTAGTTGATACTCTTGGCATGAAGAGACATGGTGAAGTGGTGACCAGATGCGATTGGTAGACTAAAATCTTTGACTGAAAATTGATGGTCTGTATTGGTTCCCTTGGCAAAAACCTGTTACGTTTCAGAAGCTAACAGTTGGTACCGCACAATAGTAGAGACTAGTTCCGTTTTGTGCCCTCAGATGGAGAGCCGGCAAATCCCTATTATTCATTTTGCGCCGTTGTTTGCGTGCTCTATCTCACCTGTGCTGTAAACAAACAACGTGATCTCCACTGGTCTTGCCAGCTTATGTAAACCAAAATACTTCAACTATGTGTATGGACTTGAACTATGCCCTTTGTTTGTACTGTAGTTGCTGCATCGAAAATCTCTTGTGCTTCTGGAAGATCCTGTACGCTTAAACGTGCCAGACCTCTTTTCTGTTGGGACGTGCAAGGTGATGCAGCCCTTTGGAGTTGCCGTCGAGTTAATGCGGTCGTTGGACAGATGAGGTCGACCGGGCTGGTAGGTTCCAGATTCCACGAAGCTGGACGGACAGGACAGTGGTCCAGTTTTATACCACTACTGCTCATACGGTTAGCCATGAGGAACATCATCGGTGGTGGTAAAACTCATGTAAAGAACATCTAAAAGGAAAAAAAAAAACTCATGTTAAGAAATCGAAAATTGAATGATCGCGTGTTGTTGGTGCGTTCGTCAGACCATCTCCACGGGCACCAGTCAAAGGACCCCAAAGACCTGTTTGGCGTTCAGACTCAGAGAAAAACGTACACCTCCCAACGGTTCCGACCGGAACGAATTTTGTTCGGCACCCCGAGGATTGTTCCGGACATCTCCGCTTGATCTTCCGGTTACAAGATGGACATCCATGATGGTGAGAGCCGAGCCGCATACTTCCCGTCGTCTCCACAATGCCTCCCCACCACATAGCCACGTGATTCACTCTCTCCTAGGCCGCACGCCGCCGTTTTCCGTTGTCGGACCCGTCGTCGGACATCAAGAGCAACAACGAGCCGCCGTCGGGGGGGGGGGGGGGGGGGGGGGGGGGGGGTGGGGGGATCGGCCTCGCCAGTGTGGCCGGAGGGCATCAAGGCGTCGCTCGGCTTCGCGACGACGGAGGCGACCGGTCGCCAGCTCATGGATGCCTAGCGGCAGGCCCAGATGGACATCCTCGCGCAGAGAGCCGCCCACGAAGCTGCTCGCATGGACATGGTGGCGGACAGATTTTCGAGGGTGTTAGACAAATTTTAGGGTGTGCAGGTGGAGATGCTCTTAGTGCTCTTAGATTCAGGGGGAGGTGAGCCAGCTATGGGTGGTGGCGAAGGAGCAGACGAACGACCACATCCTCGAGGTCGGCTGGTCGTCAACTCATGAAGGCCGAGCATCAGATCCAAATGGGCATCCTCGTATAGAGAGTCGCCACCGATGCCGCCCATGAAGCTGCCCACACGGACATGGTGACGGATAGATTTTCGAGGGTGTCAGACAAAATTTAGGGTGTGCCGGTAGATTGCTCACATTCGCCTGAGACTCCGGTCTGTTTTTGCTATGTCCAATTCTTTTAGGTCATGAACAACGCAGATATCTATACTTCTTATAAACCAAAACCCCAGTAACATGCATTTATGATTTTCTATCTCAACATGCAAGCTATCCACATCACCTACTATTGTAACCAATCAATTGTCCATATCATCCCACTAATATTTATTAATGATTGTATATATTTACATGCAACATATCCACGTCATCCTTTGTGATAAGTCATACAATTGTTCACATCACCAATTTTTTTTTACACACCTTTATTCATTCATAATTTACACCATCAACCAAATGAGTTACTATGTTTGGGACGTCAAATACACAACGATTTCAGGTCAATTAATTTTAGCCTCTCAACTACAATTGAATTACTCATATATTTTTTCAACAACTTTGAATTCACATTTTATGTATCTTCTATAAAAATAACCGCTGCAAAGCGCGGGTACCGATCTAGTGTTCTCATATCATGGTGACGCAGCGTGTTGCGTATGTGCTAGCGTCTATCTCTATCGTTTCCATCCTCCGAGTAAACTGCAGCGCAATTTCTCGTCTGGTAAAAACGGATAACGCGAGCGCTCGTCGGGTTCTCCGCTGCCGCCGCCGTTGACGCCGAGCGTTAAAAGCCACACGGAACTCCGTGTTCCGGTGGTACGTACGGCTCTCTCCCCTGCACTCCAACCAACCACGGAACCACCGCCCCAAGTCCACACCCCAAGGTCGCCGCCGCAGCAACCCACGATGTGCACGCTGGAGCAGCGCGGCCGGGTCTTCGTGCTCACCCTCACGGGCGACGGGGAGCACTGGCTGGGCCACCCGCTCATCGCCTCGATCCGGTCCGCCCTCGCCTCCGTCGCGGCCCAGGCCGCGCAGGCGGGCCCGGGGGCGGCCCTGGTGACCGTCGCCGAGGGCCGCTTCTTCTCCAACGGGCTCGACATCGGGTGGGCGGGCACCTCCCGCGCGCGCCTCGGGGAGCTCGTCGACGCGCTCCGCCCCGTCGCCGCCGACCTCCTGGCCCTCCCCATGCCCACCATCGCCGCCGTCACGGGCCACGCCTCCGCGGGCGGCTTCCTCCTCGCGCTCTGCCACGACTACCGCGTCATGCGCGCCGACCGCGGCGTGCTCTACATGAGCGAGGTCGACATCGGCCTGCCCCTCCCGCCCTACTTCATGGCCATCCTCCGCGCCAAGATCACCGCCGCGCAGGCGCTCCGCGACGTCGTGCTACGCGGGAGGAAGCTCAAGGCGCCCGAGGCCAAGGAGATGGACATCGTCGACGTCGTCTGCCCCGGCGCGCCCGAGACGGCCGCCGAGGCAATCAAGCTCGCCGAGCAGCTCGCCGCCAGGAAGTGGGACGGCGCCGTGTACTCCTCCATCAGGATCTCCATGTTCCCTGACGCGTGCAGGTCCGTGGGAATTGTCGAGGAGAGCGATGAGGAGAAGAGCAAGCATTTCGCTTCCAGACTCTGAACTCTGAAGACACGAGCGGTTAGTCTCTCCAGCTTTGCATCCTCGGTCTCTAACGTGGCTGCGTAGGTGTTCTCTCTGAATTTACATAATGGAGAAGGGAAATTGATGTTCTCGTTACAGGGACAATTTGATGAGAAAGTATTACAGCTTTGGTTTCTGCTATTGCGCCCAAGGCAACCATTAGTATCAATATTCCTATAACTAGTTGATACCCCGCGGGTTGCCACGGGCATTAGAGATGATTTTCATGTATGCAAATAATAGCATGAACAGTCTATGAACATAAAGCTCATTTCCATATGCTGTTACAAATGTTGCCATTTACTTGGCTTTGGCTGCTCTGTTTATTCAAGTTTTGAGCGTGGGAAGTTTTGAAAGTATTAAGATTCTTTCTTGATGTGAATATTGTTGGCAGCCTAAACTTCATCTTGTCCTTGGTCACTTTCAATGCTGAAGAACAATAGGTAGACAAAAAAATAAAAATAACTTGATTATGGACAGCTAGTACTAACTGCTATAATTTACTTCAGTTACAGTTTATACAACAAATGTAACAGCATGAATGTTCTGCCGGACAAAAACACGGCCTGTACATGCTAAAATGTATGCCGTTATCGATAGGTCTACGCTTCATTTGTAATAATGTGAACAATACAACCGTAAATAGCAAGGGTAGAATGATGGCGATAAGACACAGAGGAGAACTATTAATTGGATTCCTGAGTATACGCATTGGTCTGGACAGGAGCACTATAACATATCAATGATCAGTTATTAGGTCCAGAAGAGATCGAAGAATGTCAGCAGATACATTAGTAATAAAATAGCAGAAAATGAAAGCAGTATGATTTAAGCAGAAACCTGTGACATGATATCTTTTGCTTAGGAAGAGTGCTGTAAACAATTATGTAACGGTGGGAATTGGAGAGACAAAGCACACATTGGCATCATGCATGGCTTGAACTGCACCTGCTATTGTCCACACAATATACACTCAAATGAATCATCAAGAATATAAGGCTCTTTAGCTCTTGAAACTGAACAGGATTGCTGCGGAAATAGTCGATGAATTGTATGATGCAAAGATGTACGATTAATAAAAGGACAGACCCAGTGCACAGAGGCTCCCACACAAGGTGGGGTTTGGGGAGGGATTATAGGAACCTAGTCTTACCCCTGCAAAGTGCAGGGAGGTTGGTTCGAACCCAGGACCTCTTGGCACAAGTGGGGAGGACCTCACCACTGCACCAAGGCCTGCCCTCACAAAAGATGTACGATTAATAGTTCAGCAAAAATCGAGCATATAAACTATGCAAAGTTATGCTTATTAAAAATGGACCGATGAAATATTTAGCGACAGAAAACAATTTTTTGCTCATTGTTCATTACAAAAAAAGGCACAAATGAGCCAACCTTGCTTGTACTTAGAGTCAATGTGTTTATATCTGATAGCTGCCTTCCTGCAAATATGTTTCAAGCTTTCAGTCTAAGTGATTAGATTTTCTAAAAGCCCTACAGATTAAAGTGGCACTGCTGCATTCGTAGGAAAAACATATAGTAGGTTGGATACTTGGATGTCCATATATTTAAAATCGGACGGATTGGAACAATAGGGGTGATGTGGCTACACCGGATTTCAGCTTGCAAACATTAAATGCATCTTAGTGGGGATGAACTTTATAGATATTATAGATTTGGATGATACGGGAAGAATCCACTTAGTTTGAGCTGCAGTTGTGGTACACTGGTACTTGAGACTAGCTTGAATCTGATCGAGATCATCACTATTCAAGCTCAGCATGTGTCCAACTGTTCATAATCTATTAATCTGTCTGATTTGAATGAACCAACAGTACATTCAACAAACTGGGTCTAACATGTCAACACAAAATACAGCTGGAGGGTTTATTCTAAGTGTCCTTTGGCTATTTTTTTATTATTGTTTCAAGTTAGAGATGAAGGCGGCACTACATATGTTCTTTTTTCCATCTGTGAGCAAGGCGTCAGTTGTACCCAAAACTATTGATGTGTACTATACTGATACTCTGTACAACCTTGTGAACTTATTTGTCAAGTTCAGGGCTTTGGTTCACTATGTTGTCCTTTCCAGTTTTTTTGTTCTGCACAGACTAATATAATCCATGTTTTTGGCTGTTCCAGTGTTCCTTGTTATAAGGGGGGCATTAGATTTTTTTTGCATGTGTAGTTGATCAATTCTTCTACTCTGGATTTATATAGACATCATTCCTGAATAAGTATGAGAACTAGGAATGCAGAGCGTTAGGTAATTTATCAAGATTGCACAGCTGAGAGTTGTTGGTCTTTCCAATTAGTATGTGTACGTGTCTGTCTATGATAACCTAAATATGTAATAGGGTGTTTGGCCTGTGTTGGTCTTTCCAATTAGTATCCATTACTCTATTTGGTATTTGTCTATTTACATGCGCCTTACATTACTAAATAGATGAAGTGATATATAATTATAAATAGAAGGGGACTCGGTTGTCATCTTTACCCACAAATCATGTTGTAGCAAAAGATGCAGTTCTTGACTTCCTGCTCCGAGATGCTATTGTTTGTTCGTCTACAGCCCTTCTATGTGACATTAAGCAAACCATTAAAACTTCCATCTCTGCTGATCTACAATCTAGACAAAATCATTCTTAAAGCTTCTGAATCAACCTACTTTTTCTGCAGGGTTTCTATGGATCCTGGAATCTCTATTCGTGTTCTGCATGTGTACATTGATCAGCCATTGATGCTCTGTATGAAGCACGCAGTATATACTTCTGCAGACCTTGTAGTTTGTTCATTTGGCAGTGTGAAATAACAAGATGCTTGTGTGTGTGTGTGACTGTTGGACTGATTATCTTGTTGTTGCTCTCCAATGAGATACTCATTTACAAAATTGACATATGATGTGCCTGCATGCACATTTTGTTCTTAATATATTGCATATTGGAACCATAAGAGCATTCTTGACAGGAGGATGTGGATTGCTTAACCGGCCTACCTCATCTAAATTGAAATGTTGCAATCTAACAATAGATCAACAAGCACATAGTTTCTCTAACAGAACTAACAAGTATTTCAATCAGGGCTAGAAATTACCAGCTCGATAGCCTGTTGGATTCGCATTATGGAATGACATGTCCTATAAGAGGATCATAAGCCAAATAAGGATGCAGCCGGACCGTCCGCTCGCATCCCCAGCGATGTAGGTGTTCCGCTTGATTAGGAGCACAGGATTAGGTCTACTCAGATGCAAGGCGGACAAACTTCAGACGTGGTGTGGACGTCCGCCTGCATCCCAAGGCCAAATCTCAAGGAGAGGGGAAACACTTCAAGCTCAGATTTCACAATATGTTTGGCTGATGGGAAAATTCTGCAACATCACCAGGACATCTTGGTTGAATTGTTTTCCCAGTGTCTCTCATCCCGAAGGGTGTTGTCACATTCTCTAATTCCTCTTTCACTCAAATATGTGGAGCGTGAAAGGAATATATATACAAAGTCCAACACAAGACAAGAAAATAATGTGAAGCTTTGTTTGCCAGCTTCAGTTCTTGGGCCACTCATTGTGCTGTATCCTTCAAAGGTATATGTAGGGAGAGAAAATGCACACTATGTATGACAAGTAGGTGTAGCTTTACTCAGCGCGTAGTTTTTTTCTTCTATAGTAGATATATTCGTCTTAATTGTCCTGATACAGTGAGTAAAGAGAAGTAGCTCCTATGGATAGATACCAAAAAGTGGCTTGGCAATATGAAATGTCGCAATATCTCTTTGCAGCTCTGCATCCCCGGTCTTTGATGTGTCTGCGAAGGTGTTTGCTGAATTAACTGAATAAAAGGGACAATTTCGGAGAAAGCTTTTCATGTTTGGTTTCTGCTGGCTTGGCATATTTTGACTATTGGGCTGAAGCTAACTACTCCCTTCGTTCCATAATATAAGATGTTTTAGGCCTTTTCCATATTCACATTTGTACCGCCTATATCTAGACATGTTTTAGTATATATGTTCACCCACTTTCCATTCTTTTAGTCCGAATCTATACAACATGTGAAACATCTAAAACATCTTATATTGTGGAACGGAGAGAGTATAAACCAGTATTTCTATAATTTGGATGATACCGTAGGAATCCATTTCGTTTAAGCTGCCGTTGTAGTACCTGAAACTAGCTCTGATCGAGATCATCACCAGTCAACCTTAGCTGATGTCGGTAATCTATCTGATTTGGATGAACCAACT
The DNA here is from genome assembly GCA_012064385.1 of Puccinellia tenuiflora. Lineage (NCBI taxonomy): Eukaryota > Viridiplantae > Streptophyta > Magnoliopsida > Poales > Poaceae > Puccinellia > Puccinellia tenuiflora. The sequence continues at coordinate 545,839 of QRDG01001975.1, forward strand.
GGGTCTAGCAGGTTGCTTAGGCACCTGACCTTAGTCGGTATTCGTAGTACACTAAATAGATGGAGTGGTATAATTACATTAGGATGGGGACTCCATTTTAATGTAATTTCTGTATGATGTTTTTCTTATCATTGTTTGTCTACACTAAGAAATCATGTTGGAACAAAAGGTGTCGTTTCTCCTCCAAGTTGCTATTCTATGTTCATTCTCTAATAGGTACACACAGTGTGGTGTACAGTCCTACTATCTTGAATTCATTTTGTACAATCATGTTGGAAATATTCTGCTTGTGTGTGATTATCTTGCTTTGCTTAGTGATATTCACCTTTAAAAAAATTGACATATGACGCACATGAATTCATTTTGTTTTTTCGATATTTCCTATTGAAACCATAGGAGCGTGTTTGGGTAGGAGGATATGGATTCAAATCAAGGGTTTGACTTAAGCGACCTACCTCATCCAAATACCCGTACAAGGATTTCTTCCAAGTTGAAGTGTTACAGGCATACAGCCCCACAATAGATCAACAGACACATCAGTCGAAAAAGTTAAAAGTAGAATGATGGTAAAAATGATCTCAGCTCGAAGACTGGAAGAGGAAGAGAGAATGCTTCAAGTTCAGATTCCACCATGTGTTTGGTATATGAACACTCGTGTTGTGGTATGAAGATGGCCTTCAGCTCGAGTTGTTTTCCCAATGTCGCTCACCACGAAAGTATTGTATCGTTACCAAATTTCTCTTTCGTCCAAGGTTTGCATCTTGGGTGAAAGGATATAAAACTCGACAAGAAAATACAACTTCATTTTATAACTTCACTTCATGGACTACTGGTAGGGGTGGACTAACGAGTTACTCGGCTCGTTAAGACTCGTGATCATTAAGGCTCGAATCGTTAAGCTCATTAAGGATAACGAGCTAAATATAAAGCTTGGCTCTGTTCGTTATATGTTCGCGAGCGCTCGCGAGCAGCTCGTTAAGAAAAATACACCAGGAATCAGGATGGATCATGCCTCCATGCATACAAAAATGCATAGGTCTAGCCGTTCACAAGTAGGAATACATACACGCATGAAGCTAATTGAGAAAACCAACTAGTAATCATCTGGAGCAAAGCAAGAGCTAGCAAGCACAGGGAATAGGGACTACAGACGCAGCCTTGTGGCATGCTGCTAACGAGCTTAACGAGTAGCTCGTGAAACTCGCGAGCTCGATTGTTTAGCTCGTTAGTGTTAACGAGCAAAAATTGCTGCTCAGCTCGGTTCGTTAAGATAACGAGCCGAGCTCAAACGAGTCGAGCAGCCGAGCGTTCATTAAGCTCGCCGATCATCGAGCTTTATGTCCAGCCCTAACTACTGGGTATATGTATTGAGAAAAAATGTACAATGTGGCAGACAAGCAGGTGTGTCTTAACTCTCTGCATGAAAAAAAAATCCTAAAATAGATATTCACAGAGTAGCTTCAGTATATAAGATAGATTAATAGATACCATAAAGTGGCTTTGACAATTTGAATGTTACATAATCTCATAACAAGTTGATATGTGCCAATATATTCACATACAAAAATAACTACTGACATACAACTATGATAAAGATGAAGGATGGTCGTGGCTCATTCAATAACCACATAATGCACTTGATTCCATTTTTCTGGACACCAGGTCCACTCAAGAATGGACTATACTCTACAAAAAGACAAGACGTGTTGAAACAGGAAGGCTTGCATAATGTGCAAGAAAATACAACTTCGACTTCAGCTTGCAGAGGTTGTTTGACCAAATGAAATTCTCAGATATCATCACATTACGCCCATCATTAAGTTAATAATAAATGCCCATATAGCTCAAGGTGGAGACGAAATCATCCTACAAATATCATGAACACAAACATGCAAACATCAAAGAAATAGATGCACATAATTTGGAAATGATGGATAGTCATCCACCAAAACAACCAAGACAGAAGCAAATGCAGTGTGTTCACGTGCTAACATGGCATCATTTGGAGGAAAGCCTTGTCTACTTCAGAAAGGTCAGATATCATCATATTACCACCCCTCATATGGCACATAAGCTTGCTTCAGAGCTCACATATGAATTGACTACTGGACCACCAATGGAACAAGCATGGCCGATCACCTAGAGCCGAGATCACACCAAGAGCTTCACCCTCTCCTTCAACAAACTAATCAATAGAGAGATTAAAGGCCCGGATATGGTGCCTCGAAGGAGGGAACAACGTCGCAAGCCAGTTAATCAGACCAAGATTATTCACCAAAACATCATGGCGTGGATAATTAAAGACTTGTGATGATTCCTCTAAATAGGGAAGCAAGCAATTCTTGTGAAAGCATTAACATAGCGGCCGTCATCGACAACGACGAGAAGACCTTTGACTACTTAATCACCATGGTGACCTACAACCCAGACAACCATTACCACAATACCAGCCTGGCAAAACTACCGGTGAAGTCGATGACACACCACCACACCCCACATACCTAACCACCACTTCCCTTGCCAAAAAACAATTCTCAAAAAGGAGGATATTTTTTTTCGAAATGGAGGTTCTACCCCCAGCCTCTGCATCAAAATGATGCAGATGCACACACCCGCAAAAAGGAGGATATCCTCTGACCTCTCCATCGACATCGATTGATGCACACAACTATATATTATTCATTATTAAAAAGCAAGAAGCTGGACAAAATCAACCTGATAGAGGAAGAAAAGGAACTCGAGGCCGTATGCCTCGCGTTAACTCCACCAGGCAAATAATAGCCCTATGATAAAAGACCGAAACAAAACAAAAAGTACATACCTCCTAGACTAAGCCTTCAAGAAGGGACGCACATGCGCTGGTGATGACGACTCTAACTAAAGGTTTATCTCGGGATTTTCATCCCCAAAGTTGAGTTTTGAGCCACCACCACCTTTAACAAGGGCATGATGCAACCGCCCGCGGCGGAGCCTGATGAAAGATCTTGTGTTTCCACCGGAGTGCACATACTCCTAAAATCATCACTTGTAAAGCTACCGACACCTCGGTAACGGGATACCGTTGGAGGAGATACCGAAAGACGGAGACATCCCATACTGCCTCGCCTCCCATCACCGTCTTACCACCTTCGATGATGCAATAGCAACATCCCATACAGCTGTCAGTGGAATTAACTTTCCTAATGTCTCTTATCCTTATGACATGGTCATGCCATGATAGCAATGACATATGGGTTTCTCTCACCGATAGATATGAAGCTCGCATGAGTAAGAAATAAACATCAAGAGTATACAACTTTGTTTGCATCACTATGTGGGTTTTGTCAGCCCTCACCTCCCTAATATATGTATAGAGGAAAAATTCGTATGATTGCTAGATTAGTAGGTGCGGCCATTAAGTTCCAACTCAGTATTCTTTCTTTCTTTTTGCCGTTCCTCCCTTCTGCTTAGTCTCAAGTCCCTACAACAACCTCAAGTGATCGGCTGTAACAAAGGACAAGAACCATGTTTTCCTACACTCCTCTACTCTTTTGTCCCGTTTCCCTTCTATCCATTGCATGTTCTTGCTCTATGCAAACCACTAATCGAGCATGGGCTAGCTAGGCTCCGAAAATCTAGTGGGTGGAGGCAATGAAATTTGTGGGTCGAGATGCTAGCCCCCGACAACCTGCCTCACTTAGTGCTCGTTGCACTGAAGTTACCACAAAGCCACTTGTAGTGGATAGGATCATAAGAATGACACAACGATTGAACCGACGAACAATGGTGAGTACGCGATCCAGATCTTGCGATACAGTCCATCAGTGAGGCAAACTACACAAATCGAGAAATATTTCTCATATTTTCTGACAAATCAAGAAACTTCAGACTCACATGTAAGGATTTAAATTAAATGAATATATAGTTAGACTAATAAAATTTGGTTAATGTAAAAACCACATCATTGGATAAAGTTTGATTAGGCCAATTGCTAACTCCCCCGCCCCCCTTTGTAATTTTGATCCAAAAGATGTGACGACCTTGGATTTAGGGACCAACTCCATGTCACCGCTTGTACATTATACTATGCGATATTTTTCAGGAAATTTCAAGTAGTGTTTCCTGTGGGGCTCTTGCACTGTCGCCGATTGACACTGATCTTGGTATTCTAGGACCAGTCAAACAAATTAGTCCACTCATACGCCTAAGACTAAAGAACAGGATGGCCACAGCATTGAGCTCTGTCGTTAGTCTGATTCGATCGGTTGAATTGTTTTCCCCAGTGCCACTCATTCTTATGGTATGATCAAAGCCAGAATAGCAAATGCAGATGTATCTTTCTCTCTTAAAGATATGAAGCTTGGGCGAACAGATAAATAAATATCATGCATGATGCATATCTGTTTGTTGGTTATAGGTCATGAGACCGGTCACATCTCCAGTATATATAAACATGAAAACGTAGAGTTAACATCTCCAACTATTAACGGAATTAAACACGAAGGAAAAGGACACGAAAGAAGAAGAAAAAGTCTCGTCTTCCTCCCCTGCCTCGCTCGTGCCGAGCCCGTGCCCCCCATTCCACAACGATCGGTCGGTAGACGACGACCCCCCCCCCCCCTGAAAGAACATTTCATCTCCTAAGTATGTTTTGATGCTTGATGACAACACAATAATATTTAACCCCCTTTGTTCAAGATGTGTAGTTAGGTTAAAACGACGAAACATCAACAAAATGAGTTTATCAGGATGTTTGAGCAAGAGTCGAGTCCGTGGGGGAAAGAACCGATAAGAGGTTGGATAGGTTAGAGGAACTAATAATGAAACTTGCCTCTACATCTAGCAATGCAAATAAAAGTCCCTCTCTAGATGAAAATGGTAATCCCATATCCCATTCAAAAGAAAGTGACGAACACTCATCTAAAAATGAAAACCCAAATCAATTTGGACATATTTATAACAATGCTCTTAATGTTCAACATCCACATGTGAACAATCTTGGTAATCCACCTTTAGTAGATAGGGCCCGTTTTACTAATTGGAAAGCTTCTATGAAATCTTATGTGTGTAGCTCTTCAATGCAAATATGGAGAATCATTGAGAGGGGATACTATCCTAAGGATATCAATAATTTGACCTCAAGTGAGATCATTGATGAACAACTCAATGCACATGCTATGCACATGCTCTAGAAGGCAATGGTCAATGAAGGTGTTGAGCACATCCGGTCTCTCCGAAACGCCAAGGAAGCTTGGGAGTATCTACTCGCCATGTATGATGGCAATGTGAGCATGCAACGCTCAAAGAAAACACTTCTTCAACGACAAGTTGATCACTTCATCATGAAGGATGGAGAAGTTCCGGAGGATGTATATCGAAGACTCAAGGCTCTAGTTGTGGACATGAAGGATGTTGGATTCAAGGATTGCGATGATGATTGGTTCAAGGGAAAATTTCTTCAAACCTTGATTCCATACAATGAGAACATGGTAATGAATGTTCAAGCAAGAGCGGACTACATGGAACTCACTCCCAATGATGTTTTGGGTACCTTTGTCACCATGAATATGATGAAGAAATCCTCGGAAGATGTTCTAGCTCGTGTGAATGGAATGAAGAAAGTATCTCTTGCCTTGAAGGCAACATCTTATGATGAGGAAAAATCAAGTGATGAAGGTGGATCCACCTATGTGCCATCCGAGAAGGAAAAGAGGGTGTCACACAATGAGTGTTTAGCGCTTGCCAACCATAATTGGTGGAAGAAGGGGGATTTTAGATCAAATGCAACGAAGAACAAGGGAAGAGAAGGCTCAAGTACAAAGAAAGCAAGAACTTGTTTCAATTGTGGAGATAGTGAGCACTTCGTTGCGGATTGTCCCTACAAGAGTAGAATTGAGAATGGAGGGAAGCTCGTCAAGAAAACCAACTTTGTTCCTAAAAACAAGAACTTCATGAAGAAGGTATCTAAAAGGGCAATGGTGACAAATGAGCAAGAATACATATCCGGAGGTGAAGAAAGTGAAGATGAAGAAGAACAAGTTGGCATGGCGGCAATGGCAATTGGGGTTATTCATTCTTCTTTGGATTCTCTCTTTTCAACCCCGAATGACAAGCAAGGTCCTACCAAACACAAGTGCCTTATGGCCAAGGGTACATCTCCAAAGGTAACCCACTCACGAAAACCCTCAATTTCCTCCACTCCATCATTGTTGAATTGTGTTGAGGAACTTGATGATAAGAATGCTAATGATCTTTCAAACGTCATGAGATCACTTGAAAGTGAAAATAAAATTGCATTTGATGCCTTCATGACTCAACTTGGTAATGCATATGGTCCTATAGAAGAACATGAAGAAAGAATATGTGAACTTGAGGGTTTCGCTCGTGATGATGCTAATAGGATAGCGGAGCTTGAGGAAGCCCTAGATAATGCACTATGTCTTAAAGATTCTATTGAGCAAATCTCCACTTTAGATCTATCTAAAATGATGGGTGACCGTGATCATGCACTATGTAAGCTTAAGGAATTTATGGATGAAAATGATAATATTATGAATGGTCACAATGAACTACTTAAGGATTTTGAGCATCTTGAGAAAGCTCACGTGGCACTCTCAAGAGAGCTCAAGGTTCTTAAGGAGTCACATGACAACTCTCAAAATAAGGATGTAAATGAAAATGCTTGTGCCACTAACCCCTTGTGTGTCAAAGCATCTCTCATATTGGAGAACAATAGGTTGAAGGCTCAACTTGAGAAAGGACTAGTGTCTTGCATCCAAGGAGAAAAGAACCTCAATAATCTTTTGAGAAATCAAAGGAGAGTTGTGGGTAAGGAAGGACTTGGATTTGGAGTCACATCCAAGAAGACCAATGAGAAGAAGAAACCAACTCCCTCCACTAATGCTATTGTTTTTGTGAAGGAGGGGGAGTTGGCTAATGATGAAGATGAATTTGATATCCTTGCTAAGAGCATTGCTCCTAAGAACACATCTTCTCACAACAATTTTGCGGGAAAATATAACCCATCATATGTGCTTTTGAAATCTAATGATGGACATGTTTATGCAAAATATGTTGGAACTTCATATGGTAGTGATTATCATGCTTCTATTTGGGTTCCCAAGACCCTTGTGACTAACAAGAAAGGACCCATCAAAACATGGGTACCTAAATCGAGGACTTAACTCTTTGTAGGTATGTGCTTCCGGAGGATCATCATGGCTTATTGATAGCGGTTGCTCCGCACATATGACCGGAAGCAAAGAAGTGTTAAGTGACTTAATGCATCAACTTCTCAAGGTATCTCATGTCACGGTTGGTGATGGTTCAGAACTCAAGGTATTGGGGCATGGCAAGGTGGTCATTTCTCCGGACACATCCATTGAGAAAGTCCTCCTTGTTGAGTCCCTTGGTTATAATTTACTTTCCGTTTTGCAACTTTGCGAGTGCAACTTTACTGTTGTCTTTGGACGGTATCATGTGCTCATTCTTCACACAATTTCTCTTAAAGTAGCCTTTGTTGGATTTGTGGAAAACCGTATGTATGTAGTGGATTTCTCGAAAGAAACTACACATATTGCCACAAGTCTAATGGCTAAATCCGACGTGGGTTGGCTTTGGCATCGCCGGTTGGGCCACGTCGGTATGAGAAACTTGCAAACACTTGTGAAGGGTGAGCATGTGGAAGGACTAACAAATGTGAATTTTTCCAAAGATCGTCCTTGCATCTCCTGTGTTGTCGGAAAGATGCATGAGAAGAACCATCCCAAAGTAACAACAATCAATACAACGAGGCCCTTCCAACTCATTCATATGGATTTGTTTGGGCCTCCTACTTATGAAAGCCTTGGTGGCAAGAAATATTGCTTGGTAATTGTTGATGATTATACAAGATACACTTGGACTTTCTATATCAAGAAGAAGAGTGAAACTCAAAGGGAATTCATTGATTGGGCTACCCAAGTACAATGCCAATATGACACAACCATCTTGGCCATAAGAAGTGACAATGGAACCGAGTTCAAGAATTACACCATGGATGAATTCTTGAGTGATGAGGGCATTAAACACCAATATTCCGCTGCGTATACCCCTCAACAAAATGGTGTTGTGAAGAGACCTTACTTGATATGGCAAGAACTATGATGGCCGAATTCAAGTCTCCATATAATTTTTGGGCCGAAGCCATCAACACTGCTTGTCATCTAACCAACCGGCTCTATCTCCGCCCATTCACTAACAAGACTCCTTATGAACTTCTTGGTGGTAAAAAGCCCAACCTCTCTTATATTAAAGTTTTTGGTTGCAAATGTCAAGTTTACATTAAAGGTTCTAAATTGCCTAAATTTGAGCCTAGAACTTTTGAAGGCATATTTGTTGGTTACGCCAAGGATTCCCACACTTATAGAGTCTACAACATATCCACCGGGTGTGTTGAAGAATCTATGAATGTGGTGTTCCATGAGGATAATGGCTCCCAAGTGGGGCAAGTTGATCTTGATGATGTAGGTGATGAGCCCTCCTCCATCGCCATAGGAAGAATGGGTATAGGTCCCCTTATACCCATTGAGGAACCCCTTGGGGCAACGGAGTTGGACTCAAGCTCGACGCAAGTGGAGCCCTCTACATCAACCATCGATCAAGCGGCAAACCAAGAACAAGCTCAAGATCTACAAGATGATACCAACCATCATGATAATGATCAAGATCCACCCAATGATAATGGTGGTCAAGATTTTGGTGATCTCTCACCAAGAACTCCAACCCACTCTCGGATTAATCAAAATCAAGATGAAGGAGATGATGAAGATGCACCTCCTAATGAGAGACCCTCAGATGCTAGCTCTTGCTCGTCGAGTGGCTAGCAAGGCCGTGGCATTACATCAAAAATCTCTCTATCAAAAGAACATCATTGGTGGTCTTGGAAGGAGTGTGTCCACTCGAAGGCAACTATTACTCTTTTGTGGCGTTCATGCTCATATATCACATTTTGAACCTACCAAGGTGTATGAAGCTCTTGAAGATGAAGATTGGGTCCATGCTATGCACGAAGAGCTCCATAACTTTGAGAGAAACAAAGTATGGTCCCTTGTGGAAAGACCCAAGAACCATAATGTGATTGGAACCAAATGGGTGTTCAAGAACAAGCAAGATAATCATTGGACAAGTGATTCGTAACAAAGCTCGTTTGGTTGCTCAAGGCTACTCTCAAGTCGAAGGACTTGACTACGGTGAAACTTTCGCTCCCGTAGCTAGACTTGAATCCATTCGTATATTGCTTGCATTTGCTTCTAGTTATAAATTCACTTTATATCAAATGGATGTTAAAAGTGCATTTCTAAATGGTCCACTTAATGAGATGGTATATGTTAAACAACCTCCGGGGTTCGAAGATCCCAAGTGTCCTAACCATGTCTACTTACTCCACAAGGCTTTGTATGGCCTCAAACAAGCCCCACGTGCTTGGTACGATCACTTAAAGGAGTTCCTAGTAGACCGCGGTTTTGCACTTGGGGTAATAGATCCCACACTCTTCACCAAGAGTGTAAATGGAGAATTCTTTGTATGCCAAGTATATGTTGATGATATTATATTTGGTTCTACTAATGTCTCTTTTGTAGAACAATTTGCTAAGCTAATGACAAGTGAATTTGAGATGTCTATGATGGGTGAATTAAAGTTCTTCCTTGGTTTTGAGATTGAGCAATATGACAAAGGAAGCTTTATTTGCCAAGCTAAATATACTCAAGACATGCTCAAGAAGTTTGATATGTCAAATGCAAGCCCATTGAGATTTCCAATGGCAACAAACGTGAATCTAACACTAGATCATGAAGGTATTCCGGTTGACCAAAAGCTTTATCGTTCTATGATTGGTTCTTTGCTTTATCTTTGTGCATCTAGACCGGATATCATGTTTAGTGTGGGTTTGTGTGCAAGATTTCAATCTAACCCTAAAGAAAGCCATATGACTGCTGTTAAAAGAATTCTTAGGTACTTGGTTGATACCCCCAATCATGGTCTTTGGTATCCTTCAAATACAAGCTTTGATCTTGTGGGGTATTCGGATGCGTATTGGGCCAGTGACAAAGTGACTAGGAAATCAACCTCGGGTGCTTGCCAATTTCTTGGTAGGTCACTTGTGTGTTGGTCTTCAAAGAAACAAAACTGCATATCCACCTCCTCCACGGAAGCCGAGTATATTGTCGCCGCAAGTTGTTGCTCTCAATTATTATGGATGAGACAATGTCTCTAGGATTTTGGAATTAAGAAAAAGACATTGCCTCTTTTATGTGATAATGAAAGTGCTATAAGAATTGCTCACAATCCCGTGCTCCATGGCAAGACGAAGCGTATTGAAATACGGTATCATTTTATCCGTGATCATGTAGCAAATGGAGATATCTCACTTTCATATATCAACACCAAAGATCAACTCGCCGATATATTCACAGAACCACTTGACGAGAGAAGAGATTCAAGGAATTGAGGGGACAAATCAATGTCGTATGTGCAAGCAACTTTGTTTGATTGCAAAACTTGCATACACACCTCTACTAGACTCTTATTTGGATTCTAGATGTTGGCATGGACATAGGGGGAGTGTAGCACAATTCATGTGTCAACACTACTCCTATTATGCGCAAATAGACAAATCTTGCAATATAGTTACTCATGTGACAAAATATGCTTAAAAGATGAGTTTTGATTGTTGGACCCAAGATATATCTTCGCGGTGCCATGTCAAGCATACTCATACATGGTGGCTTCGGCCACCGACCTCCTTGTATAAGGAGTTGGTTTAATAAATCTTTTCGAAATAGTCGATGCCTTCATTTTATTGCACAAGTTTCACTTTCATATCACATCCAATGTTGCTACTTGTTGATTTCGATTTTCCCATTGGATGTGTGACGAAATCATCCTAATCATTGTCATATCATACATCGTTATACCTCTCTCTCGTATTTCATCTCAAGCACATAACCATGATTCTCTGGACAAAAGTGAAAAAGATACATTTGAGCCAAATATTCGAATTCAAGTTGAGAAAAAAAACAAACAAAAAAACAAACAAAAATTTTTTTTTGGAGGTCAGGGCGCCTGGGTTTGGCTGCCCGGCCATTCCCCGGTCTAGCCGGCACTCTGGCCGGCCCCTCTCGGGTCGCGCCCCGGCCATCATGGCCGGCTCGATGGCCGGCCCCTCTAGGCCCGATGGCTTGTCCTGCCCGGCCATCCGTCCTGGCCTGACCGGCTCCGTGGCCGGCCCCTCTCGGGTCGCGTCCCGGCCATCATGGCTGGCCAGCCCGGTCACTGCTTGGTCCGCGTCCCTCCCTCTGTCCTTTTCTTCTGTCGTGGTGGTGCACGGACAGATGCCATATAGGCTTAAGGTGGGGCCGATTGGACGCTGGAGGTACCGGGGAGGGCTTGCACGTTAAGACGTACACAGAGACACACACACACACGCGCGCGATTTACCCAGGTTCGGGGCTCTCGTGAGGAGATAACACCCCTACTCCTGCCTGTCTGATCTATATATGTGGATTACAAACAAGTTACAAGCTGCTCCTTGAGCTGTATAAGAAGAACTAAGAGCTCTGGGCTCTCTACCGAGTCTCGGAGCTCTCTACCGAGTCTCGGAACAGCTATGTGGCTCTCCTGCTAGCTCTCAATGAAATGACCAAGTGTTTGTTCAGCGTCTAGGCTTCTGTGAAGTGTCGTCCCCGTAAGAGGAGCTCCCGGTGCTCCTTATATAGGGAAACCCAGGGCACAGGGTTAGGGCTGATGTTTGTGCTGGCGTAAGCCGCACTGTGGCCACGCCTGGGTCCCTGACTGCTTCCGTCACCCCCGCGTGGCCTGTCCAATCCACCAACTCCTGTGCACTGCTCCGCCGTACTGCATAGGTCAGCAGCGTGGAGGTCTGACTGCCCATACTACCACCGAGTCAAGGAGTTGGCAGCGCGTCGCATCCTGCCAGTGTCAGGACGCCTGCCCCGTGATTGTAGGGACAAGACGTACGCCACGACCAACGCCGAGATAGAGCTTCATTCCTCCCGATCCGGCATAGACATACCAGATATTTCCTAACTCGGTTTCTCCTCTCCTGCACATAAGAACAACAAAGAAGATTCCGATATATAGTATGCTTAATCCGACATAGGGCTATGTCGGTAAGCCCTTACCCGGTTGACCCCGGGTGAACCTATGTGTATGTCGGTTTATCATTGACTCGGTCAACTCCGAGTCGAAGCTTATTTCACCATACTGACCCATCTCGGGGGCTGCCCCCCGACATCTTCCAAACCCAGTTTTTCTTTTGGCTTCTCTTTCTTTTCTCCCTTCTTCCCCATCTCATGTCAACCACCATGAGAGACCTCCCAAGCTCTACCTCCACCCATCCCACTCAAGTTTAGCCATCCCCTTCACTATCCGTTAACCAAACTCAAACCCCTCGGCCCGATCTTCCTCTCCATCCAAGTGATTTCCTCCATTGGTGTGGGGATTTGGAGATCTCCCAAGTTCTTGGTGGTGGTGAGAGGCCTCTATCTCTCCCCTCCATCCAAGAATCACCTTGGGCAAGGATGGGTTCCGACTCGGGTATAGTTGTGTCCTCTCCCTCATCTTGTGTAGATCATATATCTCTTAGCCTTGTGGGTTTGGTTGTCTTAGGTTTTCTCATAAACATACTTATGTGCATATGCTAATTTCGTGGCTAATAATCATTGTCTTAACTTAGAGATATTAATATGAATGCTTTGGTGTCGATTCCCTCATAGGAAAATTAGTTATCACCAATTTGTGCTCATGTTGTATCTCTATGCAATGGTATTTTCATTTTCCACATAGTGACCTTAGTGTTCAATATTTTGGTGTCCACTCTCATAAAGAAATTTAGTTATCACCGATTCCAAAAAATTTATTCTATTGCTTAGTGATTCTAGAACGAATGCCTTGGTGTCAATTCTCTCATAGGAAATCTTGTTATCACCAATTTGTATTCATTGTATATCTCTATGCCCAGTCTTGTATGTGGTTATGTGCACTTATCCATCATGCTCGTCCCTATGCTCTAATTTCACAGATTCCGACAATGTTCCTATCAATCAGCGTCTGCGGGCTCGTCGCCCTAAGAAAGTCAGTGGCAACAAAACTGCCGGTCCGTCTCAGCGCACTGTCACCAACAAGGTTGAGCCTGTGCACAGTGATTGGAACACTCTTCCGGAAAAGGACTTCCAACGGGACCGTCTAGGTTTTAATCCCTATATTTATGACCGTACCTCCTCGGATCCCCGGTTCTATTGCAAGATGCATCAAGTTATGTATGAGTTTGTCATCAACCGGAAGGAAAATACCTATGTGCCTTAACAGTTCCTTGATGTGGAATGGGTTCGTCAACACTATCCGGAGACAATGGAAATCCTGAAATTCCACAATCTTCATAGGCTCATGGGTCGTAAGAAGGACTACAATCCCGAGCTCATCAAGGAGTTCTTTGCCACAGTATACTTTCACTCCGATACTGCCAATACTATGACCTGGATGAGTGCCACCGCTGTTTGTCAGGCTACACTAGCTGACTTCGCTCGCTTGTTGGAATTCCCTGTCATTGATCCCTCTGATTCTAGATACTTCCGCATTCATGAACCGGGTCAACGTCAGTTGTCAGCCAAGCCTCATCTTTATCACTGTTATGATACGGAGGCCAAAGGTATATGTCATGCTCCCAATGTCACCTTCATGTCACCCAAGTATTATGTCCTCCACAGGATTCTCCGCCATACAATTCATGTCAAGTATGGGGAACGGAATTTGGTTCGTGGCTGGCTGATCAATCTTCTCTTTCACTTGGAAAGCAAGAAAGAACAGGGTGTCAAACTTGACGTGATGCACTACATGCTCAGTGAGATGCGTCTATGTGTTCTCAAAAGGAGGGTTCCCATCTATGCTCCCTATCTTCAGCTTCTCATTGAGAACAAGTGTGGCGCCACTAGGTCTTCGGTTTATCCTTTGATTGCTCACAAGCCTCTCAATATGAATATTCATGGTGATGATGATCCTCCTCCAGCCAAGCGCTCTAAGCCCTCTCCTCATGATGAAGGTACAAGCTCAGCTCACCCTTCCAGTACACCCAAAACAACATGGAAATCTATCTTCAAAAATATGAATTGCTTTGGGATTGATATGCAAAAACGGACTTATGAGGCTCATCGGAACAACAAGATCATTCGCAATAACCAGAAATTGATGGCAAGGCACATGAACATGGAGTTTGCCAGTGGATCTGAGGGTGAGATCACTCCTGAGGAGACATGGGTTTCTGCACACTCAAATTGGTTTCTGCCACCTGTTCCTGCTAATCCCAATGTTGGCCCCAATGTCAATCCGTCAGATGGACCCAGTTCTAGCACAGCGCCCCCCGTGATCAACACTCAGTATCTCTATGGTGGTGATGATGTCGAGCTTCCTGACCTTGAGAATGAGACCATGGTTGATTGGTTCAACGAGTGGCCGTCTTCGGGTAACGCTTAGATTAGTTTTCTCTCTCTTTTTGGTGTCTTGATGCCAAAGGGGGAGAAATATTAGGTTATTAGGTTGTCAACGGGAATTTGCATATGGGGGTTTCTGCATCATCATTGCTTCTTCCATTTGCTTCTATCTCGTGTGTTTCAGTGAACTTTAATTTGGATTTCATCTTGTGAACTTGGCTATCTACTCTATGTGTAAGACTATGTTATCTTCGGCTATGTCAAGACCTTGTTATATGTGTAGTCAATTGATGCCATTTATTATCTCTACGTCAAGACTTTGGTGAGCCATTCTTATCACTATCCGTATTACTAATGTGTTAGTTGAGTACATGATGATTATGTTATAGTTATATGTGTATTCAATGATGTTGAGAGCTATTTGTCTTAGTATAAAAGATGTGTGAATTGCAAAAGTTAGGGGGGGCTCATGTCTTTTGTTGTTGTGCACACATTGAGGGGGAGCTCGTCTAATTTTTGTAAATCACTAACCATCATTGGTCACTCTCATATATATATATATATATATCATGCAAATTCTTGTGTTGTCATCAAACATCAAAAAGGGGGAGATTGAAAGAACATCTCATCTCCTAAGTATGTTTTGATGCTTGATGACAACACAATAATATTTAACCCCCTTTGTTCAAGATGTGTAGTTAGGTTAAAACGATGAAACATCGACAAAAGGAGTTTATCAGGATGTTTGAGCAAGAGTTAAAAGGGGAGAAGAAGAAGCTTGGCCGGCCACTTCCCCGGCTTGGCCGGTCCATGGCCGGGCCGGCTCGGTTACTCGGCCGGCCATGATGGCCGGACCATGGCCGGGCTGCTGGGCCCTGTCACGCTGAGCTTGGCCGGTCACCTCCCCGGCATGGCCGGTCCATGGCCGGGCCGGCTCGGTTACTCGGCCGGCCATGATGGCCGGGCCATGGCCGGGCTGGTGTCTGCGGTCACGCTGGGTTGGCCGGCCTCCCCCCGGCCACTGCCCCGGCATGGCCGGCCCCACGGCTGGCCTCGTGCCACTGCTCCAACGGCTGCATTTTGCGACCACCTATTTAAGGGCTTCTTCTTCTACCTTGGTCACTTGTCTATCAAAAAGCAAGAAGTTGAAGCTCTACCATTTTAGACCACCTCAATTCACATAGATCTCTCTTACTAGCCAATCAATCTCTTTGATACTTGGTGAGTTGGGAGAGAACCTCTTGATCTACGATCTCTACCAAACCGATTCGTTTTCCCACTTGATTTGTGAGAGGGGGCTTGTTACTCTTGGTGTTCATTGGAACCCTAAGAGCTTGTTGTTCTTCGGAGCTTTGGGAGCTAAGAAGACATCGCCGGGAGCCACCAATTAAGTTGTGGTGTGTGCCCCGGCCTTGGGCATCGAGTCTTGGCGGCTCGGTGCATTTGGTGGAGACCCTCCAACTTGTGGAGTGAGCTTCATCCTTGTAAAGGTTCTAGTTGTCAACCTCAACGGCAACATAGTGACAAGTGCCTCGCCACATCGGTGGTAAGTCACAACGGAGATACAGTGTGCCATATCAAGGCTACCCGGTGTTTCACTTTGGTGAACACCGCGCCGCTCCAACGGAGATTAGCTTCCTTTGGGAAGTGAACTTCGGGATAAATCTTCGTGTCATCTTGTTGCTTATCTTTTCACTTACCTTTACTTGTTATCACTAGCTTAATATATCTATATCTTGTGCTAGTGAACTTTTGCTCATCATATAAGTTTGTTCACCTAGTTGCATATTCTAGAAAACTTGTATTTGAGCAATATCATTTTAAAACGAAAAACAAGTAAAATTTGTAGTTAACCTATTCACCCCCCCTCTAGTTAACCTCATCGATCCTTTCACCCCCCCCCCACACACACCACAACACACACACACACCAACTAAAAGTTATACTTCATGATATTAGGTTTAGCGGCATACAATTTTAACATCGCATAATTTGATATAAGCAAGTCGAGCAAGAACATGTAAAATGAAATAATCTACAAGCAAGAACACTGATTATAGATCTACTTTGTGCATCCACGCACCTACACAGACTCACGGAGCTAGAGGCCAGGGGCGGAGCTTAGTTGTGGCCAAAGTGGGCCATGACCCCCCCCCCCCCTAACTCACAGAATTTTGTCATACTACTACTCATATTTAGCAATTTTACCATGCATATGACCAAAATTTTCAGATTGGCCCCCTCAGCTCTCAGGTAATCTCTATTGGCCCACTCTAAGATTTCTGTCAAGCTCCGCCACTGCTAGAGGCCCCACTCCAGTTTCGAATAAATCAGAATCACGGTAGCCAAGTCTAAACCGTGCTTGTCGCATCTCATTGCCGTTTTCTTGCAACTTTATCGTAATCACTTTTGTAGTTTTCTGATCTTCATAAACATTGAAAAGTGTAATGGGTGGGCTACATTAAATTGGGCCACACATGCACATCCAATAAACCCCTATGTTGCGCACCACCAGCGGCTCAACACATCGGCGCCAATCACAAACCTGCACGTAGTTGGATAAGAACGACACAATGCCTGAACTGACGAGCAATGCAGGACCTTCGTAAATTTGATCCTAAATATGTGACGACACTGGACTTAGGGACTAACTCCGCATCACCGTTTGTACATTATACCCTGCGATATTTTTCAAGAAATCCGAAGTAGTGTTTCCTGTGGGGCTCTTGTACTGTCGCCGATTCACACCGATCTTGATGTTTTAGGACCAGCCAAACTAATTCGCCCAAGCAGACGCGCAAGACTAAAGAACAAGGCTGGCCACACGATTGGGCATTGTTGTAAGTTTTCCGAGTGCCACCCATTCCTACGGTATGATCAAGGTAACAAAAGCAGCACGATCTTTGTCGCTTATAGATATGAAGCTTGGGCGAACAAATAAAGAAATAGCGGCCATGATGCATCTATTTTTGTTGGCTGTATGTCATGCACCATTCACATCTCTAGTATATATAGGTAGAAAAAAAAAAGGAGTAAACTAGTATGTAGTTGCGGCTTTACCCGTTGTACCTGGGTAGTCATTGTTTTGATTAATTGTTCTACTTACAACAGTGTATCGTGCCATGTGGTTTAGCACAAACTGAAATCTTAAAGTCTTGCACTCCTTTCATCCCATATTAATTGTTGTTGAATCGAATATTTCTAGATGCATCTAGATATATCCATTTTAACGATAATCATTATAGGTCGGATCGCGTGGTTCTATAAACAAAGGTAGATTTCTCTTGGATGTGAAATCGGCACATTTCATGTTTAAATATATACAATGCTAATTATTTAATTTTCGCAAAAAAATGCTAATTATTTAAACTATTTATGCATTCTGAATAATTATATGTTGTAATTTTAATAATTTATTTGGAACTTTGAATAATTTTTAGTATGGTCCACGTGCATTTTTCATGAATCTGAGTACTAAAAATGTGTGACGCGATTGTTTGTACGGATAACATGTATGAATTGACCAGCTTTTGACCTTGAACACCACTAGCATCGCTCTTGCGCAGCGCGCGGACGTCCGCGGTATAGACTCGCTCGCTCAGGATAAGCGACTCATGACCTACGCCACCTCATCTCAGCTCACAGCTGTTAACGGAATTAAACACGAAGGAAAAGGACACGCGAAAAGAAAAGAAGAAGGAAAAGTCTCGTCTCCCTCCCTGCCTCTCTCGCTCGTGCCCCCCCATTCCACGGCGATCGGTCGGTAGACGACGACGACGACCCGAGCCGCCCGGCAGGGAGAGGTCGCCGCGCGCGGACGGCCGGAAGGGGGCTAGCCCATCCGATGATGGGCGACGACAAGTCTGCGCGGAGCCTGAGCCCCATGGGCGGCCGCGACCGCGACCTGGAGCTCCTCATCCCCGTCTCCGGCGGCAGCGGCAGCGGCAGCGGAGGCTCGGGCCCCGGCGAAGACGACGCGGACAGAACCGCCTCCTCGTCCGCCTCCGCCGCGCTCTCCTCCTCCGGCCGCGAGGTTCGCCTTTCTCCCTCTCGCTTTATGTCTCGTTCCCCTAGGGTTATCTCTGCCATCCGGCTGCAGTTTATATTCTGTAGTTCGGCTGATTTGGATTTCAAATCACTGCGCGTTTTGTATTGGTATGAACTCCTTGGCAACTCCAGTCTATTGTAGGATCGTAGAATCTCCTTGGTTGTCAGGAAAACAGGTTCGGGATAGCAGTTTATGTTGACGTTGCAGTTCGTAGGGTTAGGGGTGTTGATCCTACGTCAGTGTCTGATAAGCTGAAGCCAAATTTTGGATGTGTGGTCATATCAGTAATGAACTCACTGTTTTGGCGCATTTTGCTAGTAATGTTTATATCTGCTTAGCAATGAAATCTGAGACGAAACTGCATCATTTAGTTCTCTGGAAGGAACATATTATGATGTTACCATCTCCAAAAAGAAGGCAACATACAATGCATAGATGTTTTCTCGTGTTAGATCCTTAAGTCATTCTCAATCTGCCTAGGGTGCTTGCTGTGCTGACAGAAAATTCGAGCCAATCATTATTTGACAAAGATGAAAGTAGAATGGTAATGTTCTTTATTCTGGTTCCTTGATGCTTTTCCTTTTCGATACTTCCCTTGCACAATAAGTATGCTCTTGAGATTTGGTAGCTGTCTTTGTATTTATCAGGTTAGATGTTTGAACAACTTAGCATTGATTTTTCTCCGTCCTCTTTTCTGCAATACAGGCTTTCCATAAGGTGGTCCGCAGCTGGGCCTCAAAGAAATTCATGACTGGATGGTAAGTCTTCCCCAATTGCAGTATGAGTTGCGGGAAAACCACGTGCACTAAAAAGGCCAAATTAACGGATGGTACAGCTGTATGATCTGCCAACATTCACTTTCAGTGCTCTTTTGCGCTGTAGGAAATAATTTAGACAGGTTGTGTCATAAGGCTGCCAGGAGTGTAGCTAGTTAGTACGGAGAGCGACTCAGTGGTCAGCGAGCCGTCTATTCCTTGGTTCCAGGACATGCTTGATGCATGATTATACTTTTTCTTACAACTTTTCACTAACCTGATAGCTCCATTTGTGATTATCCAACAACTAGAATGAGAGCATGAATCCAGAGGAAATATGTTACCATATTTTTCCAATAGCTTGACTGCCAGTTGCTTAGCCGAGAAGCTTATTAACAATGAATTTGGAATCCTAGTATTGTTAGTTAACTAAAACATTCATACAGTCATGCCCAGTTGTGCAGCAAAATGTTTTTTCGTTCCTTTTTCTGAAGTCTGGCATTGTTTAAAGGCACCAATTCAGGCATTACAAATACTGCCTGAACATAATAAACTCAAAGTTGCATTGTTTATTCTGCAATAACCAATTAGTATGCACATCAGCCGTTACCAGCTGTCCTGTGCCTGAGAATTTTACACACTCTGATACTTATGTGGAATTATTTGGCAACCGTATTATATGAAACCTTTTTTTTTTCATTCATGCACTGATACTGTTTTGTCATCTTTTCTTTTCTGGGACACTGCCAGTGTAATTCTCTTCCCAATAGCGATAACATTCTACTTCACCTGGTGGTTCATTCATTTTGTTGATGGATTCTTCTCTCCAATCTATGCACAACTGGGAATCAATATTTTTGGTATGTAAACTGTTCCACTTTGTTTTGTATAGACATATCAAATTCTTGAATGGTTCGTCATCATGTTGTAATTTCTTCCTTCATTCCCTGACCAGTTTGGGGCTTGATCCTGTAGTGTTATTATTATATTACACTACTTTATTTTGTTGTTGTGTATAAGAAAGTTTGCATAATTTGTATGCTGAACCTTTTGGTGCATACTTATTTTAAGTTATAGTTTATCCTGTGCCATTAGATTTAAATTTCTGTCAAGATGTGAGAAACTTGGATTGAAATTAGGTAGTTGAAATCAATAATATTAACTTAATCATTTGTAACAAGGATGCTTATTGCCTATCCAGCTTATTTCCCAGTCTTGAATCTGCAGGTCTTGGCTTCATCACTTCTGTTACTTTCATATTTTTTGTTGGAGTCTTCATGTCATCTTGGGTTGGAGCATCTGTCCTTGGCCTTGGTGAATGGATCATTAAGCGCATGCCACTTGTGCGCCACATCTACAATGCATCCAAGCAAATAAGTGCCGCAATATCACCAGGTAAATTCACAGTCATCCTGATATTCAATCTGCAAAGTAACTTGGGTACTTACTGAATTGTTGTTTGTACAGATCAGAACAAACAGGCGTTCAAGGAAGCAGTCATCATAAGACATCCTCGTGTTGGAGAATATGCATTTGGATTCATCACCTCATCAGTCTCTCTCCAGGTTTACAAGGCTCCTCACTATTATCATGAGCTCCCAACAATGACTGATTTACATCTTTTATGCTTAATGCTATTTATACACATAGTGCAGCTATGCTACCCTGCAACGGTAGTCACTGGCTTGAATCTTTGCATGGTGTAAAGATGAAATTATTGTACTGATCATTGCGTGAAATTAGCAAAATCTGTTCCTCCATGTGCTGCCAGTAAGGACTGCTGATTAAGTACTCAAAATGTTGGCACATGATTTTAATTAGCTATTCTATTCCAACCATGCTACCTTGCAATTTTAGTCATCGTTTGAATACTTGCATGGTTGGAGGTTGAAATTCATTTGTACTAATTATTGGGTGAAACAAGCAAAAGTGTTATCGGTTCACCGTGTGCAGGATAGAAAAAAATACTTACAAAATACTCGTCATGATTTTATTTTAACCTTTCTGCTGTTCCTTCTGATTACCATATAGTTTTACGCTGTCTGAATATCTATCCCATCATTATGTTGTAACAGAGCTATTCGGGTCAAGAGGAACTTTACTGTGTCTATGTCCCGACCAACCATCTTTATATTGGTGACATCTTCATGGTGAACGCAAATGATGTCATAAGGCCAAATCTTTCTGTGCGTGAAGGCATTGGTAAGCCGTTAACTTTCCTCTCGGTATCTTATTTGATAATCTGCTTGAAAACGTGGGAAATGATGCGACGGATATGCACACTGTTTTGCAGAGATCGTTGTATCTGGCGGTATGTCAATGCCCCAGATTTTGTCAACCCTGGATCCTCATACAATCCACGCAGACCGCAGTGGAGCAAGCAGAAGCTGAGAGGAACTCCTGGAGTGCAAGTAAAAAGTTTCACACAGACTACAGGAGTGTGGCGAACAAGATCCTGAGCACAATGTATTAGCAACTTGTGACGCTCGAGGATCACAAGGATCTGTAATTAAAGTAGAAGTAGGTGACTCACACGCGTTGCTGATTTGATGGAACTTGTACAATGGCTTGTACTTTGTACCGCCCGGGATGTTTCGTAGTTATACTTGTAATCTTTTACTGTTGTTTTCTTCAGACTGTTAATGACAGGATCTCTTGTGTTGAAATCTTAGATCGACCTTTCAAATATCTTTGACACTTCAAGCGGATGGTTTTCTCACCTCACTTAGATATTTCATTGAAGCTGTTGATGAGTCAAAAATTGTTTCATAATCCGATTGAGAGGATAACACGTACTGTACAATGAATTGTGCAGTGATGACACCAGGACAGGACAAGGCATCTCCCGGAAGAGATTAGACACACGAATAACGGGCCTGCGGGCCGGGCGGATCGAACCAATCGCAATGGACACCACTTGACAGTCTCACCGCTGGGCCCACTTGCCTTCCAATGGCTACGGCCCACGAAGATCGGACGGCCTATGTCGCAGGATGCGACGCCCCCGTAAACCCTAACTCCCTGGAGGCCCTCTATATAAGCTCAGGCCGGAGATGTCTTCTTCAACAACGCCGCCATCTCCCACCTCCAGCAGCTCTCATCCTCTTTCCTCCCTTGAGATTTCGATCTCGTTTTCTCTCTTATTCTATCAGTTTTGATCGTTCGATGTGGGATTTGATTTCTTCAATGGGGTTTGAGGACGATGAAGATTGATATTTGGTCTCGTTCGTCGTAACTGGCATGAATTTGCCTTGCCGACCATTCTGTTATATCACCACCCATAAACCGAGTCCTCTCTTCTCGATCAGAAATCTTTTCCCCCTCCACCAGATCTGTTGTGTTTCTTGCCCGTTGAATGTTTTGTTTCCGTTTCTCTGGCCAAGGATTAAACAAAATTATAGACAAGCATATGTCCGAATTTTCTTCATGTGGAACAATCTAATCTTCTCTATGAGGCCAGATATGCAATTCAGATCTTGCTTTTGGTTTTGTTTTTCGTTCGTTTTTGGCTTAAATAAGTCGTGGTCTCGTGAAGCTGATGATGATTAGTGTGAACCTTTCTCAATGAAATCACTAATGATTACATAACCTACTGCCTTCCTTCTGAAGCTCCACGTTTACTCGAGTTGTACTCCTATTTTGTGACAATTTGGTGTTTTTTATTCTCTGGAGCAAATTCGGTTAGCCAAGGTCGGATGATGATCACAAGTGCATAGTTCATATGATCAAACCGTGATTACTTGAACAAAAATAGTCTTTCGCTCCTATCTGACGGCCTTCACCGAAAATTTCTCTTCTGAGTAAAAAAAATTATGTTTTCTTTAGCTACTTGTTTTTAACTGCACCTTTAGAATCGGTGCTACAGAGCAATATGTGCTACTATTTTCTTAATTTGCATTGAGGACGCTGAAGATTGATATTTGGTCTCGTTCGTCGTAACTGGCAATTATATTGCCTTGCCGACCATCCTGCTATATCACCACCCATATTCTGAGTCCTTGTATTATATACCTTATTTCTTTGACCGGTGATTTCATTAAATAAATAGACAAGCATATGTCTCAATTTTCTTTATGTGGATGATATATTTTGTTTATGAGGTCAATGTTTAATATGTACTTTGTATCACCTAAGATTTTGCAGTATACTCATCTTAGAATGTAAAATGTGTGTTGAATTTTATTGTTTGGTGCTATTGTTGCAAATTAACATGAGGATGATGATTTCAAATTTGTCGCCCCAGTCTTAGGGTCTGCTTCGGTTGATCTGTGCTGATTGACATACTTCTGAATCTGACTCTGAAGATAAAACTCCCCTTATTTTGATCTTTTTGCTATTTTTCTCCTATTTGTGTTGCATTCTGTATCCTTGTAGTTTAACTTACGGTTTGTCACCTGAGCATTCAGTACTGGCAGTATCAATTGCTACAGAGAACTCTACAATATGGTTATGAGGATGATGAATTCAAATATGTCGCTCCACTCTTAGTGTCTGCTTCGGCGGGTATGTGCTGATTGACATACTCTTGTATCTGACTCTGGTTATCCAATTTTGCTTATAATGTAATTCTGCAAGTTGTTGAAAAACTGTACAGTTCTGAGGGACCAATTTGTATGCAGATGAATGGTTTGATCATATCAACTATGCAGATTTTAGAGTTGTCCCTTTATTAAAAAATATTACTGAAATCCTCCTGTGGGTTCTTTGTTCATTTGTTACTCTATTTTATAAATGATCAATATTACATGAAAATCCTCTGAAATTTATGTGATGCAGTCCTATATGTCACACTTGTCTCACAAAAGAATTGTAATGGAATTTGTGTAATAATTCCATTGGTGCAGCAAATCCATAACGCCTTGGTGCTGTCCTCAAACTCTTCTTTCCAACCCAGTTTCTATCCTCCTCAGGTCTGCGCTATGTGGTTGCAATATATCCTTTGGATGATGAGGGGAAGGGAGAATTTTTTTCAAGATTAAATGCTGCGATTTTATTCAAATCCAACAGAATTGTGTCACACAGTTTTTGATTAAATGCACGTGCATGATGATCATCATCTTCCCTTGAGCAGTTCTTTGATTTCGTTGACCAGCTTTGAAACCACTCCCATATAGTCTGACTCCAGAATTAACTTAGAAATTCCAGCCTCCTGTGCAAGGATCATTGCTTGACGGCAAGCCAGCAACTCAGCAGTCTCTGCATCACTGACCATAGGAAAAAATGGCACGCTCCGGCTACAAAGCCTCCATGGTGGTTCCGAATCATAGCACCACCGGCGCCATGGTGGTTCCGATTGGCTGGTTCAAGTGCAGCACGCCAGCACAGATGGTGCTTTTCCTCAGCTCGGATTGCCCTATCTCCTTCGTGTGTTGAGTACTGAGATGATATGCTGATCGAACACAGAAGACCCCATTCTTGGTGTTATTACCGGGATCTTTAGAATGTCATCGGCAGTTTTGACGCCCCTTTCCTCGTGCTACAGTTCTCGTGGGAGGCGAAAAGAGGGCGTCTAGGTTTCCGTCGTCCGCTGGCGGCCAGACCGGTGCTTCCCCACCTCTCGGCTGCTTCGGCGGTGGGAGAGTGGGGGAAGCCTGGATCTGTGCCTATGGCGTGTATATAGTAGGTCTAGGTGCCTGGCCGGCAGCGTTGTGGAGGCGGTGATGCTGTTGGTTCGGTGGTCGGTGTCGGCGCGCCTCCCCTCCTGCGACGGTGTTCTTCGGGGCTTCGCCGTGGCGTGCGCGACTAGAGGTGGCTGGGGATCGGTGGATCTCGCGGTCTGTACAGTCTCCGGAGGTGGTCTTCGTGCCAGAGGCGGAGGCCATGTCGTGGAGCTTTTGTCTCTTGGCTCCATCTCCGCGACGGTGAGGAGGGTGCTGGCCTCACCATGGAGCCTTGGAGGCCTGTTTTGCAGGTGGTACAGCACTTGATCTCCTCCTCCTCTGTCGGTGGTTCTTGCCTCTGTTCGTCATGGTGGCGATCAGCGGTGCGGACTTCGTGTTGGTGGAGGTTGCTCGATGGTTCTGCTGCAGGTCGTCTTCTTCTGGAGCAGGGATGTGGTGGATGGCTGGCGTCGTCGTCTTTCTCTCTGGCCTTGCTTGGAGGTGGACGAAGGCGTGCTAGCAGGAGCTCGGGGAGGTGTCCCTGCCGATGGTCGATCAAAGATGTTAGATTCCGGCTTTGTCCCGGATGAAACCTGTGGTACTCAACGCAGCACGGCTGCTTTCGGGCTCCTGCTGGTTTTGGGTGTGAGGTTTCATCGCTTTTTCCCTCTGCCGGCGTTGCGGTGGCGTCGGTGTTCGGCAACAGCGAGCAACGACGAGGTGGTCTGGAGCAAGGACCTTCAAGGGCTTAAGTGTATTTTCTCATTTTTCCAGGGTTTTTTTGCTCTTTCTCTAGGTCAGGTGACCTGTGGTGTTGAGTTGGTTCCAGGGTGTATGTTGCAGATGTATCTTTCTTCCTTTTATTAATACATATTTCCCTTCTCAAAAAAAAAACCCAGTCATTCTTAAACCTGAGAATGGTTTTTATTTAACCGGTTGTTTTGGTTCGGTTTCTCTATGTGAGTTTGTTTACTTCGGGTATTACCATGTCGCGGCTCACTACAGTTTAGTTTGGTTTACCGTAGAAAGTGGGTAGGTATGGGTCTAAACCGTTCGGGTTGAAAACAAGTTCAACCCGTGGTTAATACCTGGTGGTTGAGATTGGTTTGTACGTATGGTGACTTTCAGTCCAGTTTATCGCGTTGTGGACGGCAGCTCCACTCATGTCCATCTCGAGGCTCTGGCCAAGGGACTGCGGAGGAAGCTCGACTCGCGTTGTGCTCGCCGACGAGGACATGACTATGAGGAGGAAGCTATGGGAGCACCGCAGGCCTGCAACAAACGACCGCGCTCGCTGACGAGGACGGGACTGTGGGGAGGAACCTATGAAGGCGCTACATACAAGCTAGCGCTCGCCGGCGAGGACGGGACTGTGGGGAGGAACCTACAGGGAACGCGACCGGTGGGGAGGAACCTACGGGGACCGCAGCCAAGCCACCCGTGCTCACCGGCGAGGTGCGAGGATGGGACTGCGGCTCAACTCTCCACTCGGGCCCTCGTTGTCGACTGGACCGAGGCGCGACTCTCCCCTCCGGCGCAGTGATTCGGCTCAATTTCCGGCGCCGCCATGGCTAATGTCTCTTGTCGTGACTGAGGCATAGTGGTGTTTGGAGTTGGCTCTCGTGTCGTGCGTTGTATAAAGCTCACGGCGGTAGGGTGCCGGGTGCGCGCGGCGAGGGGGAGGCGGTTGCTGGCTAGCGTGGCAGACGGAGATCCGGGCAGTGTCGGCGCCCCTGAGCCTAGCGACCGCCTAGCGCATCGAACGGCCCGGGCTTAGTGAGAGCTAGTTAGTGCAACTGCAGGCCTGCAGCCAAGCGATAAGCCTTCAACCCGTTCCAGCAAACAATTTTCAACCAATATCAACCCACAGGTTTACCTTCGGTTCAATTCAGTTTGGGTGGAAATTAGAATAAGTTTGGTTTTGGTTCGGCCGATGGAATTGTCAAATAAGTTTAGTTCAGGTTCGGTCCCGAAATTTATTCGTGTGGGTACAGTTCAGGTATGGTGCAGTTATCAACCCTTTCTCAGGTTTACCCATCCTCCAGAAGCAGTTCACTAACCTTATCAACTTCCTGTCCTAGGTTATGACCGAGAGGTCGTTTCATACCACTCCTTGCGATCCAATTGTCTTTCCAGACATTAATACTCGTACCACTGCCAGTCCTCTATATAAGACCCTCCTTCAACAGATTCCTGCCATGAACAATACTCTTCCAAGTGTAGGAAGCCCTCTTCGGAAAGCCAGCCGAAGAGGCCTGGCTGTCCGAAGAGGCTGGCTCTGTCTTGCTGTCCGAATTGTCTTTCCAGAGATTATCTCACTCTTGCTGTCCGAAGCACATACAAAAATTATGCTTCACACAAAGTTTTCATGGAACCCAATCTCACGTTTTCATAGGATGAAGAAAAGCAGAAGAGATTAACGATATATCCATGCGTGCATTCTGGGACGGGAGCGGTTTTGACGAAGCAAGCATGCCATTAATCCCTCGAAGCACGGAATGAGCTGTGCGGACCTGATTGACAATCGTACAATTAAGCTGCTTTAAATCCTACGGCTAAGTGTTGGTCCGGTACGAAGCAAAAATCAGGCGCCGATCCCTACAGATGCATAGTTCATATGGACAAACCGTGATTGCTTAACAAAATACTAAGTAGTTTTTTTTTGCTCCCAACTGACTGCTTTCCTTTTTTTTTGAAATAAAAAATATATTAGGTAAGCAAGCCGCCTCATTAAAAACCTTTCAGTCCCCTTAGTTACCCTGATAAGGAAAATAGTGCGTATGAAACTTGCTGCTTCAATCATCCATAATGGTTACATCATTTATCAAGCTAGTTAACATAAACCTAAGGGGATCATCTCCCAATTACACTGGATTTTATCAGAAAAACATTTGCTAGCTATCTCATGAGCCACCTTATTTGCTTCCCTAGGAATATACTTGAACTGAACATTGCCAATATTGGAGACCAAATCCACAATATCTACATAGAGTGCTGCTGATTCATTCCACCAAGAGTCCGAGCCACTGCAAGCATCGATAGTTTCTATAGAGTCCGATTCTACTATAATTGTATTACAGCCGATCCGCAACGCCAAACTAAGACCATCCTTCATTGCTGACGCTTCAGCCATAGCTGCCGAAGCAATATTTGGAAGATAGCTACTGCAAGCTGCAATAAAATGGCCCTGATAATCACGAAGGATTGCACCAGTAGCTCCCGCACATGCATCCGCGTGAAAGGAGGCGTCCACATTTAGTTTCCCCTATCTGATAATCACGAAGGACTGCTTTCCCATTTTGCCAGACAATTTAAAACTTGTATAAGGAAATAGTGAGTTAAACAAGGTGTGAAAAGACATGTGAGCACTTAAAATGCTTGGAGTCATTTAAGAGGAGAACGTTAAAATGCTGCGAATTTATTATCTCTTATGAACACTTCGGAACTAGATGATTTCAAATTTGTCCCCCCAGTCTTAGGGTCTGCTTAGGTGGATCAGTGTTGATTGACATATACTTATTAATCTGGCTTTGAAGATAAAACTATCGTTGTTTTGGCTTTGGGTATTAATTTTTTGTTTCTGTGTTACTTCGTGTATTTGTAATTTTAGCTTATCCAATTTCTCCTCAGAACATTGCACGTAGCCAGGTTCAACCGCCCCATGGAGAACACCTGGACACTGTTATGAGGATGTGCTTTTGAAGTATGACACTCGGTAGCTTTGTATTTCTTAAGTATTGTGAGAATACTTCAGTTTTCAAAAACATTGTAATTTCAAATAATTTGAGATTGCTTATCATCTTCTGCTGAAATTGTTTCTTGGTTCATCAATTCAGAAACCGAAGATAATGCCGACACAGTTAGTGATGGAGGTGATCGCAATGGATCACTTGATTCTGAACCAGTTGATTCAGAACATTCAGAAACCAGAGATGATGCCGATATGCTAGGTGATGGCAATGGATCAACCAAAACACCTGATTGGGGGTATTTTGCTTTTGGCTCTAGCTAAGTTTGCAGTTTCCAAAACCATAGTATTTCTAGAACTGTGTTTTTTTTAAGTATTGAAAAACTCTCTTTTTTCTAAACTGAGAAGCGAAAAAACGATGCGTCCCCACGCATCGCTCACTATTTCAAGCCGTCAGTGCAAGTGCATGCATATACGCAAGAAGAGCAAGTAGAACTATTGAGAGAAGGAAGAAGAATCATTCCTAAACCTAAACTTGCTCACTACCCTTACTGAGACGGCTAGATTTCACTTTATTTGGGAAGAGAGATTGGCATTCCCGACTTAAGGAATCTTTACAGCTTTCGCTTTAGTTAATAATTTCAATTTCATTAAGAAAAACTAACCAAATAAATGGAAAATGAAAATTAATAGAATTCTTTTTTTTAGGAAAGCCCGGCCAGAACCACACGTGCAAGTTTCCCTGCCAGAAATCCAAGGTTCCACACGAGCTCCTGTTCTGCGGCGTGGTGGCAGGACCGCTAGGGGATTGGCTCCGGGACTGTCGGTATGGCCGAATGCCATGCGTTTACCATCGCCCGCTGGGATGATTTTCTTTGAGCGGAAAGAGCGATGTGCATAGCCGGGTGAGTAGGGATGCAGCTCCGTGAGGTGCAGGTGCTAAGAGCAGCGACAAGCAAATCACCTACTATTTGTCTTAATGTACTAGGCAAAACGTATGGACTAGTACTAGTTGTCCCCTAGCTAGCTGCATTGTGATGTCATGTTGGTCAATAATTGATTATCCATGCGTTAAAACTACAGTAACACTGTACTTGCTAAACTGAGAAGAACTTAGTGTCCATTGCAGTGGATACTTCTGATTATCTCACTCTTGTATGCCCCTCGTAGTTGCCAACATACTTACATACCCATACCGAAAATGGAAAACCATTTAGTCTTCTTATGGGTGCTTTTGACTAGGCTCTCGGTAAGGTATTGGCTAAACAAGACCTATTCCTGTGATAATTGCTATGCTGACTGAAGTGAAATGCTCGCAAGTGACGGCCGCCATTGCTGCACTTGTTCTAATTGTGTAATGAAATTTGTAGAAATAGTTAGTTAAATGAGTATTGAAGGACATGTATGTATCAATGGTAGGACTGTGAGACGCGTTGCTTAACGCAGTGGCTCGACCTAGCAGTGGCTAGTCAGCCCGCCCAGGATTGATCTTCTTACGCTCCGCTTGGAATGCCGTTTAAAATTTTCCTCCGTAATTTTCTACCGGCCGTCCCGTGTAAAATACACGGACGCTTTCCGGGCGGAAAACGCCAATCCAAGCGCGGCCTTAGGGGACGATTTTCGGGTGTCTCAAGACGCTACCTGTTCACTAGGAACAACACTGTTCAATTGGAACAATATAATAATCTTCGGGTGGCCTCTCTCGCCGAGGCGGAGCTACATGGGTACATGGGTGTACAGATGTACACCCATATACATGTAAATCTTGTAAGGCAACGAGTAGTCATCCAGTTTGACAGCTCGGCTCCAATTTGTGATTCCCAAATCCGTCGGCGGGAGTTTCATACATTGAGCCCCACATACACAGCTAGTCAGCTAGGGCGCGGCACTGTTCTTTGATAGCTCAAGGTCTATGCGGCCTGGC
This sequence comes from Puccinellia tenuiflora, assembly GCA_012064385.1. Classification (NCBI taxonomy): domain Eukaryota; kingdom Viridiplantae; phylum Streptophyta; class Magnoliopsida; order Poales; family Poaceae; genus Puccinellia; species Puccinellia tenuiflora. The sequence goes on from QRDG01001975.1 coordinate 576,319, forward strand.
GCCTACACGCGGCGTGGCGGCGTGCATCGCCGTTGTGCAGTCGCAAGATCTCGGAGTGGAGGCACTGTTGTTCCTGAATTCATTACTCCGCCACTCTGAGCGAGGCGAGACATATGCAGGGTGGGGGACGGCTAGACGATGCGGAAGCACGGAGACGTTCGATGTTCGACAGTACATGGCTCAGAGTGAGAGACCGCCGATGGCTGGATTTTTTTTTTTGCTTTGTCAGTCTTGATTTTTTTTACGCTCTATACACCCAAGTTATAAATCCTAGCTCCGCCCATGCTCTCTCGACACGTGTTCGCGTCTCAGAGATAGGAGTCCACAAAACACGTGGGGTTCATATAGATCTGCAGGTCCTAACTTGTATACTAGGGTGTGCGTGTGGTGTTGAGTGTTTGTGGTGTGACTTAGTTTGTAAAGTTCAGATACTACAGCTGTACAAATTCAGATGCCTAAAAAAAATGATAGGACGACTGTCGCCTTCCTCACTTCACAAAGGAAGTTGTCAATGTTTAAGCCTTGTGATGTTTACTTATTGGATGAAGGTATTAAAAATGTAAAAACATTCCTGGAGGATTCAGTCTCCCTTATTCTGTACCGAAAACGGAAAACCATTTAGTCTTCTTATGGGTGCTTTTGACTAGGCTCTTGGTAAGGTATTGCCTAAACAAGACCTATTCCTGTGATAATTGCTATGCTTACTGAAGTGAAATGTTCGCAAGTGAAAGCCTTTCTGCACTTGTTCTAATTGTCTAACGAAACTTGTAGAAATAGTCAGTTAAATGAGTATTGAAGGACATGTATGTACGATCAATGGTAGGACTGTCGCCTGCCTCACTTCACAAAGGACGTCCTCGTTTTGGGCCAAATCAAAAGACACTAACCATTTTGGGTCAAATTGAAAAGAGGAACATGCCATCAAACCGAGTCGGGAACACTTTCATTTTGGGTCAAATCAAAAGATACCCTTCGTTCTTATCCAAGCTAAAAGCTTGTCGACTGGACGCATGGGTCACCGCCCGGCACGGGCCAATTAGGGCACCTTCCCGAGGGGAAATAATTGAAGAACCCTAAAGACACGGGAACGCGAAACCGGCAGGGCTGCCGGGCCTGATACTGATGGCTTTGTGTGCAGGTCACGAGACCGGTGCAAGAAAGGACGCGTGCATGGCTCCTTTCCCGGGCCGTAGATTCCCGTGAACCCTATTTGCCGCCTTTTGCGGCAACATCCCGCCGTGCCGCCCACGTTAAGACAAGTTCCTGTCTTACCGCTCTGGGATATGGGCCGGCCCGTTATTTTTTTTCATTCGGTGTCTCGTGTCTGAAAGGTACGGGTTTGTCTGAAGATTGCTCTTCTTCCTGCTTCTCCTCCGCGTTCCCTACCTCCTCCCTATCCATGCTTCATCTTCTGCGGATCCAGTGGTAGTCGAGCTGCAGCTACAGGTTTTGTCGCCCGCCATGGCGGCAGCAGGTTCGTCGCCAGTCGTCTTTTTTTCCCTTCTCACCTCCCCGAGGCCAGTTTCTATGCCCGAATCGTAGAGTGGAGTGGTTTTCTTAGGGTTTGCTTACTTTGGTCTGATGATTTGCGGAGGTGGTCGGACGTTAGGTTCTTAGATTATACGCGTTCTCCCCGTGCGCGCGGTGTCGGTCCGTCACGGGATTATGTCGCCGGCCGCCGCCGATGTCCTGCGTGAGTGAGTACGGGCGCACCGGTCTGTGTCTTTGATTTTGCAATTTGTTGTTTCTTTTATGTTGAACGAGTGTTTGATTTTGGTAGGGTGATCCTGACATGATGTTTTTGTGTCTGTTTTTGTTCTGCTTCGTCCGTTTTGCTTAGAGTGTGCTGAAGGTGGTGTGGATTCGCCATCTGCTCTCTCTAGATTTGTCCTTCTTACTAGCAGGATCTGTCTATATTTGAACCAAATGGTGGGGAGTTGTGTATTCTACGATTTGCGTTTTTGTTTCAGTTCATTATATTCATGATTATGTCTGTTTCACTAGGTCCTGATTTTTGTGTTAGACATATTGCTGGTGGTGTCATGTGAAGTTTGGTGTTTACATGCTTTTGTTATATATGATAATAGCATTTTATATAATTAGCCCTGTTAATTTTCTATTCATGATGCATAGCTTGTATTTCCATTACAAAATTTGTATATGTTTTTATGTAGGTGCTAATATGTTGGATGCCTCAGCAGTTTTCCTAACCTTTTCTTTCATCTGTGGGGTTTCAGGTTTCCAATCTTAACACAGTCTTGAAGGAGTTTGACTTACGGTGCAAAGATTTGGAAACTTTTAAAATTTTCACTCCACCTAACTATCCTGCGCATTCATTATTGTAAGTGTTCTTTTGAAGTATCTTTTGGCATCTTTTTTATCTTCACATGTCCTTTTTCAATATATTGCTTTTTGCAAAGAAATGTATTCATCATCTCATACAGACCCTTTTTTTTCAATTTTTTGGTTTTTGCAGGCACGACTGTGGATTGTATGTCATGTTGTATGCTGAAAGTTGGAATGGGAAGATTATGAAGGACTTCACTAAGGTGTTTTACATTTCTATATCTTTTTTCTTATACTGATTTTGAACCAAAATGTTTTGAAACCTATGTATCCCATAATACCTTTTCAGTGACACATGACCTGTTGTTTTATTTTGCAGGGTATAATTCCAAAATTCAGGATGCTGAAGGCTTACAAAATGTTTTTCTCAGACCTGAATAAGACTTTAGTAGATTTTCATGAGGAGGCCAAGAAATGCAGGAAGCTTTAGAGGGACTGCCATCTTTTTCTTTGTAGTTTGACATAGGAACATCTGGTTCAGATAATGTAATCATTACTTACATTTGTAGTTGGCATATATTCTGCTTTTTGTGTGTGTTGCCATGGACGGCAACTTTTATCAAAATTCAGTGTAGTTGGCACCAATTTTTCTTCTCGAGTATTTTATGGTGTATCGAGTACTATTAGATGAGTACTATTACAATGCATTAATGGTTACTCTTTTTGTGTATCACTTCTTTTATAATTCATCTACTCTACTTATTTTACCACTTAGCTCATTGGTTGTATTAAATTCATTTACATGGAGAGTTATATTTTTGCATTCATTTAATTTATTTATAGTTTGTTATTTTCTATATTTTTTTTTGGCAAACCAACCTCTTTTTTTATCGAGTGCACTACTTATTTTTGCGTTCATTTTTGTTTTTGGCGACCCCTAGATTGTGCCTTTTCGACCATCCGCCGAGCTTCTTTTTAGTTTATGATCTCCCCTCGACGAAAAACCGATGTAATGATGTGTCACCGATGCCATCCCCCATATTTGTTTTTTTGTTCATCCATTTTTGGTTCTATCATAAGTTTTCCTTTCGTATTCAAATACTAGGTTTCTTTTAACACCAGCTGTACATTTATTATTTAAAAATTATACATACATAAATTGTGTTCAACCACATTTTTTTATTATACCTTTTTTATGTGTTAGTTCAGGATTTCTGTTCATATTCAAAATAGTTCATAACAAGTTTTCTGTTCATAGTAAGTTTTCCGTTCACACCCCTACTTTTTTTCTAAATATTTTTTTATTTGTTCTATCATAGGATATTTGTTCACATTCAAAACATTTCATAGCAAGTTTACTGTTCATACTAGGTTTTCCGTTCATAATAGGTTTCTGTTCATATTTAAAATAGTGCATAACTAGTTTCTTGTTTATACTAGGTTTTCTGTTCACACCCCTATATTTTTTTATGTTTTATCTTAATTTATGTTCATCAAACATATTTTTTCTAATTAGTTTTCTATCTGCGGACCTTTCTGTTCGTATTCAATAATTGTTCATAATAGTTTTCCGTTCACAATAGGTTTCTATTCATATTCAAAATAGTTCACTATAAAGTTCCCTGTTCATACTAGTTTTCTGTTCACACCCGTACATTTTTTCTATTATATCTTAATTTTTGTTCATCCAATAGTTTTTGTTCTAATTAGATTTTTTATCTGCATATTTTTTGGTTCATTCTCTATAATTATTCGTAACAAGTTTTCTGTCATAGTAGGTTTCTGTTCACAGCCCTACATTTTTTATTGTTCATCCAAATTTTTTTAATACATTTTCTGTTCAATCATGATTTCTGTTCATCCTTTTAGTATTTCTCTAAATTAGTTCTCTCATAGGATATATTGTAATATTTCTGTTCACTTTTAAAATCATTCAAAAATAAAATTCCTTCACAATAATTTTTTTGTTCACTTTTAAAATTGTTCAAAAATAAATTCTGTTCACAATAAATTTTCTGTTCGCTTTTAAATGGTTCAAAAATAATTTTTTCAATGATAAATTTATTTTCTTTCACCGATCTTTTCATGTTCAATTTTTAAATCGTTCAAAATAATTTTCGTTCACCGCCATTTTCTGTTTACTTTTATACTCATTAAAAAATAAATTTCGTTCACCTCCATTTTTTTCACTATTTAAAATCATTCAAAAATATATTTTCTTCACAATATATTCTTTGTTCACTATTTAAAATTGTTCAAAAATAAATTTCGTTCACAGTAAATTTTCTGTTCACTTTTTAAATCGTTCAAAAATAAATTTCGTTCACAATAAATTTTCGGTTCGTTTTTAAATCGTTCAAAAATAAATTACGTTCTCAATAAATTTTATGTTCATTTTTAAAATCGTTCAAAAATAAATTATGTTCATAATAAATTTTCTGTTCGCTTTTTAAATCGTTCAAAAATGAATTATTTTCACAATAAATTTATTTTCTTAACCTATCTTTTTTGTTCACTTCTAAATTGTTCAGACTATTTTTCATTCACCGCCATTTTTTCTGTTCACTTTTGAAATCGTTCAAAAATAAAAATTTCTCACAATAAATTTTCTATTCACTTTTAAATCGTTCAAAGACAAATTTCGTTCGCTTCCATTTTCTGTTCACTATTTAAAATTGTTCAAAAATAAATTTTGTTCAACGTCCTTTTTCTGTTTATTTTTAAAACCATTCAAAATAGTTTCCGTTTTGGTTATTATGCTCATTTGTTTTTAATTGTTCAGAAATTGTTAATGATAACAACATAAACTAAATAATGGTGCCAACTACTAATTTCTTACAAATTGTTTTTGGTTCTATCATAAGTTTTCCTTTCGTATTCAAATACTAGGTTTCTTTTAACACCAGCTGTACATTTATTATTTAAAAATTATACATACATAAATTATGTTCAACCACATTTTTTTATTATACCTTTTTTATGTGTTAGTTCAGGATTTCTGTTCATATTCAAAATAGTTCATGACAAGTTTTCTGTTCATAGTAGTTTTTCGTTCACACCCCTACTTTTTTTTCTAAATAATTTTTTTATTTGCACACTTTCTGTTCATATTCAATAATTGTTCATAATAGGTTTCCATTCACAATAGGTTTCTGTTCATATTAAAAATAGTTCATATCAAGTTTCCTGTTCATAATAGGTTTCCGTTCACAATAGGTTTATATTCTTATTCAAAATAGTTGATATCAAGTTTTCTGTTCATAATAGGTTTCCATTCACAATATGTTTATGTTCATATTCAAAATAGTTCATATCAAGTTTCTTGTTGATACTAGTTTTCCGTTCACACCCCTACATTTTTTCTGTTCTATCTTAATTTATGTTCATCCAATAATTTTTGTTCTAAAGATTTTTTATCTGCATACTTTTCTGTTCATACTCAATAATTGTTCATAACAAGTATTCTGTTCATAGTAGGTTTTTCCGTTCACACCCCTAATTTTTTCTAATTAGATTTCTATTTGCAAAATTTCTGTTCATATTCAATTCGTTCACAATTGGTTTCTATTCTAATTCAAAATAGTTCATATAAAGTTTCCTATTCATACTAGGTTTCCGTTCACAATAGGTTTCTGTTCATATTCAAAATAGTTCATAACAAGTTTCCTGTTCATATTTGGTTTCCGTTCACACCCCTATTTTTTATTTTAAAAATCATTCACACATCATTTTTGTTTTTAATCATAATTTCTGTTAAATCTTAATTTTTTTCTTCTATACTAATTTATGTTCATCCAATATTTTTTGTTCTAATTTATTTTTTATCTACAAATTTTCTATACATATTCAATAATAGTTCATAACAATTTTTCTGTTCATACTAAGTTTCCGTTTACACATTTTTTATTTTATACATTTTTCTGTTCAATCATGATTTTCCGTTCATCCATTAGTATATGTATAAACTTGTTCTACCATAGGATATTTTTCCATATTCAAAACAGTTCATAAGAAGTTTCCTGTTCATGCTATTTTTCCGTTCACAATAGGTTTCTGTTCATATTCAAAATAGTTCATAACAAGCAAATGTTTCATAATAGTTTTCCGTTCACACCCCTTAATTTTTGTTCATCCATTAGTTTTTGTTCTAATTAGATTTTAATCTGCATATTTTCTGTTCATACTCAATAATTGTTCATAACAAGTTTTCTATTCATAGTAGTTTTCTTTCACACCCCTACTTTTTTTTTCTAATCAAATTTTTTATTTGCACTCTTTCTGTTCATATTCAATAATTGTTCATAATTGGTTTCCGTTCACAATAGGTTTATGTTCATATTAAAAAAAATCATATCAAGTTCCTGTTCATAATAGGTTTCCATTAACATTAGGTTTATGTTCATATTCAAAATAGTTCATATCAAGTTTCCTGTTCATAATAGGTTTCCATTCACAATAGGTTTCTGTTTATATTCAAAATAGTTCTTATCAAGTTTTCTGTTAATACTAGTTTTCGGTTCACACTCCTGCATTTTTTCTGTTCTATCTTAATTTTTGTTCATCCAATAGTTTTTGTTCTAATTTGATTTTTTTATCTGCATACTTTTCTGTTCATACTCAATAATTGTTCATAACAAGTATTCTGTTCATAGTAGATTTTCGTTCACACCCCTTATTTTTTTTCTAATTACATTTCTATCTGCAAACTTTCTGTTCATATTCAATTCGGTCGCAATAGGTTTCTGTTCATATTCAAAATAGTTCATATAAAGTTTCCTATTTATACAAGGTTTTCGTTCACAATAGGTTTCTGTTCATATTCAAAATAGTTCATATCAAGTTTACTGTTCATACTAGTTTTCTGTTCACAATAGGTTTCTATTCATACTCAATAATTGTTCACAATAATTTTCTGTTCATTTTTAAAATCGTTCAAAAATAAATTTTGTTCACAATATAAATTTTCTTCACCGATCTTTTTATGTTCACTTTTAAATCGTTCAATCTATTTTCTGTTCACCGCCATTTTCTGTTCAGTTTTAAAATCGTTCAAAAATAAATTTCGTTCACCTCCATTTTTCCTGTTCACTATTTAAATTCATTCGAAAATATATTTTGTTCAATATATTTTGCTGTTCACTTTTAAAATCATTCAAAAATAAATTTTGTTCACAATAAATTTTCTGTTTCACTTTTTAAAATCGTTCAAAAATAAAATTCGTTCACAATATATTTTCTGTTCACTTTTTAAAATCGTTCAAAAATAAATACCGTTCACAGTAAATTTTCTGTTCACTTTTAAAATTGTTCAAAAATAAATTTTATTAAATCTTAATAAATTTTCTGTTCACTTTTAAAATCGTTCAAAAATAAAATTTTCTCACAGTAAATTTTCTATTCACTTTAAATCATTCAAAAATAAATTTCGTTCACCTCCATTTTCTGTTCACTACTTAAAATCGTTCAAAAATTAATTTGTTCTATCATAGGATATTTGTTCACATTCAAAACATTTCATAGCAAGTTTACTGTTCATACTAGGTTTTCCGTTCATAATAGGTTTCTGTTCATATTTAAAATAGTGCATAACTAGTTTCTTGTTTATACTAGGTTTTCTGTTCACACCCCTATATTTTTTTATGTTCTATCTTAATTTCTGTTCATCAAACATATTTTTTCTAATTAGTTTTCTATCTGCAGACCTTTCTGTTCGTATTCAATAATTGTTCATAATAGTTTTCCGTTCACAATAGGTTTCTGTTCATATTCAAAATAGTTCACTATAAAGTTCCCTGTTCATACTAGTTTTCTGTTCACACCCGTACATTTTTTCTGTTATATCTTAATTTTTGTTCATCCAATAGTTTTTGTTCTAATTAGATTTTTTATCTGCATATTTTTTGGTTCATTCTCTATAATTATTCGTAACAAGTTTTCTGTCATAGTAGGTTTCTGTTCACAGCCCTACATTTTTTATTGTTCATCCACATTTTTTTAATACATTTTCTGTTCAATCATGATTTCTGTTCATCCTTTTAGTATTTGTCTAAATTAGTTCTCTCATAGGATATATTTTCTGTTCAATATATTTGAACATTTTGGGTTTCACTAAAACCTTAATACTACCAAAGTTTTTGTCTGTGCAATACTTCAGTTGTTATGCCTATGCAATACTTCAGATGTTTTCACTGCATTCCTAATACTAGCAGAGTTTTTGTGTAATAATTCAGCCTATTCATAATTGTTTTTCAGTTCAGCTGTAATACCGACCGGCATTTTTTTTTCTAGTATTTATTACTGAAACGAACGGAAAGAAAAAGTCCAACGATCGAACGAACAGTCCAACGAACGAACCAGTCCAAAAAGTCCAACGAAAGAAAAAGTCCAACGAACGAACGAACGAACCAACGAAACAGTCGAAACGAAAAAGAGAAACAGTCGAACCCGGTTGGGCCGGCCCACTATACCCCGTAGCTGAAGAAACAGGTGCGCGGCGCGATGAGTTTTTGCCGCTAAAGGCGGCAAAAAGGAGCACCCGTAGATTCCCTTCTCCCCGGGAGCGCAGGGTGGACACCTAGGGGACACTTGGCATGGGTGTTCTGCCAAGCCTTACGAGCAAAGAAAGTGCCCTACAGGCGCATGATGTCTCAGTTCGACGAAAACAGACAACCTGTCCCATCGGCGCCAAGAGGGCGCCGCATGCGGGACAACTCAGTGGCCGGTTGATGCCACCTCGTGTCACCGATACGCGTCCGGCACACCTGGCACGCATGCAACTAGGCCCCTTGTGATATCCCCTTAAGTATAAAAGGAGGACCCGGCCCATCGAGAGGGATGTTGGTTTGGAGGTTGGCCAGTTATTTTAGAGATAGCTTTCCAGAGAGCTAGGGAGCGAGATCTAGATATCCAGAGTGCAAGGAGAAGCGGGAGCATAGAAGAGAGTAGAGAGGGCCCCGGGAACTCCATCCCGGTGCTAGCCTTCCTCAGACTTGTACTCTTGTTCTACCTGAGCAATACATATCAGACAAGCATGACGTAGGGTTTTACATCTCCGAATGGCCTGAACCTGGGTAAAAAACCGTGTCGTGTGTTGTGTCATTGGGCTCGATGTACGAGCAGGCCACCGACAAAGCTCCCCGCGCCCATCTGCCGAACAAATAAAGGGAGGTATCGGGTATCTCCGGTGTCCGTGTTGCGATACGCGACAATACTCGTCTTTATCCTCACGCCTAACAGACGTGTCCAGCTGGAGTGATCCGTATGAACCCGCTTGCTAAGTCATCATGTTGACTCCTCCTCGGTCAAAGGGCAGAAGGCCCCTCGACCTGTTCCTTACCTAATGAGGACGCCATCAGATCAAAGGGGAAGCAATGCCGTACAGCAGTGGTGGAGCCAGCATATCGGGATTGGGTTCAGGTGCACCCAATGAATTTGTGCTAATCTACATTAAGTTTCTACTTACTACCGTTTATTACTTAGTTAAACCTCATAACTATGGCGAGATTAACCCATTGACTTAGTTGCCCAATAGTCATAGATAAATTGGCTCTTAAATCCCTAGGACGGTTGGACCCATCAGTTGGAGTCAAAAGGTCCAATTCTTCGCCCAAAAGGCCCACATAATTTTCCTTGCCTTCTGGCCGAACCGTGCGCATCCTAGTGTTGATATGTGGCCTTTGGATTGCAGAAATACACTATTGGCTGCAAAGTAAGAAGTTGCATTCATCTGACACTTGCAATTCCAGCCTTGCCTCCTCCCGCATGGGGTCGTGGGTTCTAGGTGACCCACATTCCATGTCCACGGTGTTAGGACCATCATCCCATGCCCCTACTAGCTCCACTAGCAGGCTCACATTCCCAGAGATGGGGTTCGTGACCATTAGTCCTGTGGTATTGATTCTCTTGGATCTACAAAAATAATGTTTACTGTGTTACATAAATGCAAACATGTTATATAAAAAGAAATAGCACTAAGCATATTGCCCCTAATTTTTATATACCATGAACCCCAAATATTTTTGTGTGTGTGTGTGTGTGTGTGTGGGGGGGGGGGGGGGTAGTAAACATCTTGCAAGTCAAATCATGCGATAACATCGTTGATCGGTTCACGAAGCCTCTACGAAATACAACATTCCATAAATGTGTTCATTTAATTGGCTGGTATGCGACAACTCCGCGATATGCAAGGGACAAAGGGAGAATCTTCTTGAATTATAACATGTTCCAAGCATCATATTACACTCATTTCCCTTCACGGGTTTAATTTACACATTCCATGAAGGTTTTAAATAAGGTGATATGTCAACACATGATCATATTTGATACCTTATGTTTTCTCCCAATCAAGGTTTTTCGGAAACTATACACTACATATTTGTTGTCATCTAAACTATATGGGTTTCTTCATAATTAGTTAAGAGAGATAATAATTATTATATGACTTATTAGTTTCTCCTTATTTCCCACTAGGTTTGAAAGAGTTCTAACAACATACTTTATACAACTCCTCAAATTTTCCCATGTTTTATTTCTTTGCAAGCGAATTTATCAATATGATGGATAACATAGTCACATGGTTATTGGCGGTGGCGGCGGGGGTGGGGGTGGGGGGGTATAAATAAGTGGTAATCCCCACGTTTCCGCTCCTATGAGGTTGCCAATTTGGCAACCATAAAGGCGGTTCTTCCCCTCCACATCAACGGCAACTGCCGTTGACCCCGGCTATATATACACACTAGTAATTAGCCTGTGCAACGCACATTGCGGCATATATCATTTTGAAATATATTTTCATACTTTATTTATTTATTATGTCAGGATACTTTTTTTCCAAACTTAGTCACAAAGAGTGAAGTTTGGTTTTTGAATAAGTAATACACCCAATAAGAAGGAATGGATGGAGTAATAACCTGCAACCATTACAACTAATTTTTAATACATAAGAAATAGAAGTATAACCTATTACGAAGTGACACAACTTTTTTCTGAACAACTCAATATGAGTATGTATATTTTTATGATTAGATGTCAGAAAATTAAGGGTCTATCTTACGCAGGATGGCATGCGCATTTGTAGGGCTGGACTATCTATGTAGGTTTTGCTACCATAATTTTTCAAATTACAAAACATTATCTGATTTCTATATATGAGTTTAATAATTTAATGATTTTTAATTTTATGTAACCCATACATTGGCACTGTTATATTTCATAGGAACATTAAATATTTTCTTGTATTTGTCAAAAGGCAGAGTAAACTCTTCATTACTCCTATCCGGTAATGTAAATTAATAGGTTTGATAACATAATTCAACTATGATTTCATTACGCCATTAGATATTTTTCTTCCATTCTTTTGGTTTCTCAAGTTCATTTAAATTACGTGGCTTAAACATTTTTGTAGATTTATTGAGTGTCGTTTGTTTGCCACAAAATTTTGTGCTGATTCCTTTATCTATTTTTCTATCTTCTTCCTCGTCTTTACAATTCAGAATCGAGTTTTACTTAACTCATAATTTGAATTTTGATCCTTGTATGGTTTAGATGCTATTTTCTTCTACCGGCATTTTTCTACTGACATTTACATTTTTCGAAATACTTCTATGTATCCAAATTTCATTGAGAAGGATCCACTGATACTGCACCGCTTAGTTGAACTAATGATTATTCCGCTCTGCAATGTCGACACTTGAGACACACAAGAAAAAGGAATCGCATTAATTGCTTGTGTATTAAAACTAAACTTAACCAGATCAACATATATACTACATTTTCCTCGGGGATGAAAACCAAAAATATATATAAACAATATTGAAGTTAAAATATAGCTTCACCCAATTATTATGGCAAACATATTAAAACCATTAATTTTCCATGATGTGATTAGTACGTAGGCAGTAACTTAAAGCCCAGGAATCACTTTTCATCAACGGTTTTAAAAAACAAGATTTCATTGTTCCAGTTAAATATCCATCGACGATGACTATCCCCATTGAAAGATGTCCTAAATTGAACAATAATGATGAGTGTATGTCTTCTAAAGAGGTCACATAGATGAATAACAATAATGATGAGCATATGTCTTCTGAAGAGGTCAGTGTCAAAATATAATTATGTTTCCTTTTATTAAATAAATAGAAAAATATGGACAAAGAATTTACAGAAGCAAAATTTGAAATCATTCAAGAGAAGAATCAAATCACTTTCCATGGCACACGTATCCCAATACGTAGTGGCTTTTTGTAGTTCACCTCAAGGATCAGTAACTGGAACTGGAGTGGACAAATAGAGAAACACCAAGAAGCATCACATGTGCAGCAATCAGACGTAAATGAAATGTGCAAACTCATTACCATCATTAAAAAAAGGATCGGGTCACATGTGGCGTCCTCCTGCGGCGTTGGCCTTCCACACGAAGAAATCTGTCTTGTACAGGGCAAGGCTTGCCTATGTACAGATCATATACGTACGTATATAATGGCGGGACTGTGCCGCTGGAGAGAGCTAACAGGTGCCAATCTGGACGCGTTGGCCTTCCACACGAAGAATGTGTCTTGCACAGGGCAGACTTGCCTATGTTTTTTTCAGATAAAAGTGGCGCACCCCCGATTTCATTGAAACCATAACCAACGTTTGTACATCATCATTCTCCAGCACCCGAGCTACATATCAAATGCAGTCTGGGAAACGAGTTTTTGAAGCTACCCCTAGCCGCCCAAAATATTACAGGACCAAACACGAACCAACAGACTACAAACTATCAGCGTATGGAGGCATCAGATTGCTCCAGAGAACTTCAGAAGCAGTCTCCGGCAGGTTTCGGCCTGTTGTTCACCATCAGCTTCAGCGTCAGGGTAGGAGAAGGCAGCTACCCTCACCAGGCTATCCTTAGCAGCTCCCCCCTCATCTTGTTCAACAGAAGAGCATTTCTTGCCAGAAGTGCGGAGACAGCACCTTTTGAGAGAACTTTCCATTGCTCCATGTCCATCGCCATCCTTCGCCAAATATCCTAAATGCCTGGCCATGTCTTCCCCTGAAAACACATATCATTACGCAGTTTCCAGATGGCCCATAAAGCAGCAGTGCAAACTACGTTGACAACTGGATTTTTATCATTACTTATCCACCACCGAGCCACAAATTCAAAATATGTTCCTACTGACACCCCAAAATATCAGATACAACAGGCCACACTAACTTGGCAACAAAACAATCAAAAAAGAGGTGGCAACATGTTTCAGGCTCAGAACAGAATAAGCAAGATAGATCATCTACATGTCTTCTCTTGGCCAAATTATCTCTAGTAAGAGTTTTGTTATTGGCCAGTAACCAAAGAAAAACATGTAATCTGGGAGGTACGTTAAGCTTCCATACCGCAGGAGTATGCACAGGAATGACCCCCCTGTTGTTGACAACAGCATAAAAAGAGTGCACACTATAAACCCCAGACTTGCCTATGTGCATATCATATACGTATGTATGCGACGGCGGATGGCGGACGGTGCCAATCTGGATGTAGTATGCTGCAGATATGAAATGCAGCGTAACTGTTGACACTTGGGCCCCGCTTAGGACGTTGGTTTAATTGTGCACAGATGATACTGGTGGGAAAAAAGGGACCTCCAGATGTAGTTTACGGCCGACCCGCGGAAACTGGAACGGACCATAAAATAAAACAGCCAATCAAGTGGTAAAACTGGGCTTGGTCAGTAAATCTGTGTGCTCCTTAGAAAACCTGGGTTTTGGGCTAAAATACAACGATCCAAGCGGGGCCTAAGTTCAACCAATTTCCGTGATCTGTGATCTGACAACAGCAAGGTCGTCGAAGAATGAAGGAACGATGCAAGTGAGACGAAAATAAAGCTGTAGGGCCCAGTGGCGGAGCTACGACTGACAACCAGCAATGTCAAAAGGCCAAAATCAAAGACATGCCATCAATAAAGAACAAGTTTGAATCATTTTGTCCATTGCATCTCTCGTTTACAATCTCACTTGTAACATGCTTTCTACTATGTACCATGACCAATTTTCTCCTGTCCCTTATCCAACATGATTTTGGGCCCTCACCATTTACCTAGTTCCTTATTCCCTCACCCTTTCTATTACCGCCACACAACATCCCCAAGTGTAGTGTGTCCTCACGAAGGCTGAAACTCCTACCATAAAATAATTCAAGCAATTGGAACATATAGAAGGAAAAGAGGGTATTGCTGGCTAGTTTGGAGTAGGAAGTATGGACTCCCTTCTAAAAAACAAAATTATTGACACGACTACGCTTTTAACTTTAATTTTTTTCCTAGAGTTGACAATTCAATAAACACATAATTTACGAGAATGAAACGACAATTATTGTTTCAAGATTTAAGGAACACACTCATAAACTTAATTTTCATACTCATGCAAACATATAACTTTCCAACGAAATAAATTCCACAACAATAACAATGATACATAGTTTATGTATACTATGAGAGTATACATTATTTCTTAGAGAAAGTGACAATCAACCATGTAGTTCTCAGAGTTTAATTATTTCCATTTGTCCTGAGGAGATGGACATTTCCTCAAGAAACTACACAAAACCATGTGGAAGTTTAGCACAAGTCCGGGTCACTCGTCCACTTGTCGACCCTGTAGGCACGTTGTTGGGACACACATATATTTCATCAGTGAAGTAGGGTTAATTTAGAAATATAAGATACTTACAAAGTATAGTAATTAAAATAAGTAATTGATTTTAATATGAACTCAATGACTCTATCTTGAATATACTTTTAACCCGCATATACATATGAAACTAAGGGCACCCTGAATGACTTTATCCCCCTATGTGATAACAACCAAATTTAGTAAACACATATGTTTCTTCCGCCCGTGCTAATACGTACTATCAGATTGTAGATACTTACTTAGACAAGAACTTCTACACTGTGAAGGTGTCACAAACATACAGATTATGTAAAAATCCACCATCACCAACAAGAAGGGATAATTTGACGGTGGTGCATTTTGTACTTAAGTTCTTGCCCAACTAATTGCTAGAATACAAGATAGTAATGGTAGTGTCAGTTGTTGAACACAGCTAACACATGATATCATATAGGAACGAAAAACTACGTTGTTTACCTGAAGTATTACTTGAAGTTGCGGCCCCTGTCCTTTGCCTTTTAGTAGTCTGTCTATGGTCTGCAGACATTATAGGTAAAATGAGTTAGTAACCTAGCTCTCTACATTCAAATTACCAAATTGAAGCTACGATCTTATTTTATGCTGATTAATTATAAAAATCAAAGCTATAAAAAATATTTCACACGAGCATATCATTAGACATTATACCTTGAGGTATGAGTTATTATGTGAATTTATGGGAAACATAATGCTAGGAAAAGAAAAGGGTTATGCTGAACAAGTGTTGAACACACTGCTAACAGGTTATACCCTCTAAGCATTATAAGAAAATTGTTTTACAGAATGATTGCTTCAAGCTATGCTTGCCAAACTAATTACGTTATATGCACACGTTACAGTAAATTTCATGAAGTATATTGCTCTAAATAGGACACCTGCAACTATCACCAAGTTCAAAAACTTAAAAGAACCAAGTACTCTTATACAGAACTTTTTTTTTATGAAATGTTATCAACAGAACCTAGGCCTAAATTTGTTTCTGATATTAAATTGTGTCGAGTAAGCTTTGTATTGGTCTTCCATTGCTGGTAAAACAACTACTAAGTCACAGACACATATATTGTGTATATTTTCTCCGAAATACATATAAGATTATAGTCATCAAAAATAATAATAGACATATAATATTCAAAATCATGTATCCAACTACACGTACCATGAACATTACTTCTAGTATTAGCTGATCTCTGCACCACAACATGAAACCGTATCAACTTAAATTTCAAACTAAATAGGAAAAAAATCATATAATTATTATATGCTTTTAATAAAGTGAGTATCTAGGCACCTTCTTGATTATCTTCCCTTTTACGGTTCCAGTTCTTATGAATTCTAGAACTTCGGGTTTGGAGCGGAAGGGCTTATCATAATCCTCATGAAAGTAGTACTGAAACAAACCACATAATATAGTACATTTATTATATGCGCAACTATATAATTATGCATGGGTATCAGGTTGCACAAAGAAATACAAAAATTAAAAGTGACAATGGAAATCAGAATAATATGCTAGTAATAAAGAAAAAGGTTTTCTTGGAGTGGGACAATTTAAAATGCTCAATACTATGTATTAACATAAATTATTTTATTTCATCCTGAAAGCTCATGTTCCATATGCACGATTGCTAAATACAATAAGGAAGAAAGCATTAAAGAGGGGATAGTTCAAGTTTGCCTAGGTTGAAACTAGGGTGTATCTTTTCTCAAGTCCGATGCTGGATTTTATTGTTCTGCCGAGTAGGAAATTAAACACACACGGATAATGTATCATTGGGAAACTACTTCATTGTGAATCATATTTATAAAATAGTTATCAGATCACTTTGTAAAACATCAACATGATTAGTTGAGTAACTGTAAATTAGTATAACGAGTCATTACACATAGATTTGTAAATACATTGATCGGATGTGAGGAAATAAGAAAAAAATATTGAGTGGTGCTCAATAGCTCAGGATTGAGGAGACGGTAAATAACTATGTGGCCGGTTTCTATATTTACTGCGGTGTCTCTTTAGTTGATCACAGAAAAAAGAATCCATAACCATGGCCTTTCACTTTAGTTTTATTCAACTGTCCTAGCTCTATCCCTGGGCATATAACTAGCCCAGGTTAATAACTACGCAAAACTATTTCTTCTATCAGTGCAATTTTTCCTAACTGCAGGTCACGTACCATATTGCATGTTCAGGTGTTTATAATATATAGGTGCTTCACACGAAACAAATCAGGCTGATCACATGCTTAACCTTGGTAATGTTTCGCCCAATATTAACCTCAATATACATATTTATTCACATGTAGAATAGAATAGACGTGCAATACTTGTATCTCTTCTTTGCCAGATTAGTAAAAGTACTGCTAGTTCATATATAGAGTTATAGGCATTAGTATATTTTCTAATGCTCAGACACAGTTGAAAATGTTGTTGAAGTTCTTTCTAAATTAATTATACACAAAACACATATATTATAGCTGACATATTTCAATAGTATAAATTGCCTCCACATACTTTTCTAGAATAAAACATCTGGATGAGAGTTGTGCACATTCTATTATTTCTGTCCCACTTATGTTTGATCTTTTTCTCTTTTAATTTATAAATTTATTCAAGTTAGTTATTTGCTTTACTAGGTAACTGAATGAGTGAATTATGCTCCATATACTTCCTACTGACTACGGAAGAGAACTGTTCATCTTGTTATATTGCATTTTATAACATAGTCAAGTTCCTTACTAGGGCTCTACCCTTTGTACCCTCGTACCCTTTGTTCTATTGCGTTGTATTTTAGAATAAATTATATGCTATCAGGCATAAATATGGCTATTGCTCCCGAGAGGAAGTTAACTTGTACAACTATAGCTATCAAACATATGAACCACACGTACTAGTGTCTTGGAGTTCTGTTTCACATGTTGGTTGCATGGCAACAAAATATAAGTAATTTCAAAAACTTGTCGAATATATATACTTCCAATAAAAAAGATTGAAAAATCCATCAGATTAGAAGCCACCACACAAATAATTTTCTGAAAAAAAAGAGATCTGAGTTATCCTATACATGCTCATGATAAGAAAGATGTATGTTATTGTTATGATTGACACATATATAGTGAAAATAATGCTTACTCCAGATAATGAGTATACCAACCAGATAATGAGTATTTGATAATTTAAACAAATCTGAGTGCACCAGATAACGAGTACGTATACTAACATTGTCAGCCGTCCCATCTGATCGAAAACTCTTAGCGGCTTTCCAGACCCCTTCACCTGAATCGATTTCCTTCAGCCAACGATCCAAAGGTATATACTGTAAGGATTTTGACTTGACAACAGCCCTCTTAGAACGAGAGGCAGAATCTACTTCCAGGCCATCGGTATAACCATGGCCTGTGATCTGCACAAACTATCACCCTGCATCAGCCAAAGGTTTTATTTCGCTGATTTGAAATAGCGGCTGAAGCCAAGTCGGACATTATTGTTGTCTCGCGTATACTACTCTCCTAGATTCATGTTAACAAATTACACCAAGTGCAGAATAAGATACCCTCAAATCATCGCTGATTGTTCTCTCACTACCACATGAATCTGCCGCTATTTCATCACATGTCTCCATGCTTTGTTGTGTGGTTTTGTCAGGAATGGAGGGTATCTTTCCCATACCTCCTTTTAGATCTTGGCCTAAGGTAGCAACAGGGTTAGCTAGCATGAATGAAGAAGAAGAAATAGGACGAGGATTAGATACAAGGATGGTAGATGAAATCAAACCTTGTTTCCGCGCAGTTTAGAAGAACGACGCGCTGGCCGGGAATAGGAGTAGGATAATGTCTCCTTCTGACTTGGTTTTCAATTTGGGTCGCCCCTCGCCCGGGAAGATAATGTTTGAAACTGCGTTGCGTTCTACGTTATTTCGAATCTGGGATCACACCCCTGCAGCTTTGTCGTGGTGGTGTCACGGCAGATGCCATAAATGGCTTGATTTGTGGGGCCGATGGACGCTGGAGGCACCCGGGGAGGGTTTGCGCACACTAACACGCACACGAAGGACACAACTCAAACACACACACGGTTTTACCCAGGTTCGGGGCTCTCGGGAGGAGATAACACCCCTACTCCTGCCTATATGATCGATATATATGGACTATCACTGATTTACAAGCTTGCTCCTTGAGCTATATGCAACGAACAGCAGGTTCCAAGCTCCTACCGAGTCTCGGCGCTGCTCTCTGGCTCTCTTACTAGCTACTAAGAAAACGAGCAAGTGTTTTTACATGCACCCGTGCGTCCGTGTAAGAGGAGCCCCTGGTGCTCCTTATAAAGGGAAGCCCAGGGCACAAGTTAGGGCTGACATCAGTGCTGGCGTAATCCGGACTGTAGCCACGCCCGGTCCTCTGACCGCTTCCGTCACCGCGCCGTGGCACGTCCCATCTGTCTCCTCCGAGACACTGCTCCCTGGTACCGCTTCGGTCAGCGGCATGGAGGTCAGTCACTCTGGTCAAGTGGCCTCGTCCCATCATGCAAGTGGCTCTGCGTCCTGACCCGTGATTGTAGGGACAAGACCTGCCCCTTGACCACGGCCCGAGTAAGCTTCTTTATTCGGCACAGGCATGCCGAATTCCAAGTAACTCGGTTTCGCCTGCCCTGCACAAACAAAGTACAATCCGACATATAACGTACATGATCCGACATAACCATATGTCGGTTTGACCATGACTCGGTCAGCTCCGAGTAAGCCGGTACTGTTATGTCGGTTTCTGTGCTCCGGTCAATTCCGAGTCAACACTTATATCGGCATCTTGCCCCTATTCGGGGGTTGCCCCCCGACATTAGTCCCCGAAGCTGGCGCGGTCCTGCAGCCTCGGATGAAGGGCCACGGCAGGTTTACCCGAAAAACCAGCATCCTTAACCGATCTCCGACATAACATATGCCGGCGAAAATCATATGTCGGAAACACCATGTATCTCAACTTAATTTCTCATCTTATGCCGAGTCATTCCGACGCACAGGGAAAACCCCTTAGCTCCTCCGAGTCATCGGTCCGCCACGTGGCAGAGCATCTCTGTCCAACGCCTCGATCATCGTGCACGGATGGACATGCCGCAGGCATGCGTGCCACCTGTGCGACGTCGGTCGTCTTGGCCACTGTGCCCACGTAAGCACTTGAGTACAGCTTTGACCGTGCGTGCGTCTCCTCGGGTCTCACCCGATCGCGTGTATCGGCCCCGGACCGTTGGCCTCCTGTGGCCTCCCGTGTGGCCGATCGTGCGGCGGTTAAACCGCATCGGGAATCGTGCCGCAGATCGTGGGGTGGTAACCCCTCGCCCGTTACGAAATCGTGCGCAGTAACTTCCGCACGCACGATCTCCTCCGCCGCCCTTAAATAGCAAGGAGGGGTACGGTTCTCCCCTACGCGCCCATTCATCCTCTTTCTTGCCTCCTTGTTCTTCCCGCTCTCCGGCGCACTCAGAGCACAGAGCCCGTCGCCCCCGCACAGATTCACGCACGCCGGCGAGCCGCCGCCACACGACGCGCAGGACGCCGCAGTTGCATCCGTCGCCGCCGCTGCACCAGCACATCACAGCGGTAAGTTCTTCCTTTTCTCTCTCTCCTTCTTCTTCTTCTATTTCTTCACCCTGTTCTTCTTTTTGTTCTTCACCGCGGCGACGCATCGCGCGCCGCCGGTGACCTCGCGGCCGCGGTTGCGGTGCGCCGCCGGCGGGTTAGCCGCCGCGGCACCTCTTTTCTTCCTCTCTTTTAGATCTAGCATTTGCTTGCATCTTCCCGCATTTTCTTCCCCTTTTTCTTTCCATTTTCTCCACGGTACATCTTGCTCACCGCCGGTGAACCCTTCGGATTGCAGATCTCGGTCATCTCCCACCAAGATGTCGGACGACGCCGCCCTCGAGGTGATTGATTCGGTGGAGGAGACCACCGTGGAGGGATCTACTCGGGCCTCCTGGGAAGGCTCCGATGTCGGACGAGCCGAGATCGACTGGCTAGTCCGGACTCGACGGATCCCGCCCGGGGTGGAGTGCCGAATGCCCGGCACCGAGACCACGCCGAGTCTCCAGGAGGGCGAAAGAGTCGTCTTCGTCGCGCACTTTGAGCGGGGATTCGGACTACCCGCCAGTGTATTTTTCCGGAACTTCCTCGACAGTTTCGGCCTCCAACCTCACCACTTACCGGCCAACGCCATCACCACCTTATCCTCCTTCGCTTCCTTCACCGAGGGTTATCTCGGTCTCAAGGCCAGCGTCCGCGCATGGTCCAAGTATTTCGGATTCCGGAAGCAGGTCATTCCGAATCCTGCTGACCCGGCCGCCCCCAAGGTGATGACCCAGTGTGGGGCCGCCACGGTCACGCCTCGGCGCGGCTCTATCTTCCCCCGAATCAACGGCCTGGAGTCATGCCGGAAGTGGCAGCGCTCCTTCTTCTACGTGAAGAACTCGACCGACGTCGACAAGATCAACCTGCCGGATTTCGTCATCGGCCCCCCCACAAGGCAACTCAACTGGGGATACAATCCGACCGACCAAGAGACCGAGGTCAACCAGATCCACGAAGTCGTGGGACAGCTCCGAGCTGAAGGGTTAACTGCCGATGATCTGTTGGCGACATTCATAAGCCGCCGAGTCTCACCCCTTCAGCGCCGAGTCCACAAGATCTGCCACATGAGTGGCCCTCTTGACCCGACTCGGACAAGCACGGTCGAGCTGACCAAGGCCCAGATCCGGCAGCGGGTCAAGGCCATAGCTCGGACGAGGATGTCGGAAGAGGGGGAGTGGGGAGGAGAACCTCACAGCCGGAACAACCCTCCGCCCCAGGTAAATGACTTGCACCGACATAACTTTGCTACCGACATAAAATCTTAAGTCGGTTTCTTTTTATATTCGGCCTTAATCTTCTGTGCTTCCATTGTTCAGAGATTCGAGCGGCAACAGAGGGAGGATGGACGGGATCCGGCTGCCAAATGGGGTCCAGACCGAGTCGAAGCTGACTCGGTGGACCCGGATAACGACGACAACATGCCGATCCCTGATGTCGGCACAGTTCCTGTCGGCACAGTCCCTGTCACCGGTAAGGCTCGCGTCCGAGATTGGTCAGATGATGATGACGACTGTCAAATTCTAGAGGTACATGATCCTCTCCCGATTGCATTCTCTTACCCGGTGCCCTCGCCCCCAGCTGACGCGGACGACCAGGTGCTCGAGGTGGAACCCCTCGCCGTGGGACCCAAGGGCGCAGTTCGGAAACGCCCAGCAGCAGCAACCGCCGGTGCCGGGACATCCGGCGCTCCCGCGAAGAAGCAGCGGCGGGTAAAGACTGCGGGGAACAAGCCTACGGCGAAGCGCCGCGAGCGCCCAGTCACTAAGGGGTAAGACTCCCCTTTCACCGACATAACCTTATATGCTTAGCCACAGTTTCCTCCTTCTGACGATACCTTTTACTTCTTTGCCTTGCAGCTCCGCTCCTCTGGAGATCCCAACCGAGCCCACTGATTCGGATCCGGTCAGGACTCCGACTCCACCTCGGCCGACGACACGAGGCTGCCGAGTCCGCCACGGACCAGCCCGGTAGCGCCTCCAACTGCTCCGGGATCCGGGGCCAGAGAGGCCGAGTCGGTAACGACCGACACATCCACGAATCTCGGGGCCAGCACGTCGGGCTCCGAGACAGAGAAGACTGCGGCGGAAGATTCGGCCCAACCGAGTCAGCCGCAGCAAGAGCCGCCACAACCGCAACAGCCACAGCCGCAGCAACAGCAACAGCAGCAGCAGCAACAACAGCAGCAGCAACGGCAACAGCAACAGCCACAACAGCAACAGCAGCAACAGCAACAGCAACCGACACAACAGCAACAACAACAGCCCGCTCCGACACAACCACCACGGCCATCGCCGTCTAAGTCGAAATCCGCATCGACATCCTTGGCCAAGCCGACACCGCCACCGACACAAGCGACGGCCAAGCCAACGCCGGCACCGGCACAACCGCAGCCACGGCCACCAACATCCAAGGCTCCAGCTCCAGCAACCGGGGAAACAACCGGAAAGGCACTGTGAGACGGTGNAAACGTCCAAGGCTCCAGTTCCTGCAACTGGGGGTAACAACCGGAAAGGCACTGGTGACGACGGTGTCGGCTAATCCGGAGCGACAGCTGGTGGTGCCGGCGAGCCGCGGGACACCCCCAGTGCTATTAACCAGCACTTATACCACTGACTGGGTGCACGCCCCGGTGAGAACCGACAGCGGGAAAAGCCTGGGCTCCCTCGAGCACTACAACGCGGAGTGGAACGCCGCCGACATGGGCGAAGTGAGCTCGAGGCCACCCGCGAGCCAAATCCTCTCAGAACACCCGGCGAGTCCGAGTCTGGTTGGCCAAAAGATGGCCGCAGTAAAATCTGCCCTTTTCGCCGCCGACCAAGCAGCCGCGGGTAAGCTACGCCGAGTAAATATAACTTGGTTTGTCCTTCTTTCATTCATATGTTATCCATCCCCAGTCCCCGAGATTCGGGTCGAGTGACTGAAACTCGGCTGAGTAAAGATAACTCGGGCTGAATCTTTATCAATAACATTAATATTTCTTCCTTTCAGATCTGCATGACCAAGCGCACGCAGGTGCACCGCAAACTTCTACTGGCCCACAAAAGCCTCTCTGATAAGCACAAGTTGCTGCGAGCTAAGCTGGACCAAATAGCTGACTCGGCGCTTAAGGTTGAAGGCCTGGAGAAACGGATTTCGGAAACCGAGTGTAAGCCATACTTTGCCTTTTCAATTTGTACTTGCATCAGTCTGCTCCTTCTAACATTTGCTACCTCGGCACAGCCGCACATAAGGAGCGCGAGCTTGCTCACCAGGCCGAGCTTAAGGAAAATCAGGAGGAGATATCCCGGCTAAAGGCCGAGCTGGAGCTAACTCGGAGTCGAGCCGCCGAGTCGGAGAAGAGCGCTACCGAGGAAAAGCGGCTCCGAGTCGAGGAAACCCGGAAACTCCAGGAGTCGCTTGCCGAATCCAAGTCTGAGGCTACCTTGGCCAAGAGCGAGCTTCAAACTCTGCAAGCCAAGATCGCACAGTGGCTGGTGAACATCTCCAAGATAAACTCCGAGATGGACAGTAAGCTCTCTTCCCCTCTGCCTTCATTCCTTCTTTCATCTTTCTTCATCTCAAATAACACGTTCTGGCGTTAGCCATTCCTTACTCAGAGCGCTTCCCCCATACCAAGGCTGCCGCGGACAAGGGCGCTGCCGAGCAACGGTTCGAGAAGATCCAAGGGGGCCCTATCTCGGCCGACTGGGATATGGATGCCCACTTGGCGGCGTTGAAGGCTCGCTTGGTTCCCATGAGGGCTATCGGGATGAACCTCCTCAACCGCCGCAATCCGAGCTTACAACGTCCTCTGGCCCGGGAGTGAAGCCCCTGCAGTTGTAGATGAACTGGCCAAGTGCCTGCTGGCTTCCGAGGCAAGGCTCGACGATTGGCGTTCGTCCGCCGCCCGAGTCGGAGCGGATGAAGCGATGATGTACGTGCTATCTTGGTACGAAGGGCTCGATCTCGACAAGCTCCAGACTCTGCGCGACGGGTCAAAGTGGCTCACTGACCCGGATCTCATTCGGCGTCGCCAGGAATTTGCCCATGCGCTTATCCAGTATGCCCCGGTGCACTCCTTTGTCGCTGGCGACCGGGTTCCCCAATCCGAGGAAATCCCGGATGAGGGAGACGAAGGAGAGGACGAAGACGAGGCCGTCGACGAAGAAATCGAGGTAGACGCTCCGCCCGAGTCAGCCACCGGCACTGCTACCGGGTCCAACGCCGAGGAAACCGCCACCGAGACTCCAGCCTCTCCTTCTGCCCGAAAGGCCTCGGACGCTGCTGCTTAAACTTTTTAAGAAAATTCGTTAAAATCCCCGGAATGCCGGGTGCAGATGTAATATATACCTTACACTTTCTTATGGTTGCTACTTGACCTTTTTTACTTTGCAAGTTTTAACAAGTTTAGCCGCGTGCCGGATCACATTGAACCGAGTCCCCGAGTTCAATTTCTTGTTTACTATACTTCTGCCATCTCTGCTCTTGCCTACCATTCTTGGTGTCAGGCAGTCGAGTCACAAAACGACCGTTGTACAGCATACAGTACTTAGAAACTTGGGCAAATGGTCAAGGCCATCCGACATAAAGATATTTAAAAGGAAACCGAATCGCTCCTGGACCGAGTCCCCGAGTCGGTTTTCTTGTGTACTGCGCCTGGTGACCTTTGCTCTTGCCTACCTTTCTCGGTGTCAGGCAGTCGAGTCACAAGATCACAAGAACACAGCACACAATACTTACAAACATGGTGATACGGTTTTTAGAGCCATCCGACATAAGGAAATAAATACAAGGATAAAACACAGATTTGTTCAACAAGGCAGTCCCCGAGTCTCTTCTCGGGGTGCCGACATTTCATTTCTTAGTTTCGGGATACATACAGTAGGTCCTTAAGAGTAGAAGGGGCGGAGAAGAGCTACATTCCAAGGGCGTTTGGTCTCCTCTCCAGATCGGTCCATCCTGTTCTTCACCTGTTTCTGAGCATCTATAAGATAGTAGGCATCATTGCTCAAAGCTTTGCTCACGATAAACGGTCCCTCCCACGGAGGTGATAGCTTGTGCATCCCGGCCGTGCGCTGCACAAGCCTAAGCACGAGGTCTCCTTCTCGGAACTTGCGAGGATTCACTTTCCGACTGTGGTAACGTCGGAGATTTTGCTGATATATCGCTGACTTGGACAACGCCAACTCTCGTGCTTCCTCAAGCAAGTCGACATCGTTTCTCGGGCTTCTCTTGCCTCTGACTCGGTATATAAAGCAACTCTCGGCGAGTCGTGCTCTATGTCGGTTGGCAGAACTGCCTCTGCTCCGTAGACCAGGAAGAATGGCGTATAGCCGGTCGAGCGATCGGTGTAGTCCGTAGACTCCATAGTACGGCCGGGATCTCGTCCAGCCAACACCCCGGAGCACGTAACAGTGGCTCGATTAGCCGGGGTTTTATACCGGATAAGACCAGAGCGTTTGATCTTTCCACTTGCCCATTCGATTGCGGATGGGCGACCGATGCCAGGTCGAGTCGGATTCTCTTTTCTTGGCAAAACCGAGCAAAGTCTCCCTCGGCGAAATTTGTGCCGTTATCAGTGATGATGCTGTGTGGGTGCCCATATCTTAGGATAATATCCTTTAAGAACGACACCGCTGTACGGCCATCACACTTTCTTATTGGTTTCACCTCGATCCACTTGGTGAACTTGTCCACCATCACCAGGATGTGAGTCATGTTACCTCGGGCTGGCTTGAACGGTCCCACCATGTCCAAACACCACACTGCAAATGGCCAAGTGATGGGAATAGTTTTGAGTGCCGAGGCCGGCATGTGAATCTTGTTTGCAAATCTCTGACATCCTTCACACTTCCGGACTATATCCTCTGCCTGCTGCAGAGCACTCGGCCAGTAAAACCCATATCGGAATGCTTTGGCCACAATGGCTCGGGAAGAAGCGTGATGACCGCATTCTCCCTGATGGATGTCTCGGAGAATCTTTTCTCCTTCTTCTGGTTCGACACACCGCTGGAGAACGGTGGTCACACTTCTCTTGTATAACTCTCGATTGATGATGGTGAAAGACTTGGATCGTCTCTGTATCTGCCTGGCCGAGATCTCATCACTCGGTAGGGTGCCATCTAACATAAATGTCATGATGGGTTGGGCCCATGTCGGTACCTGTCGAGTTCCGGTTTCAGGCTCATCGACCTCCATGGCTTCAACCGACATAACGGCGCTCGACATAGGCTGACGAGTCCCCGAGTCCTCCCAAAGGATTCCCGAGTTCCGCCAAGCAGCTTTCCAATTTTCCAACTCTATCCTTGAGTCCGACATAACACACGAGACATCCATGGGAGTCCCCGGGTCCTGCGGAGCAGTCCCCGAGTCCTGCGGCGCAGTCCCCGGGTTCAGCGGCTTGCTCCCGACGTCAACGTCCATTGGGACGACATCGGATTCTGGATTACCCGGGATGAATATTGAGTCTGACTCGGGTGAAGGCTTAATCGACGGCTTGTGAAGATGCTCCAGAGACACTCCGGGTGGAATGGCCTGTCGGTATGATCCAATCTTGGACAGCATGTCTGCACTTTCATTCTCGGTCCGCCGGATGTGATTGAACTCGCAGCCATCAAAGAAGCCCGAGATCTTTTGGACATGGAACCGGTATGCCGCCATGTTGGCGTCCAGGGCGTCCCAGTTGCCCGAGGTCTGCTGAATCACCAAATCCGAGTCACCGTAACAGATTATTCGGCGAATCCCGATTTCCTTGGCCACCTTGAGTCCGTGGATCAGTGCCTCATACTCAGCTACATTGTTGGATGCCGCGAAATGAACTTGCAGCACATACTTCAACTGGTCTCGCTTTGGTGAGGTGAGAACCACGCCGGCACCCAGGCCTTCTTTTACCTTGGACCCGTCAAAATGCATCCTCCAGTAATTGGGATCCGGCAGAGATGGTTCATATTCCATCTCGGCCCAGTCCACAAGAAACTCGGCCACTGCTTGAGACTTGATGGTATCTCTTCTCGCGTATTGCGGCGCATATGCCGCCAACTCGATAGCCCACTTGGCTACTCGGCCACTTGCGTCTCGGTTGCCGATGATTTCCGAGATAGGAGCTGCACTCACCACGGTTATCGGGTGCTCCTGGAAGTAATGCTTCAATTTCTTGGCCGCCAGGTACACACCATAGGTCATCTTCTGGTAGTGTGGATAATTTTGTTTTGAGGTGGAGAGCACCTCACTCAGGTAATATACCGGCCTCTGCACGGTGGTTCCCCCTTCTTCTCTTTCTACTACCACAACGACACTGACCACACGATTGGTGGCTGCGATGTAAAGCAACATGGGCTCTCTTGGTAACGGCGAAGCCAGTATCGGCGCAGTGGCCAACACCTTTTTCAATTCATGGAATGCCGAGTCCGCTTGCGGAGTCCAGCTAAATCTATCAGATTTTTTCATTAGCTGGTACAAAGGTAGAGCCCTTTCTCCCAACCGACCTAGGAACCGACTCAGGGAGGCCAGGCAACCCGTGAATTTTTGGACATCTCGGAGGCATCTCGGTAGCCTCATATTTTCTATTGCCCGGATTTTAGTCGGATTTGCCTCGATACCTCGGCTTGACACGAGGAAACCAAGTAATTTGCCCGCCGGCACACCGAATGTACATTTATCCGGATTAAGTTTTAGTCGGAATTTTCGCAGGTTTGCGAATGTTTCTCTGAGATCATCTAACAGAGTATGCTTTTCTTTTGTTTTTATGACTATGTCGTCGACATATACTTGCACGTTTTTTCCTATCTGATCATGCAAACATTTCTGCATACAGCGCTGATACGTAGCGCCGGCATTTCTCAACCAAAACACATGACACGATAGCAATAAGCCCCGTACGGGGTGATAAAAGCAGTTTTTATTTGATCATCCGGGTTCAACGGGATCTGGTGAAAACCAGAGTAGGCATCCACAAAGACAACAACTGACATCCGGCCGTGGAGTCGATCACCTGATCGATCCGAGGCAACGGGAACGGGTCTTTCGGACAAGCCTTGTTCAGGTGGGTGTAGTCGATACACATGCGCCAGACAGTAGGTGCATCCAGTTCTTCCTTCTTTTTCTCTACCAGGACCGGGTTAGCTAACCAGTCCGGGTATTTCACTTCCACGACGGCATTCGACGCGAGTAACTTGGCTAACTCGTCACCCACCGCCTTCCTTCTTTCTTCGGCGAGACGCCGAGTCGGTTGCTTCACAGGCCTAGCATCTGGCCTGACATGCAGAGAGTGCTCAGCCAACTCCCTCGGAACACCCAGCAAGTCCTGACTGGACCATGCAAAGATATCCCGATTCTCACGGAGGAAGTTGATGAGCTCGCTTTCCTATTTCTTGTCCAACCCGGCACCGATGATGACGGAGCGTTCCGGGTTAGCCTCGTCGATGCCGACCTTCTTCGATTCCTTCGCCGCCTGGAAGGTTGCAGTTTGCTGCGGGTTAGCCGTACTCGGCATACCGAGTTGAGATGCCTGGGCCAAAGCCACCACCTCATGGATTCTCCTTTTCTCGGCGGCAATCACCAGTGATTCGGCCAGGGATGACCCGGCTGAGGCGCACTCCATGGAACGCTTGTAGTCTCCCGAGATGGTAATGACACCATTTGGACCCGGAAGCTTCATCTTCAGGTATGCCACGTGAGTAGACGCCATGAACTTGGCGAGTGCCGGTCTGCCGAGTAAGGCATGATACGGGCTCTCGAGATCCACGACCTCGAACAGCAGACTCTCAGTCCGGCAGTTGCTTTTGTCACCAAAGGCGACATCAACCCAAATCGTGCCCATGGGTGCATGTGATACACCGGGCACAATGCCGTGAAAGGTGGTGCGGCTGGGCTGCATCATATTCTCGGTTATACCGAGTTTGACCATGGTATCCCGGTACATGATGTTGATGCTGCTCCCGTTATCAACGAGGACCCGGGAAAACCTGACATTGATGCTAGGCCCGACGAATGTCGGATCCAACACTAGAGCATAACCTCCTGGGTTGGGCATGACCCTTGGATGGTCCCTGATGCTCCAGCTGATCTCATCCTCGGACCAGTACATGAATTTCGGCACCGCCGGCATAACGGCATTTACTTCCATCGCTCGCCTGTGCTGACTCTGCTTGTCATTGGGCTCGGTCACAAAGACCATGTAACTCTGGTGAGCCTCTCGGTACTGATTTTGCCGACTCGGGCCGCGTTGCTGCCGGGGTAGTTGGAGTTGTTGTTGGTGTTGGCCACTTGGTTGACATCTTCAGGCCTTGTCTGGGCGTTCACCGGGATAGCGTTCGCACCCGTGAGTGATGCGGGTCGAGTTGCCGGGCCGGTGTTCTCCTGCGGGCGCCTGTTCGGCTGCAGTTCCGGTTTGAGTGCTGAGCCGGTCTGCTGGGGTGCTTGGTGTGGTAGCTGCAGGGATCATTCGGCATCGTCCCACTGGGGCTAGCCCACTGCCTCTTGTCGCCGTTCCACGGCTTCCTCTCGCCATTCCATGGTCTTTTTTCGCCGTCCCACGGCCTCCTTCCTTCCGAGTTCTGGCCCCATGCTGGACCGTCATTCTTTTGCCTCTGGCTGCTGCCGGCACCCATCTGATCTTGGTCGATGGCAGCAACCTGGTCTGACCCGTACCGGTAATCCGGCCTCTCTTCCCTTCTCTTTCCTCGGTAATCCGAGCGATCACCTCGCCGACCCGATCTGTCTCTGTCGACCGGGGCCAGTAAGGGCTGTGTCGGATCACCGAGCGCATAACTGTCGGCAATTGACATTGTCTCGGCCAAGGTGGCCGGCATCTCCCTCTGGAGTCTCTGCCAAGCATGGAGCCATGTCGGCATCCTTGCGCAAACCAGGCAATGGCTTGTGACTCAATCACTCCTTCACAGGAGTTCCGGATCGTGCTCCACCGGGTTAATATTCCCGGTCGTTTCGTCTTCTCGCTGCCGACACATGGACAGCTGCTGAGGTCGATTCGGCCTCTTGTAGTGCTGGAGAAGTTGCTGACAAAAGCATCAGAGAAGTCAAGCCAGCAGTCAATACTGTTCTCCTCCAGGTTATTCAGCCAGATTCGGGCTGGTCCTTCAAGCATTTGCGGTACATACCGCACCGCCCATCTGCGACTTCCGCCGGCAATGTGCACAGCGGTGACATAGTCTGTCAGCCAGTCCTCCGGCTTGGTGCTGCCGTCATAGGTCTTGGCACCCCGAGGCAACTGGAAATTCGGCACAGGTGCCTGCTTCATGATCCGGGGTCCAAAACATGCGGGACCCGGTGGGCCTTGCTCCTCCAGCAGTTCAGACAGATAGATTCTGTCCAGCTTGTTCCGGACATCGTGTGCCGGCAACTGGCGAGTTCCCAGCCTTGCGCCGAGTGCACCCTCGGACGCCAATTCTCGGTATCTTGTGTACCCGGCCCGCTCCATGGCCGAGTAACCATCATCATATCGGTCTGCGGCCGGCTCGCATACCCGGCACCCGCTTGACGACGAGGTGGAATGGGTACCGGATACCGAGGTGGCTGACCTTGATTCGCCGGGATAACTTGGTTCTCTTCCTGCCTGCCCTGGGCGGGTCCTGACTTTCCCCGACCGGCATTGCCTTGCTCGGCTACTCTCTTTCCGGCATAGGCCGGATCGTACGCTTGTATCTGCTTGTTCTTGCCAGAGTTCACACTCTGGCCCCTGCTCCTGCCGACATACGGCGAGAGGCTTGTCCCTTGGACCCCTCCGGCTCCACCATCCGAGTGAAGGAACCGAGATCCACCCGCATCCGGGTTAGCCTTGCGATAGGCCTCGTTCTGTCGGTTAGCGACAGCCACCAACTCATTGACTCGGTCCTGCTGCCTACTGCGAGCTTCACCGGATAAACCGGCCAACTCGGCTATGGCTGCCTCTGCCGCCCTAAGGTTCTTTCCGGGCGTGCTGTATCTCGGCTTTTCGGCCGACACATGACTAGCAGTTCTAGCAGATCTAGCTCTACCATCTCTAGCTATCTCTGCATTAAGGTCTCTACCTCGGGCACGCACCTCGTCGATGCGACTAACTGTGTTTGCTGCCGGAGTAAAACCATGAGCCGAGTTATACTCACGCATTGATATGTCGAACTCCTGCCTGACTCGGGCCACCTCCTGGGCTTCTCGGAGTATCTCCTGGCGCTGCTGCTCCAACTCCGCCTGAGTCAGAGCAACATCTGCACCCGGTGCGACTGGCGTTGCCAGCTTCTGAATCGCGTCCTGAAGAGGACTCGGCGTCACCGGCACGCTGGATGTGCTGGCCTGTGCCGCACGGTTCTCCGGTTTCTCCAAGGGCGGACGCCCTGTTCTTGCCGACCTGGTGCCGGGGTCAGCCTCGCCCGCCACGGCTTTGCCGCACCGACACCCGGGGCGGTCATCATGACTTCCACGCAACTAGCGGGGCGAGCGGTACGCCGGCCGCGAGCTGCGCAGACTGCGGGTGGATCCGCTCCCAGCTGCACCCTTTCGGGGAACCTGCAAGGGACCTCGGTGGCGACGTAGACCGTGAGCGCGCCGAAGTCGATGAGGCATCCGTTCCGGGGCAGTGGCCTGCTGCCGAAACAGCCTGCGTTGTCGGATGACGTTGAGGGAGCCGAATCTGTGGACAAGGCCACAGACCACACGCTCACCCGACGCGATGATGGAGCCCGTCCGGATGTAAACTCCAGCCAGCGCCGCTGCTGGCCCCACGGTGGGCGCCAACTGTCGTGGTGGTGTCACGGCAGATGCCATAGATGGCTTGATTTGTGGGGCCGATGGACGCTGGAGGCACCCGGGGAGGGCTTGCGCACACGACACGCACACGAAGAACACAACTCAAACACACACACGGTTTTACCCAGGTTCGGGGCTCTCGTGAGGAGATAACACCCCTACTCCTGCCTATATGATCGATATAATGGATTACACTATTACAAGCTGCTCCTTGAGCTATATGCAACGAACAGCAGGTTCCAAGCTCCTACCGAGTCTCGGGCTGCTCTCTGGCTCTCTACTAGCTACTAAGAAACGAGCAAGTGTTTACATGCACGTGCGTCCGTGTAAGAGGAGCCCCTGGTGCTCCTTATAAAGGGAAGCCCAGGGCACAAGTTAGGGCTGACATCAGTGCTGGCGTAGTCCGGACTGTAGCCACGCCCGGTCCTCTGACCGCTTCCGTCACCGCGCCGTGGCACGTCCCATCTGTCTCCTCCAGACACTGCTCCCTGGTACCGCTTCGGTCAGCGGCATGGAGGTCAGTCACTCTGGTCAAGTGGCCTCGTCCCATCGTGCAAGTGGCTCTGCGTCCTGACCCGTGATTGTAGGGACAAGACCTGCCCCTTGACCACGGCCCGAGTAAGCTTCTTATTCGGCACAGGCATGCCGAATTNCTCAAACACACACACGGTTTTACCCAGGTTCGGGGCTCTCGTGAGGAGATAACACCCCTACTCCTGCCTATATGATCGATATATATGGATTACCACGGTATTACAAGCTGCTCCTTGAGCTATATGCAACGAACACAGCGTCCTAGCTCCTACCGAGTCTCGGCGCTGCTCTCTGCTTTCTTTCTAGTTACTAAGGAAACGAGCAAGTGTTTTAGCGTGCATGCGTGGTCCCGTAAGAGGAGCCCCTGGTGCTCCTTATAAAGGGAAGCCCAGGGCACAAGTAGGGCTGACATCAGTGCTGGCGTAGCCGGACTGTAGCCACGCCCGGTCCTCTGACCGCTTCCGTCACGCGCCGTGGCACGTCCCATCTGTCTTCCTCCACACACTGCTCCCTGGTACCGCTTCGGTCAGCGGCATGGAGGTCAGTCACTCTGGTCAAGTGGCCTCGTCCCATCGTGCAAGTGGTTCTGCGTCCTGACCCGTGATTGTAGGGACAAGACCCCTTGACCACGGCCCGAGTAAGCTTCCTTATTCGGCACAGGCATGCCGAATTCCAAGTAACTCGGTTTCGCCTGCCCTGCACATAAGAAGAACAAAGAACAATCCGACATATAACTTACATGATCCGACATAACCATATGTCGGTTTAACCATGACTCGGTCAGCTCCGAGTAAGCCGGTACAGTTATGTCGGTTTCTGTGCTCCGGTCAACTCCGAGTCAACCCTTATATCGGCACCTTGCCCCTATTCGGGGGTTGCCCCCGACATTAGTCCCCGAAGCTGGCGCGGTCCTGCAGCCTCGGATGGAGGGCCACGGCAGGTTTACCCGAAAAACCAGTATCCTTAACTGATCTCCGACATAACATATGCCGGCGAAAATCATATGTCGGAAAGCACTTTGTAACCCTACTTGATATATCACCTTATGTCGGATCATTCCGACTTCACAGGGGAAAACCCCTTAACTCCTCCGAGTCATCGGCTTGCTACGTGGCAGAGCGTCTCTGTCCAACGCCTCGATCATCGTGCACGGATGGCATGCCACAGGCATGCGTGCCACCTGCGACGTCGGTCGTCTCGGCCACTGTGCCCACGTAAGCACTCAAGTGCACCCTTGACCGTGCGTGCGTCTCCTCGGGTCTCGCCCGATCGTGTGTACCGCCCTTGGACTGTTGGCCTCCTGTGGCCTCCCGTGTGGCCGATCGTGCGGCGGTTACGCCGCACGGGAATCGTGCCCAGATCGTGGGGTGGTAACCTCTCGCCCGTTACGAATCGTGCGCAGTAACTTCCGCACGCACGATCTCCTCCGCCGTAAATAAATAGGAGGAGCAGGGCAACTCTTTTCCCCCTCCCCGCATTCACTCATCCTCTTCCTCGCTCCCTCGTCCTTCTCGCTCTCCAGTGCACGCAGCACAGAGCCGTCGCCGCCGCACGGAATCACGTACGTCGACGAGCCGCCACCGGACAACGCGCAGAACGCTGCGGTTGCCTTCCTCGCCGCCGCCGTACAAGCACGTCGCAGCGGTAAGTTCTTCTCCTCTTCCCCTTTGCGCATTGGCGCCCGGCATCTACGGGCATCCCCTTCTTCTTCCCTTGTTCTTGTTTCTTGTTCTTGCCTTTGTTCCTCACCGCGGCGACGCATCGCGCGCCGCCGGTGACCTCGCGGCCGTGGTTGCGGTGTGCCGCCGGCGGGTTAGCCGCCACGGCATCTCTTTCCTTCCTCTCTTCCTCTCCTTTAGATCTAGCATTTGTTTGCCTCTTCGTACATTTTCCTCTCTTCTTTCCGTTTGCATTATGGCACATCTCGCTCACCGCCGCGGTGAACCCTTTTGATTGCAGATCTCGGTCTTTCCCATCAAGATGTCGGACGACGCCGCCCTCGAGGTGATTGACTCGGTTGAGGAGACCACCGTGGAGGGATCCACTCGGGCCTCCTGGGAAGGCTCTGATGTCGGACGAGCCGAGATTGACTGGTTGGTCCGGATGCGACGGATCCCGCCCGGAGTTGAGTGCCGAATGCCCGGCACCGAGACTACGCCGAGTCTCAGGATGGCGAACGAGTCGTCTTCGTCGCGCACTTCGAGCGGGGATTCGGACTACCCGCCAGTGTGTTCTTCCGAAACTTCCTCGATAGTTTCGGTCTCCAGCCTCACCATCTACCGGCCAACGCCATCACCACCTTATCCTCCTTCGCCTCCTTCACCGAGGGTTATCTCGGTCTCAAGGCCAGCGTCCGCGCATGGTCCAAGTACTTCGGATTCCGGAAGCAAGTTATTCCGAATCCTGCCGACCCGCCGCCCCAAGGTGATGACCCAGTGGGGCCGCCACGGTCACCTCGGCGCGGCTCCATCTTCCCCCGGATCAACGGCCTGGAGTCATGCCGGAAATGGCAGCGCTCCTTCTTCTACGTGAAGAACTCGACCGACGTCGACAAGATCAACTTGCCGGATTTCGTCATCGGCCCCCCCACGCAGCTCAACTGGGGGTACAATCCAACCGACAAGACCGAGGTCAACCAGATCCACGAAGTCGTGGGACAGCTCCGAGCAGAAGGGTTAACGCCGACGATCTGTTGGCGACATTCATCAGCCGCCGGGTCTCACCTCTTCAGCGCCGAGTCCACAAGATTTGCCACATGAGTGGCCCTCTTGACCCGACTCGGACAAGCACGGTCGAGCTGACCAAGGCCCAGATCCGGCAGCGGGTCAAGGCCATAGCTCGGACGAGGATGACGGAGGAGTGGGAGTGGGGAATAGAACCTTACAGCCGGAACAACCTTCCGCCCCAGGTAAGCGACTTGCACCGACATAACTTTCCTACCGACACAAATTTTTAAGTCGGTTCCCTTTTTATACTCGGCCTTAATCTTTCTCCGTTTCCATTGTTCAGAGATTCGAGCGGCAAAAGAAGGAGGACGGCCGGGATCCGGCTGCCAAATGGGGTCCAGACCGGGTCGAAGCTGACTCGGTGGACCCGGATAACGACGACAACATGCCGATCCCTGATGTCGGCACAATTCCTGTCGGCACAGTTCCTGTCACCGGTAAGGCTCGCGTCCGAGATTGGTCAGATGATGATGATGACGACTGTCGGATTCTAGAGGTAGAAGATCCTCTCCCGGTTTCGTTTGCTTACCCGGTGCCCTCGCCCTCAGCTGACGCGGACGACCAGGTGCTCGAGGTGGAGCCCCTCGCCACGGGACCCAAGGGCGCAGTTCGGAAACGCCCAGCAGCTGCTTCTGCCAGTGCCGGAACATCCGGCGCTCCCGCGAAGAAAGGCGAGTAAAGACTGCGGCGAAGCGCCGCGAGCGCCCAGTCACTAAGGGGTAAGACTCCCCTTTCACCGACATAACCTTATATGCTTAGCCGTATTTACTTTTCTCCCTCTGACGATATACCCTGCTGTTTGCCTTGCAGCTCCGCCCCTCTGGAGATTCCAACCGAGCCCACCGACTCGGATCGCCAGGACTCCGACTCCACCTCGGCCGGACGATACAAGGCTGCCGAGTCCGCCACGGACCAGCCCGATAGTGCCTCCAACAGTTCCGGGATCCGGGACCGGAGAGGCCGAGTCGGTGGCGACCGACACATCCAAGAATCTCGGGGCCAGTACATCGGCCCCCGAAACAGAGAAGACTGCGGCTCCAGAAGATTCGGCCCTCCGAGTCAGCCGCAGCAAGAACCGCCACAACCGCAACAGCAACACAACCGCAACACAACAGCAACAGCAGCAGCAACAGCAACAGCAACAGCAACACAGCAGCGCAGCACAGCCAGAGACAGCACAGCTGCGACCGCAGCCCAACCCGCTCCGACACAACCGCCACGGCCATCGTCTAAGTCGAAATCCACATCGACATCCACGGCCAAGCCAACACCTCCACCGACACAAACGACGGCCAAGCCAACGCCGGCACCGGCACAACCGCAGCCACGGCCACAAACATCCAAGGCTCCAGTTCCAGCAACCGGGGAAACAACCGGAAAGGCACTGGTGACGACGGTGTCGGCTAATCCGGAGCGACAGCTGGTGGTGCCGGCGAGCCGCGGGACACCCCCAGTGTATTAACCAGCATACCACTGACTGGGTGCACGCCCCGGTGCGAACCGACAGCGGAAAAAGCCTGGGCTCCCTCGAGCACTACAACACGGAGTGGAACGCCGCCGACATGGGCGAAGTGAGCTCGAGGCCACCCGCGAGCCAAATCCTCTCAGAACATCCGGCGAGTCCGAGTCTGGTTGGCCAAAAGATGGCCGCAGTAAAATCTGCCCTTTTCGCCGCCGACCAAGCAGCCGCGGTAAGCTACGCCGAGTAAATATAACTCGGTTTGTCCTTCTTTAATTCATATGTTATCCATCCCCAGTCCCCGAGATTCGGGTCGAGTGACTGAAACTCGGCTGAGTAAAGATAACTCGGGCTGAATCTTTATCAATAACATTAATATTCTTTCTTTCAGATCTGCATGACCAAGCGCACGCAGGTGCACCGCAAGCTTCTGCTGGCCCACAAAAGCCTCTCCGATAAGCATAAGTTGCTGCGAGCCAAGCTGGACCAAATAGCTGACTCGGCGCTCAAGGTCGAAGGCCTGGAGAAACGGATCTCGGAAACCGAGTGTAAGCCATACTTTGCCCTTTCAATTTGCACTTGCATCAGTCTGCTCCTTCTAACACTTGCTACCTCGACACAGCCGCACATAAGGAGCGCGAGCTTGCTCACCAGGCCGAGCTGGAGAAAAATCAGGAGGAGATATCCCGGCTGAAGGCCGAGCTGGAGCTAACTCGGAGTCAGGCCGCCGAGTCGGAGAAGGGCGCTACCGAGGAAAAGCGGCTCCGAGTCGAGGAACCCGGAAACTCCAGGAGTCGCTTGCCGAATCTCAGTCTGAGGCTACCTCGGCCAAGAGCGAGCTTCAAACTCTGCAGGCCAAGATCAAACAGTGGCTGGTGACATCTCCAAGATAAACTCCGAGATGGACAGTAAGCTCTCTTCCCCTCTGCCTTATTCCTTCTTTCATCTTTCTTCATCTCAAATAACACATTGTGGCGTTAGCCATTCCTTACTCAGAGCGCTTCCCCCACACCAAGGCTGCCGCGGACAAGGGCGCTGCCGAGCAACGGTTCGAGAAGATCCAAGGGGGCCCTATCTCGGCCGACTGGGATATGGATGCCCACTTGGCGGCGCTGAAGGCTCGCTTGGGGCCGATGAGATTAATCGGGATGAACCTCCTCACAGCTGCCATCCGAGCATACAACGTCCTCTGGCCCGGGAGTGAAGCCCCTCTGGTTGTTGACGAGCTAGCCACATGCCTGCTGGCCTCCGAGGCAAGGCTTGATGACTGGCGTTCGTCCGCCGCCCGAGTCGGAGCGGATGAAGCGATGATGTACGTGCTGTCTTGGTACGAAGGGCTCGATCTCAACAAGCTCCAGACTCTGCGCGACGGGTCAAAGTGGCTCACTGACCCGGATCACATTCGGCGTCGCCAGGAATTTGCCATGCCCTTATCCAGTATGCCCCGGTGCACTCCTTTGTCGCTGGCGACCGGGTTCCCCAATCCGAGGAGATCCCGGATGAAGGAGACGAAGGAGAGGACGAGGCCGTCGACGAAGAGATCGCAGCAGACGCTCCGCCCGAGTCAGCCACCGGCACCGCTACCGGGTCCCCCGCCGAGGAAACCGCAGCCGAGACTCCAGCCTCTCCTTCTGCACAAAAAACCTCGGATGCTGCTGCCTGAACTTTTCAGAAAAAACTCGACTTCATTAAATCCCCGGAATGCCGGGTGCAGATGTAATATATACTTTGCACTTTTTATGGTTGCTACTCGACCTTTTTTACTTTGCAAGTTTTAACAAGTTTAGCCGCGTGCCGAATCACATTGAACCGAGTCCCCGAGTTCAATTTCTTGTTTACTATACTTCTGCCATCTCTGCTCTTGCCTACCATTCTTGGTGTCAGGCAGTCGAGTCACAAAACGACCGTTGTACAGCATACAGTACTTAGAAACTTGGGCAAATGGTCAAGGCCATCCGACATAAAGTTATTAAAAGGAAACCGAATCGCTCCTGGACCGAGTCCCCGAGTCGGTTTTCTTGTTTACTGCACCGAGTAACCTTTGCTCTTGCCTACCTTTTTCGGTGTCAGGCAGTCGAGTCACAAGATCACCAGCACCGCATACAGTACTCACCAACATGGCGACACAGCTTTTAGAGCCATTCAACACACATATTATCTAAAAAAGGAAACCGAATCGCTCCTGGACCGAGTCCCCGAGTCGGTTTTCTTGTGTACTGCGCCTGGTAACCTTTGCTCTTGCCTACCTTTCTCGGTGTCAGGCAGTCGAGTCACAAGATCACAAGAACACAGCATACAATACTTACCGACATGGTGATACGGTTTTTAGAGCCATCCGACACAAAGAATCAAAATACGAGGATAAAACACAGATTTGTTCAATAAGGCAGTCCCCGAGTCTCTTCTCGGGGTGCCGACATTTCATTTCTTAGTTTCGGGATACATACAGTAGGTCCTTAAGAGTAGAAGGGGCGGAGAAGAGCTACATTCCAAGGGCGTTTGGTCTCCTCTCCAGATCGGTCCATCCTGTTCTTCACCTGTTTCTGAGCATCTATAAGATAGTAGGCATCATTGCTCAAAGCTTTGCTCACGATAAACGGTCCCTCCCACGGAGGTGATAGCTTGTGCATCCCGGCCGTGCGCTGCACAAGCCTAAGCACGAGGTCTCCTTCTCGGAACTTGCGAGGATTCACTTTCCGACTGTGGTAACGTCGGAGATTTTGCTGATATATCGCTGACTTGGACAACGCCAACTCTCGTGCTTCTTCAAGCAAGTCGACATCGTTTTCTCGGGCTTCTCTTGCCTCTGACTCGGTATATAAAGCAACTCTCGGCGAGTCGTGCTCTATGTCGGTTGGCAGAACTGCCTCTGCTCCGTAGACCAGGAAGAATGGCGTATAGCCGGTCGAGCGATTCGGTGTAGTCCGTAGACTCCATAGTACGGCCGGGATCTCGTCCAGCCAACACCCCGGAGCACGTAACAGTGGCTCGATTAGCCGGGGTTTTATACCGGATAAGACCAGAGCGTTTGATCTTTCCACTTGCCCATTCGATTGCGGATGGGCGACCGACGCCAGGTCGAGTCGGATTCTCTTTTCTTGGCAAAACCGAGCAAAGTCTCCCTCGGCAAAATTTGTGCCGTTATCAGTGATGATGCTGTGTGGGTGCCCATATCTCAGGATAATATCCTTTAAGAACGACACAGCTGTACGGCCATCACACTTTCTTATTGGTTTCACCTCGATCCACTTGGTGAACTTGTCCACCATCACCAGGATATGAGTCATGTTACCTCGGGCTGGCTTGAACGGTCCCACCATGTCCAAACACCACACTGCAAATGGCCAAGTGATGGGAATAGTTTTGAGTGCCGAGGCCGGCATGTGAATCTTGTTTGCAAATCTCTGACATCCTTCACACTTCCGGACTATGTCCTCTGCCTGCTGCAGAGCACTCGGCCAGTAAAACCCATATCGGAATGCTTTGGCCACAATGGCTCGGGAAGAAGCGTGATGACCGCATTCTCCCTGATGGATGTCTCGGAGAATCTTTTCTCCTTCTTCTGGTTCGACACACCGCTGGAGAACGGTGGTCACGCTTCTCTTATATAACTCTCGGTTGATGATGGTGAAAGACTTGGATCGTCTCTGTATCTGCCTGGCCGAGATCTCATCATTCGGTAGGGTGCCATCCAACATAAATGTCATGATGGGTTGGGCCCATGTCGGTACCGGACGAGTTCCGAGTTCAGGCTCATCGATCTCCATAGCTTCAACCGACATAACGACTCCCGTCATAGGCTGACGAGTCCCCGAGTCCTCCCAAAGGATTCCCGAGTTTCGCCAAGCGGCTTTCCAATTTTCCAACTCTATTCTTGAGTCCGACATAACACACGCGACATCCGTGGAAGTCCCCGGGTCCTGCGGAGCAGTCCCCGAGTCCTGCGGCGCAGTCCCCGGGTTCAGCGGCTTGCTCCCGACGTCAACGTCCATTGTGACGATATCGGATTCTGGATTACCCGGGATGAATATTGAGTCTGACTCGGGTGAAGGCTTAATCGACGGCTTGTGAAGATGCTCCAGAGACACTCCGGGTGGAATGGCCTGTCGGTATGATCCAATCTTGGACAGCATGTCTGCACTTTCATTCTCGGTCCGCCGGATGTGATTGAACTCGCAGCCATCAAAGATTCCCGAGATCTTTTGGACATGGAACCGGTACGCCGCCATGTTGGCATCCAGGGCGTCCCAGTTGCCCGAGGTTTGCTGAATCACCAGATCCGAGTCACCATAACAGACTATTCGGCGAATCCCGATTTCCTTGGCCACCTTGAGTCCGTGGATCAATGCCTCATACTCGGCCACATTGTTGGATGCCGCGAAATGAACTTGAAGCACATATTTCAACTGGTCTCGCTTCGGCGAGGTGAGAACCACACTGGCACCCAGGCCCTCTTTCACCTTGGACCCGTCAAAGTGCATCCTCCAGTAGTTGGAGTCCGGCAGGGATGGTTCATATTCCATCTCGGCCCAGTCCACAAGAAACTCGGCCACTGCTTGAGATTTGATGGTATCTCTTCTCGCGTACTGCGGCGCATAAGCCGCAAGCTCAATAGCCCACTTGGCTACTCAGCCACTTGCGTCTCGGTTGCCGATGATTTCCGAGATAGGAGCTGCACTCACCACGGTTATCGGGTGCTCCTGGAAGTAATGCTTCAATTTCTTGGCCGCCAGGTACACACCATAGGTCATTTTCTGGTAGTGTGGATAATTTTGCTTCGAGGTGGAGAGTACCTCACTCAGGTAATACACTGGCCTCTGCACGGTGGTTCCCTCTTCCTCTCGTTCTACTACCACAACGACGCTGACGACTCGGTTAGTAGCTGCAGTGTAAAGCAGCATGGGCTCTCTTGGTAATGGCGAAGCCAATATTGGGCAGTAGCCAACACCTTTTTCAATTCATGGAATGCCGAGTCCGCTTGCGGGGTCCAGCTGAATCTATCAGATTTTTTCATTAGCTGGTACAAAGGTAGAGCCTTTTCTCCCAACCGACCTAGAAACCGACTCAGGGAGGCCAGGCAACCCGTAAATTTTTGGACATCTCGGA
Organism: Puccinellia tenuiflora; assembly: GCA_012064385.1. Taxonomy (NCBI): domain Eukaryota; kingdom Viridiplantae; phylum Streptophyta; class Magnoliopsida; order Poales; family Poaceae; genus Puccinellia; species Puccinellia tenuiflora. The sequence continues at coordinate 618,446 of QRDG01001975.1, forward strand.
GGCACCTCGGTAGCCTCATATTTTCTATTGCCCGGATCTTAGTCGGATTCGCCTCGATACCTCGGCTTGACACGAGGAAACCGAGTAATTTGCCGGCCGGCACACCGAATGTACATTTATCCGGATTAAGTTTTAGTCGGAATTTTCGCAGGTTTGCGAATGTTTCTCTGAGATCATCTAACAGAGTATGCTTTTCTTTCGTTTTTATGACTATGTCGTCGACATAAACTTGCATGTTTTTTCCTATCTGATCATGCAAACATTTCTGCATACAGCGCTGATACGTAGCGCCGGCATTTCTCAAACCAAAACACATGACACGATAGCAATAAGCCCCGTACGGGGTGATAAAAGCAGTTTTTATTTGATCATCCGGGTTTAACGGGATCTGGTGAAAACCAGAGTAGGCATCCACAAAAGACAACAACTGACATCCGGCCGTGGAGTCGATCACCTGATCGATCCGAGGCAACGGGAACGGGTCTTTCGGACAAGCCTTGTTCAGGTGGGTGTAGTCGATACACATGCGCCAGACAGTAGGTGCATCCGGTTCTTCCTTCTTTTTCTCCACCAGGACCGGGTTAGCCAACCAGTCCGGGTACTTTACTTCCACGATGGCATTCGACGCGAGTAACTTGGCTAACTCGTCGCCCACCGCCTTCCTTCTTTCTTCGGCGAGACGCCGAGTCGGTTGCTTCACAGGCCTAGCATCTGGCCTGACATGCAGAGAGTGCTCAGCCAACTCCCTCGGAACACCCAGCAAGTCCTGACTGGACCATGCAAAAATATCCCGATTCTCACGGAGGAAGTTGATGAGCTCGCTTTCCTATTTCTTGTCCAACCCGGCACCGATGATGATGGAGCGTTCCGGGTTAGCCTCGTCGATGCCGACCTTCTTCGATTCTTTCGCCGCCTGGAAGGTTGCAGTTTGCTGCGGGTTAGCCGCACTCGGCATACCGAGTTGAGATGCCTGGGCCAAGGCCACCACCTCATGGATTCTCCTTTTCTCGGCGGCGATCACCAGTGATTCGGCCAGGGATGACCCGGCTGAGGCGCACTCCATGGAACGCTTGTAGTCTCCCGAGATGGTAATGACACCATTTGGACCCGGAAGCTTCATCTTCAGGTATGCCACATGAGTAGACGCCATGAACTTGGCGAGTGCCGGTCTGCCGAGTAAAGCATGATACGGGCTCTCGAGATCCACGACCTCGAACAGCAGACTCTCAGTCCGGCAGTTGCTTTTGTCACCAAAGGCGACATCAACCCAAACCGTGCCCATGGGTGCATGTGACACACCGGGCACAATGCCGTGAAAGGTGGTTCGGCTCGGCTGCATCATATTCTCGGTTATGCCGAGTTTCATCATGGTATCCCGGTACATGATGTTGATGCTGCTCCCGTTATCGACGAGGACCCGGGAAAACCTGACATTGATGCTAGGCCCGACGAATGTTGGATCCAACACTAGAGCATAACCTCCCGGGTTGGGCATGACTCTTGGATGATCATTGATGCTCCAGCTGATCTCATCCTCCGACCAATACATGAATTTCGGCACCGCCGGCATAACGGCGTTTACTTCCATCGCTCGCCTGTGCTGACTCTGCTTGTCATTGGGCTCGGTCACAAAGACCATGTAACTCTGGTGAGCCTCTCGGTACTGATTTTGCCGACTCGGGCCCGCGTTGCTGCCGGGATAGTTGGAGTTGTTGTTGGTGTTGGCCACTTGGTTGACATCTTCAGGTCTTGTCTGGGCGTTTACCGGGATAGCGTTCGCACCCGTGAGTGATGCGGGTCGAGTTACCGGGCCGGTGTTCTCCTGCGGGCGCCTGTTCCGACTGCAGTTTCGGTTTGAGTGCTGAGCCGGTCTGCTGGGGTGCTTGGTGTGGTAGCTGCAGGGATCATTCGGCATCGTCCCACTGGGACTAGCCCACTGCCTCTTGTCGCCGTTCCACGGCTTCCTCTCGCCGTTCCACGGTTTTCTTTCGCCGTCCCACGGCCTCCTTCCTTCCGAGTTCTGACCCCACACTGGACCGTCATTCTTTTGCCTCTGGCTGCTGCCGGCACCCATCTGATCTTGGTCGATGGCAGCAACTTGGTCGGACCCGTACCGGTAATCCGGCCTCTCTTCCCTTCTCTTTCCTCGGTAATCCGAGCGATCACCTCGCCGACCCGATCTGTCTCTGTCGACCGGGGCCAGTAAGGGCTGTGTCGGATCACCAAGCGCATAACTGTCGGCAATTGACATTGTCTCGGCCAAGGTGGCCGGCATCTCCCTCTGGAGTCTCTGCCAAAGCATGGAGCCATGTCGGCATCCCTGCGCAAACCAGGCAATGGCTTGTGACTCAATCACTCCTTCACAGGAGTTCCGGATCGTGCTCCACCGGGTTAAATATTCCCGGTCTGTTTCGTCTTCTCGCTGCCGACACATGGACAGCTGCTGAGGTCGATTCGGCCTCTTGTAGGTACTGGAGAAGTTGCTGACAAAAGCGTCAGAGAAGTCAAGCCAGCAGTCAATACTGTTCTCCTCCAGGTTATTCAACCAGATTCGGGCGGGTCCTTCAAGCATTTGCGGTACATACCGCACCGCCCATCTGCGACTTCCGCCGGCAATGTGCACAGCGGTGACATAGTCTGTCAGCCAGTCCTCCGGCTTGGTGCTGCCGTCATAGGTCTTGGCACCCCGAGGTAACTGGAAATTCGGCACCGGTGCCTGCTTCATGATCCGGGGTCCAAAACATGCAGGTCCCGGTGGGCCTTGCTCCTCCAGCAGTTCAGACAGATAGATTCTGTCCAGCTTGTTCCGGACATCGTGTGCCGGCAACTGGCGAGTTCCCAGCCTTGCGCCGAGTGCACCCTCGGACGCCAATTCTCGATACCTTGTGTACCCGGCCCGCTCCATGGCCGAGTAACCATCATCATATCGGTCTGCGGCCGGCTCGACATACCCGGCACCCGCTTGACGACGAGGTGGAATGGGTACCGGATACCGAGGTGGCTGACCTTGATTCGCCGGGATAACTTGGTTCTCTTCCTGTCTGCCCTGGGCGGGTCCTGACTTTCCCCGACCGGCATTGCCTTGCTCGGCTACTCTCTTTCCGGCATAGGCCGGATCGTACGCTTGTATCTGCTTGTTTTTGCCAGAGTTCACACTCTGGCCCCTGCTCCTGCCGACATACGGCGAGGAGGCTTGTCCCTTGGACACTCCCCCGGCTCCACCATCCGAGTGAAGGAACCGAGATCCACCCGCATCCGGGTTAGCCTTGCGATAAGCCTCATTCTGTCGGTTAGCGACAGCCACCAACTCATTGACTCGGTCCTGCTGCCTACTGCGAGCTTCACCGGATAAACCGGCCAACTCGGCTATGGCTGCCTCTGCCGCCCTAAGGTTCTTTCCGGGCGTGCTGTATCTCGGCTTTTCGGCCGACACATGACTAGCAGTTCTAGCAGATCTAGCTCTACCATCTCTAGCTATCTCTGCATTAAGGTCTCTACCTCGGGCACGCACCTCATTGATGCGACTAACTGTGTTTGCGGCCGGAGTAAAACCATGAGCCGAGTTATACTCACGCATTGATATGTCGAACTCCTGCCTGACTCGGGCCACCTCCTGGGCTTCTCGGAGTATCTCCTGGCGCTGCTGCTCCAACTCCGCCTGAGTCAGAGCAACATCTGCACCCGGTGCGACTGGCGTTGCCAGCTTCTGAATCGCGTCCTGAAGAGGACTCGGCGTCACCGGCACGCTGGATGTACTGGCCTGTGCCGCACGGTTCTCCGGTTTCTCCAAGGGCGGACGCCCTGTTCTTGCCGACCTGGTGCCGGGGTCAGCCTCGCCCGCCACGGCTTTGCCGGCACCGACACCCGGAGCGGTCATCATGACTTCCACGCAACTAGCGGGGCGAGCGGTACGCCGGCCGCGAGCTGCGCAGACTGCGGGTGGATCCGCTCCCAGCTGCACCCTTTCGGGGAACCTGCAAGGGACCTCGGTGGCGACGTAGACCGTGAGCGTGCCGAAGTCGATGAGGCATCCGTTCCGGGGCAGTGGCCTGCTGCCGAAACAGCCTGCGTTGTCGGTGATGACGTTGAGGGAGCCGAATCTGTGGACAAGGCCACAGACCACGCGCTCGCCCGACGCGATGAGAGAACCCGTCCGGATGTAAACTCCAGCCAGCGCCGCTGCTGGCCCCACGGTGGGCGCCAACTGTCGTGGTGGTGTCACGGCAGATGCCATAGATGGCTTGATTTGTGGGGCCGATGGACGCTGGAGGCACCCGGGGAGGGCTTGCGCACACGAACGCGCACACGAAGAACACAACTCAAACACACACACACGGTTTTACCCAGGTTCGGGGCTCTCGTGAGGAGATAACACCCCTACTCCTGCCTATATGATCGATATAAATGGATTACCACGGTATTACAAGCTGCTCCTTGAGCTATATGCAACGAACAGCAGGTTCCAAGCTCCTACCGAGTCTCGGCGCTGCTCTCTGGCTCTCTTTCTAGTTACTAAGGAAACGAGCAAGTGTTTTAGCGTGCATGCGTGCGTCCCCGTAAGAGGAGCCCCTGGTGCTCCTTATAAAGGGAAGCCCAGGGCACAAGATAGGGCTGACATCAGTGCTGGCGTGGCCCGGACTGTAGCCACGCCCGGTCCTCTGACCGCTTCCGTCACCGCGCCGTGGCACGTCCCATCTGTCTTCTCCCACACACTGCTCCCTGGTACCGCTTCGGTCAGCGGCATGGAGGTCAGTCACTCTGGTCAAGTGGCCTCGTCCCATCATGCAAGTGGTTCTGCATCCTGACCCGTGATTGTAGGGACAAGACCTGCCCCTTGACCACGGCCCGAGTAGGCTTCCTTATTCGGCACAGGCATGCCGAATTCCAAGTAACTCGGTTTCGCCTGCCCTGCACATAAGAAGAACAAAGAACAATCCGACATATACCTTACATGATCCGACATAACCATATGTCGGTTTAGCCATGACTCGGTCAGCTCCGAGTAAGCCGGTACAGTTATGTCGGTTTCTGTGCTCCGGTCAACTCCGAGTCAACCCTTATACCGGCACCTTGCCCCTATTCGGGGTTGCCCCCCGACAGCGTACTTCCGTTGAGTGACTGTCATGCCCCCTGAATTGTAGGACGCTTCTAATCCCAGAAAGTACTCCAGCTTACCAAGATCCTTAATAGGAAAACTGGCAGAGAGAGAGCGAACCAGACCATCAACTGCTCCTGGAGTAGACCCAGCAATCACAATATCGTCGACATACGCCAGCATATATATCTGAACACCATCCTGGGAGAAGGTGAACAAAGACGTGTCAGCCTTGGAGGGAACAAAACCGAGATCAGCCAAAAGACCACTGAGCCGAGCATACCAAGCACGCGGGGACTGTTTCAGACCATATAGAGCTCGCTGAAGCTTGCACACATGAGAGGGATACCGCTCATCTTCAAAACCGGGAGGCTGCTGCATGTACACATCCTCATCCAGAAAACCATGGAGGAAGGCATTACTGACATCAACTTGTCGAAGACTCCATCCGCGGGAAACTGCAAGAGAGAGAACCAGACGAACTGTGGCTGGTTTGACGACAGGACTGAACGTGTCGCCATAGTCGATGCCATGTTGCTGGGTGAATCCACGAGCAACAAGACGTGCCTTATGTTTATCAACAGAACCATCTGGACGGTATTTGGTCTTGAATATCCACTTACTGCCGACAATGTTGACACCAGGAGGTCGGGGAACCAAGACCCATGTCTTGGTGTGATGAAGTGCAGCTACCTCATCGGCCATGGCGTCTCGCCAAGCAGCTTCTCGAAGAGCATCGCGGTGGGACACAGGTGTCGCAAAGAAGGCACGCCGACTGGGATTGTAACGAACTGTGCCATCGGTGTATATCTTCTCACGGCGTGTCTGATCACGTGTACGAGTGACCATGGCATGGCCGGGGTCAGCCGGTGGCGTCGCGGTCAAGGGGACAATGGCACCCTCGACGGAAGGCGACGCGGGCTGAGCAACTGGGGCCGGCCCAACAGCCGTACCGGGCGCTGATGGTGGCGAGCAAGGCTGGCTCGGTGCGGTGGGCGGCGTGGAGCACACCGGCCCAGGAGAGCACGCTGGAGAAGGCGTTCCACGCGCAGGCCCATGCGCGGGCGATGGTGGCGCACCGGGCGTCCTCGGGACGCGTGCATCTGCATGCACGTCAATAGCCGGTGCATGCATGTCGATCACATGCGACGGGGAGGTGGCTGCTTCGGCTGATTCCTGCACAATAGAGGAGATGCCTGGAATAGACTGATCAGTGGACAAATAAGACAGGTCGTATTTACGCATAGTGGTACTCGTAACCGGTTCATCGGAAGGGAAAGACAATGCATCTTCAAGAGTGGAGACATCAACCGTAACACCGGGAGAGGCGTAAGGGAAAACGGACTCGTCGAAGATGACATCACGAGAGATATAAATTCGTCCCGTGGAGCGATCCAGGCACTTGTACCCTTTGTGCATCGGACTTTACCCTAAGAACACGCACATAGTGGAGCGGAAAGCAAGTTTATGAGTGTTGTACTTGCGCAAGTTGGGCCAGCATGCGCAGCCGAATGTGCGAAGAAAGAAGTAGTCTGGCTGGATGTGGAGAAGCCGATGAACCGGCGTATCCTGCTGCAAAACAGGAGTAGGCATGCGGTTAATGAGATAACAGACCGTAAAAAAAGCCTCGTCCCAAAACCGCAATGGAAGGGATGAATGTGCTAACAAAGCAAGGCCGGTTTCCACCAAGTGACGGTGCTTGCGCTCGGCCACCCCGTTTTGCTGCGAGGTATGAGGGCACGAGACGCGATGAGCTATGCCAGTGCGCTGGAAATATCTATGCAACTTATGATACTCGCCACCCCAATCCGACTGAACGGTTTTGATTTTGGTGTCTAAAAGACGCTCAACATGAGCCTGAAAAGCGTATAACACTTGCTCAACATCAGACTTGTGTTGAAGGAGATAAATCCAAACAAAACGGGAGTAATCATCAACAAAGCTCACATAGTACTTATACCCTCCCGAGGATGCAACGGCAGGGCCCCAAACATCGGAGTGAATTAACTCAAGTGGCATAGTAGAAACATGAAGGGAAGCATTATAGGGCAATTGTCGACTCTTAGCACATTGACACGCATCACAAACGGAAGTCTGATTATGAGAAGAACACACTAAATCATTATTCCTAACAATAGTTTGAACAACTTTATTGGTGGGATGGCCGAGACGATGATGCCACTGAGAGGCAGTGGCGCGGACGCTGGATGAAGCCTGGCGTGGAAGCGAGGATGACGCACGACTGACCGGGATAGGGTAGAGACCGCCATGGCTTCTACCGTGAAGAAGAATTTTCCTCGTGGCCGTGTCCTTTACAAGGAAAAGAAATGATGAAATTCAACAAAAACATCATTGTCACAGACTAGACGATAAACTGAGAGCAGATGCTTGCTAATGTGCGGAACATGAAGGATGTTCTTCAAGTGGAGAGATGAACCGGTTAATCTAGAGTGACCAATATGCGAAATAGACAAACCTGCACCATTGGCCACTTGCACTTGATCCTTCCCGCCATAGCGTTCGTGAACATGGAGACGCTCAAGATCACTTGTCAGGTGATCAGTAGCACCGGTATCCAGGTGCCAGTACTGCTCGGTGGAGGAGGTCGATGCAGCGTTGCCGGTGCGCTGATCCTGGTCATAGCGCCTGCGGCAGTCCACCGCCTCATGCCCCCAATTTTTGCAAATTTGACACTGGGGGCGTGAGCGTCGGTTGCGACCATTGCCACCACCGTTGCCTCCTCCATTGCGGCTGTTGCCGCCATTTCCGTCGTTACGACGGCGATCCTGGCCACCATGGCCACCGGTGCCTTGGCCATAGCCGCCCGGAGCCTGGCCGTGCTGCCCCTGCGGAGCACCACCCGCGGGACGGCCACCACTAGGGTGGCTGGAGTCGTATGTGCGGCCAGGATTTTTGGGGTAGACCGGACGCGCGACGAAATTTGCTGACGATGCCCAATCCTCCGTCTCTGCTTGCATCTTCTGTAGTGCTTCAAAGTTCAGAACTTGAGAATAAAAATTGGCAAGCGTGACGGGGATGCCTGCAAACATCATGGATGCAGCTATAGGGTTGTAGGCGGAGCCGAGACCGGTCAGCATATAGTCGATGATCTCGTCATCGCGAAGGGGGGCTCCAGCGGCGGCTATGGCGTCGGCAAGGGCCTTCACCTTCTGCATATACTCGCTGGCGGACTTGTCGCCCTTCTTCAATCCTTGGATCTGGCGCCGAAGAGCTCGGACGCCAGCACGGTTCTCAGCGGCAAACATGGCATGGATGGTGCTCCAGGCCGCCGCTGCGGAGGTGCAGCCGATGAGTTGGGCTGAGATATCCTCGTGCATCAAGCCGAGAAGATGGGCGAGTACCTTCTGGTCCAAGGTCCACCACTGCGCATAGTCAGGGTTGGGGACATCACGCGCGGTGTCGCCGGTTCGTTCCTTGACGGTGGTCGGCGGCGCTCGCACCGATCCGTCGAGAAAGCCATGCAGACGAGCCCCCGCGAAGGTGGGGAGACTGAGAGCCTTCCACAGCATGAAGTTGCTGCCGTTCAGACGGACGGCGATGGGAGGAAGAACCAGCGTGGACGCCGTCGCATATGGCGGCGCAACGGCAGGGCCGGGAACAGTGGCGGTTGGGCCAGACAGAGTGGAGGTGAGACTCGGAGAGGAGGACAGCGTGAGCGCTGAGGTTGTCATCGCGGCTGCGGCGGCGGAGCCCTAGGCTCTGATACCAAGTTTAGAAACAAGTGTTTAGGGTTTTTGCGTGAGGCCGTGCCTCTCCGCATCTCTTCAATATATATATGATCAGCACAATACATACGTACATATGTGTACAAATACAATGACAGGAAATACACAAGCTAGACCTATTTTAACAGTTTGGGCGTTTGGCTAGCGATCTGCGGCGGCGGACATGAATGGGATTTTTCATCGGAGTTCCTTTCACTCTTTCATACGTTGTGTCCTTCTCATTGATGGATGCGAGCCGAGAGTTATCTTCCTCAATAAAACAATTTTGTATCTTCAAGAACAACGATATACAGATTAAGAAGATGTGATCTGCTAATTGTTTCGCTATGCTATAGCCACGATCTGACAATGATTTAACCCGTGCGGCCTTAGATCCGCAAAGATTCAACAAGGAGCGACCCCATCGAGTACCTCTGCGTGTCCTACCGTTTGTAAAAAACATGCACCCTCCGGCCGTTGGCAGCTACCTCTCCGGCAAAGGCGAAGGACCACCAGTCAAGGCGGTTACCAAGGACACTGCGGGAGAGCGGGCATCCACAATCAATTCGGCCAATGCCGTAGATAACATGTTGTTCATGCACATGTGATTTTTCTGGCTTCAGATGAATAGGTTGTTTCCGTGGTGATCGGCAAAAGTCTGAAACGAACCCTGATTTTGTAGTCAAAGTCTGAATCTATCTCTCATCTTTGAATCCTTGATTTTCAAACCCCGATCTCTCCAATCTCTGTCTTCCTTGATGTTTTCTAGCCTAATCTCGTTTGTACGCTCAGTTTAGCTGATGTGGCAGGGATTATGGGGATTGCTGGGTGGGATGCCGTGGTGGGCTGTTCAAACCAACTAACTGGACCTGGCCGTTTCGGCCCATACACACTATCTCCCGACTCCCGGTTTCAGTCTCGTACGATGCCATCTCGTTGGGAACAAAATAGGTTTGCGAGAGAGGCGGCCAGCAGTGAAGGAGGAGAGGCTGCCGGCGGGGGCGAAGAGAGGAGAGGCTGTCGGCCGAGGCGAAGAGAGGAGAGGCAGCCGACGGAGACTCGTTTGGGCACATTATAACACGGAGGCAGTGACCGGAGTAGATGCTGTCGGCGGTCGATGGGGGCTCGCAAGATGCACCTAAATCGATCGGAGGCGGCGGTCGGAGGATAGGTGAGCGGCGGGCACTCGTCCGGTATAACACTAAGCACGCGAAGGCGACGGTCGGAGTTGAGGCTGTAGCATGGTGCGGCCGCCGGTGCACTGTCGAGAAACCTCGATGAAGGTATCGATACTCTGTAGCCATCATGGACAAAACAACTGAAGGAAACTACGCTGAGACAACAACTGAATTAGAAGTCTCCTCAATGTAATTGGGCCAGATTAGTGGAGTAGGGAGAGAGGCATGGCTTCTAGTAATAGATTGTTGTGTGTGCAGTATCATCTCTGAATGTAGTTGCAGACATTGTACTCATGTAGCAGTGTCATATCTAAGTATAATTGCAGGCAATGTACTCATATAACATGCCATTTGATAGCTAAAAATATGTTCAATCCATGGCAACCTAATTGACAATTATAACAGCAAATCAAATAAGTAGTACTAGATGGCAATCATTCGTCAGCCGCAGGGCACCAACCAAAAGCACATAAATTCAGTGAATAATCTAAAATGATCACACTCGTTGTTCACTAGACCAGGTTCATTACATCACAACGAAGATACAAACCAAACGAACATAATTTCAGAACACTGAACCAAAAGGACAGTCCATCCAGTACAGGAACATACAAGGCAAAACTCGAGATGATGCATGTTCATGATCACTTCTTGGCCTTCTTTTGCCCCCTGCCTGCTGCATTACTATCTTTGCTTGCCTTCCTCTTTTCTGAACTACATTGAGCAGCTTCTTTTCCTTTGCTATGTGCCTGGCTTGTCCTGACTTGGGCATCAGTTTGTGATTGGTGGTCATTGGCGCAACATGATGGAACTAGCAGTTAGTATGATGATTTTAGAACGGAGAATAGTACAATTGAGTACAGTTTTGTACTTAGCTACTGTATGCAGTATACAGAAAAGAAAATAGAAGGATTTTGGTACAAATTTGCACTTATCTACTCTATGTATTATACAAGAACCAAAATAGCCTGATTTAATACAGTTTTGCAACCAGCAGTGTGTGCGCTGTACAGAACCGAAAAAAGCATATAGAAAAGAAAATAGCAGCATTTTGGTACAGATTTGCACATAGCTACTTTGTGTACTATACAGAACCAAAAATAGTCTAATCTAAAACAGTTTTGCAATTAGCTACTGTGTGCCCTATACATAACTGAAAATAGCAGGATTTTGGTACTGTTTTGCAGTTAGCTACTATATGAACTATACAAGACCGAAAATAGCCAGATTTAGTTCTGTTTTGCAGTTAGCTACTATGTGCACTATACATAACCGAAATGGCCGGATTTAGTATAGTACTGTATGCACTATTGGGACTGCACCTGTTGCTTCACTTCGCACAAACCTCTGAGAATCTCTTAACTTTTTCTTGTACATCTTTGCAAATTTTCTAAGCTGCACTGTTTCCTCGTCTTCGCCGCTGTCATCGGAACATGGCACATAATCTGAATCTTCGGATGTGCTGTCAGATTCTTCATCCTCTGCTACTACAGCCCTTTCACCCTGATCTCTCACTTCAGCCCTAGGAATTCTTCCTTGCACATATTTTTGGGCAGCCCTTTGTGAGTTAGGATTTAACACTTGAGAGCTCCCAGTCATAGGGCCTTGTGAGCTATGTCCCTCTTCAAACTTGTCCCTTATAAATCTGTTTGATGTGGTGCTTTTGTCCATGTTCAACTTTGATGGACCACTAGAAACAATGCTAGCATCAGCTTTAAGCACTACTTCATGCTCTGAAATATCAGTGTCTTCATTATCTTCTTCACTTCCTATTTCATCTTCAAAGTCACTCTCACTTTTCTCATTGTCTTCTTCTTCATCCTCCTCACCATGGTACTCTATAAACACTTCTGCTACTCCACCATCAGTTGTCATATCTGAAATTTCTTGCACCCAAGGTCGTCATTCAGAAACAACAAACCGTTAACCATTTCTTTACCAGGAAGCAAAAAATAGTACTTCATTGATGTTTTTACATTCATGTGTTCACTCAGATGCGCCTTCAATTCCAGCATACATAAACTAGCACGCTCAATATTTGACATGGCCTCATCTCCCCCAACGTACTGTAGCTCCGGACCAATTCTGAGGAACTCACCACCGAAATGAAAACGCACATTCAAACTGTCACAGGGATCCATGATTTCCTTCGCACAAAATACCTACGTTACAAAACGAGAAATAAATTGGACATCCCATCCCCAAATAGATATTTAACTACCAAGAAGAACAAAATCAACATCAATCGATCTTCACCAATCTGCAAACCAAATCTAGCAATGCGGAGAGGAAGAAAACAACATATGTTCAGTACGGGGTGTCGAGTAATTACCTATGTCCTCTCTCTCGCTGTGAAAGTTTTTGCTGCCGCCGAGTTGAGAGACGCAGCTGCCCCTGTGAGTAAGGGACGGCGAGTGCTTCTCCTAGAGACGTTGATGACGAAGGTATGGCGTCGGAAACAACAGGCGCCACCTTGATCGTCTTGCCCCCACCGTGATCACCCGCTGGTCACCATGGCCGCCGCCTCTAAAGTGGAAGAAAGGGAACAAACAATAACTGAATTTCCGGGGTTCCACGCGTGAACGAAGCATTGCGTTAGGGAAGGAGAAGTTGTTTGCGTCGTGGGGTCATGGCCAAAACGACCAATCCCTTTACTTGGTTGGACCAGCCCACCATGCCATCCCACCCAGCAGCCCCGTAATCCCTGCCACATAAGCTAATCCGAGCTCACAAACAATATTAGGCCAGAAAACATCCAGGAAGACAGGGATTAGAGAGATCAGGGTTCGAAAATCAGGGATTCAGAGATGAGAGCTTGATTCAGACCTTGGCTACAAAATCAAGGTTTGTTTCAGACTTTTGCCATGGTGATCTGTGGTTTCGGTCCTAGGAAGAAGAAGATGGTAAAAACCCTGAAATGCCCCTATGCATCAAGGGCTAGATTTAACTGGTACTCCTTATCACTCCGGTGGAGTACTAGGGTACCGTAAAATTTCCCAATTTTTAGTGAGCAGTCAAGATATGTTTTATTTTATCTGTACTATGTATTGATTAATTTTTGGTGACCAGTCAAGACTTTTATTTTAATCTTCGTTCTGCGTAAAGACTCATTCTTACGATCCACTGATGCAGCAAGCAGCAGCCAACAGCTAGGGCACCATTTGAGTAAAACAATAGGTAAACAAAAGCAGCTTCATTCATCTCCATTCTGCATATGACCCAGCAATTCAGAGTGAAAGCAGCGGTGGGTCATACTATGTAGCTAGAGCCTATCTAAAATGATTTATCAGAGCATTATTTGAAGAAGAAACAAGGAAAGAAAAGACCCCCAATATTAGTGCTCCTACTTTAATTAAGCACTACAAAGTGTCTCCGGAACATATGGATTAAAGGATATACAGAAATTCACGCTTCCATTTGTCCTATTTGTGCGCACTAACATGGGGCTGCAAATATGACAAAAGGAGATAATAAATCGGAACAAAGGTGATTGATAATGCATGCAAATCTTGTTGGAACCTAGGCCTAGAACACACGCGATCACGGTGGATTTTAGTGGATTTGCGATTGCGCCGCTCTGAAACTCTCCCTGCGATGAACACACCAACAACACAGGGAACAGTAGGTTTTTGCGACGCGTAAAAAATTTGCGTCCTTTTCTCTCTTCCTTTTATTCCAGGTTCACGACGTCGTAGCGATCGTGACCGATTCCTATGCTGCCCACGATCCACTTCTTCCGCGCCATCCCACAGAGTCGATCGTGGCCAGGTTTTACAACAGAAACTACTGAAGACTAGGGCCTCCCCGTGAACGAGCACGCGTCAGGCTTATTACAGAAACTTTGACACAACTAAACGTGTCAGACTACAACTTAAGGAAATGTAAATTAAAACGACAACTTGATCAACACAACATTCTCTCCCTTGATCTTGTTGTCTTCAGGTCACTTCCTCCATCCCAATCGCCACCCTCAGTTCATGGAACTTTGCTTTCCCTAGCGACTTGGTCAGAATATCTGCAAGCTGTTCTTCAGTCCTGACGTAGCTAATGTCAATCTTCCCAGCTTCCACACATTCTCGCACAAAGTGATATCTGACGTCAATGTGCTTGCTGCGGTCGTGGTACACTGGGTTCTTACTGAGTGAGATAGCAGACTGATTATCCACTTTCAGTCTCACTTTTGCTGGCTCTGAATTTTGCATCTCTCCAAGCAATCTTGCCAACCAAATTCCCTGGCATGAGCCTGATGTTGCTGCCATATATTCTGCCTCACACGAGGAAATAGCAACAACTTTCTGTTTCTGTGAAAACCAAGAAATTGGACTTTTTCCAAGATAGAACAGTACACCTGATGTACTTTTCCTATCATCCACATCTCCTGCATGATCACTGTCACAGAAACCTGTCAGCTGCAGATCTCCATCCCTTGCATAGAAACACCCAAGTTTCAGTGTTCCCTTTATGTATCTGAGGATGTGCTTGACTGCAGCTAGATGTTCAGTAGTGGGCCTCTCATAAATCTGCTGACAATATCAACAGAATAGCACAAATCTGGCCTGCTGTGCAGTAGATACCTGAGACTTCCCACAACACTCCTGTAGTGTGTGCTGTCCACTGTTTCAGCAGTACTGGACTTGGACAGTTTCAGCCGTGGTTCCATTGGTGTTTGACTGGAATTGCAATCCTTCATTCCACACTTCTCAAGTATCTTGGAAGCATAGGCTGATTGGTTTATGAAGATTCCCTGTGGACATTGCTTCACTTCTATTCCCAGATAGTAGCTTAGCAGCCCAAGATCACTCATGCTGAACAGTGTTTTCATTTGCTTTTTGAAACACTGAATCTCTGCTGCACTTCCTCCTGTGATCACCAGGTCATCTACATACACACCAACCAGCAGTGCTGCACCCTTCTTAACTCTCTTGTAAAGTGCAGGCTCTGAAGGGCATTTCTCAAAACCAAGGCCAACCAATGTTTTGTCCAATTTTGCATTCCATGCCCTTGGAGCTTGTTTCAATCCGTACAGTGCCTTCTGCAATTTCAGCACCTTGTTCTCCTCTCCCTGAACAACAAAACCAGAAGGTTGTGCAACATACACTTCCTCCTCAAGCTCCCCATTGAGGAAAGCTGATTTCACATCCATGTGATGTATTTCCCAGCCTTGTTGTGCTGCCAGTGCAAGGAGTAGTCTCACTGTGTCCAATCTAGCAACAGGAGCAAACACTTCATCATAATCCACTCCTTGCCTCTGAACATACCCTTTTGCCACCAATCTGGCTTTGTGTTTGACAACAGCACCTGATGAGTCCCTTTTCAGTTTGTAGACCCATTTTAGCCCGATTGGCTTGTGACCCTTTGGCAATTCACACATCTTCCAAGTGTTGTTGCCTACTATGGAGTCCATTTCTTCCTTCATTGCTCTCTTCCAGCACATCTCCTTCTCTGCTTCAGCAAAGCTAGTTGGCTCCTCTGAGCCAAGCAGACAGAGCCCTGAGAATGCTGCATCTGCTTCCGACAACTCCTCATAAATCTCTTCTAGAAGTCGTTCTCCCTGTGGCCCTTGCGATGGCTCAGACCATGGACTAGCTGAAGTGCTTGATGATGCTGGAGTAGACTGCACAAGGGTGTCCGAGGATGGAGTGGACAGGTGTTGCGGAAAAGGGACAGGTTCTCCATTCCCAGCTCGCCTTGTCTTCACTGATTGACGTGGAGCTGCAGGCGTTGCTGGTTCTCCTGCCGCGGCAGGGAAATCCTCCATTTTCTCTGTCGCGGCAGAGTCTGTCTGCCATGCCGGATAATGAACAGTAAAAACTGGTTCACTGCAGTCTGCTGCTGTTACATTTCCTTCCCAATTCCAGCACCTTTCCTCCTCAAACACTGCATCCCTCGACACAACCAACTTTCTACTCTTTGGATTGTAGAAACGATAGGCCTTTGATCCAGATTCATAGCCGATAAAGACCATTTGGGAGCTCCTATCTGACAGCTTCGTCAGACCCGGACCAACTTTCTTCATGTGCGCCACACAGCCAAATGTGCGCAAGTGATGAACAGATGGCTTTCTGCCGTGCCAGGCCTCATATGGGATCATTCCTTTGACGCTCTTCATCGGAGAACGATTTAGGAGATATACTGCAGTGCATACAGCCTCTCCCCAAAACTTGCCTGGCATTCCCATGGTTTTCAGCAAACTTCTGGCCATTCCAACCACCGTTTGATTCCTTCTCTCCACGACACCATTTTGCTGTGGCGTGTAGGGAGCTGTGAGAAAGTGTTTGATCCCATGATCCTCACAGTAACTGCTGAAAGCATTTGAGGTGAACTCACCACCCCTGTCACTTCTGACCGACTTCAGCTTGACATTCCTCTCTGTTTCTGCTGCAGACTTAAACTTCTGCAGTGAGTGGAGTGCCTCATCTTTTGTTGCCAGCAGATCAATCCACATATACCTGGACAGGTCATCCACAATCAGCATGAAGTAGCTCTTTCCTCCATGTGTCTGTGGTGTGATTGGGCCACACAGATCTGTGTGAATGAGCTCCAGTGGTTGTGATGCTCGATAGCTGGATTCCGAAGGAAATGGCAACCGACGCTGCTTCGACAGCATGCAACCATCGCAGACCTGCTCAACCTGTTTTAGCATTGGCATCCCCTCCACCATTCCTTCGCTGGCCAGTGTGCGCAGCGATCGGAAATTGACATGCCCAAAACGCATGTGCCACAGCCAGCTCTGCTCCTTGGCGTGTGACAACAGGCACACCGGTTCAGTGTGCTGAATATTCAGGATGTACATCCTGTTCTTGATCCTCTTCACACGAGCCAGCACTTTTCTCTGACGATCAAGTACAGTCATCACACCATTCTCAGCTGAGTACTTGCAACCGTTCTCGTCTAGCTGTCCCAGGCTAATTATGTTGTTCTTGAGCCTAGGGATATAGTAAACATCAGTCAAGATTCGATGCTCACCCGTGTGACACTGCAGCAACACTGAGCCATGCCCAACTATCTCCACTGCAGAACCATCTCCAAATCGGACCCTCCCTTTGACGGATCGATCTAGCTCGGCAAACTTGTCTGATCTGCCTGTCATGTGGTTGCTTGCACCAGTGTCTAGGTACCATGACATGTCATGATCACCTGTCAGTTTGGGCACGACTTTTTCCTCGTTGAGGAAGACTTGTTCCTCTGTCAGAGCTTCTGACTGAACCAGCACACATGTCTCCATCATCAACAGCGCTGAATCATCCTCCTCCCCTTCTGCAAGGTTTGCCTTCTCCTTCTTGGGCTTAGGACAATCAGACTGAAAATGTCCCTTCTCGTTACAATTGTAACATCTGACCTTGGTGATATCGAACTTGCCCTTCTTTTTCTGCTTGTTCCGATCACCATCAGGTTCTCTGTTGGGCTTTGCACGATCTCCTTTCCCTCCAGATTTCTTCCCGGTGGAACTCCCGGAGCCACTGCTGCCTCCGCCCTTCTTCTGCATGAGCTGCTCGAGCGCACGTGTCACGAGCATGAGCTGCTCGTCCTTTCCGCTGCTACTGCGACGCCGAGATCGCTGCCCACTCTCGTACGCCGCCAGTCTTCCCACGGCCTCGGCAATGGGCATGACGGACAAATCGCCCCATTGCTCGATCGTGTTGATGACGTCCGAGAACCTGTCAGGCACACCATTGAACAGGCACTCGATCACATACTCATCATCAACCTTCTCACCTAGGGTGCGGATCTCGGCCACGAGAGTGGTCAGCCTCTGGCCGAACGCCGTAACAGTCTCGCCGTCGTCCATCTGCAGACGGTCGAGCTGGCGCTTCAGCTGCTTGACACAAGCCTTCTTCACCCGATCCTCTCCGACACGCATCTGCCGGATGGCTTCCCACGCCTCCGCCGCCGTCTCGTACTCGGCGATCGCCATGACCATGGCGTCAGGGAGAGACTGCGAGAGCGCGGTGAAGGCGTCCTCGTCCCTGGCCTGGTCGTAGTCGCCCTTCCCGTCGATCGCTGACCAGCAGCCAAGAGTGCGCATGATAATGCGCATCTTGACAGCCCAGACGCCGTAGTTGGTGTCGGTGAGCTGCGGGTAGTGCACCGGTACTCCACCGCGCGGCGAGGATCTGACGGCGAGCGCACCTCCGCTCGCTTCTGCGTCAGAAACCTGCACCGTTCCTGGCGGCTTGTCACCGATCTTCGGCATCGCCGATCTCCCTCACACCACAACACCACCAACCACACCGCCACCAGATCGCCTCCTGAACCAACTTGGCTCTGATACCAAATGTTGGAACCTAGGCCTAGAACACACGCGATCACGGTGGATTTTAGTGGATTTGCGATTGCGCCGCTCTGAAACTCTCCCTGCGATGAACACACCAACAACACAGGAACAGGAGGTTTTTGCGACGCGTAAAAAATTTGTGTCCTTTTCTCTCTTCCTTTTATTCCAGGTTCACGACGTCGTAGCGATCGTGACCGATTCCTATGCTGCCCACGATCCACTTCTTCCGCGCCATCCCACGGAGTCGATCGTGGCCAGGTTTACAATAGAAACTACTGAAGACTAGGGCCTCCCCGTGAACGAGCACGCGTCAGGCTTATTACAGAAACTTTGACACAACTAAACGTGTCATACTACAACTTAAGGAAATGTAAATTAAAACGACAACTTGATCAACACAACAAATCTTATATATGTATGCTTCTAAACTTCTGTAGACAGTGATATACAAGGAGAGCAGTCAGAACTTTGGCTCTTTGGAGCATATGCTTCCGCATGATTAGTTAAATTGTTTATAATAAAAAAATAGATTTTTGGACAATTTTACATCTTTGTTTTTGTTACCTTTGTGCAAACTTTCATTAAGAAAGGGCATATGTTGTGACTTATGAGCAAGTAACTTCTGCACCCAGGTGCATCCGCCGTAAGCGAACGATAAAATGTGAAAAATTGTTTATAAATTCAAACAAATATAATTTTAAACAATATTATGTAAAGTTTCACGAAAAGAAAGATATTTGTAGTTTTCTCAGAAAAACATTCTGTGTTACAGAAAAATTCGGAGCACAAAGATATTGTCTGTTTTTTTCAGACGCGCTGCCTCTGGCTCTTTCTGCTTCTAACTGCCGATGCTTTGCGCTGCCATTGCCTCATGGCGGCAACGCTTGCAGCCATCTCCTCCTTCCGTTGAGCTGTTGACCCTCCCAGGAGAGCACCCAATCGGCGGTGCTGCCCCCAAGTTCGGCCGGTACGTTGCCTTTCTCTGCGCGTGAGAACGACAGCAGGGCTGCAGGGCCCTCCCGGTTGGGAAATTATTCTGGTTTTCTTCAGAAAACGAAGGACATGTTATCAGGATCAATCATGCAAATGTATGCAGCCTTGACAAACGACGATGCTGCTTTCACTACGGGAGACACTGGCTTTGCCGTGCGGTCACGGCGAAGTCTGGCCCGACAAAGGGTTCTTTGCCGTGCGCCGCTCCGAATTCGCATGGCAAAGCCTTTGCCGTGCGGCCTTACCTTTGCCGTGCGGCGCAAAGCTTTGCCGTGCAAACGGCTTTGCCGTGCGCTGTCACGCACTGTCGTGCGGAATCCTTGTAACATCTACGGGTGTTACTACTGTGCATTTTCTATTGTCGGATGTGGGTGTGTTGAGTTGGCCGTGGGCCGTGTTCGAGTGTGGGCTGAGGCCCGTGAGGTGTGAGTGCTATATAAGCCAGACCGCCAGTGTATTTCGAACTATCGATGAAATGAATGAACTCATTCCCCGTCCCTTGCTTCTCTCTCCCCTCTCCTATCTGCTCTCGTCTCCGATCCCCTTTCTCCAGCCACGAAACCCTAGCACCATCGTTCCTTCGATCTGCTAGGTATTACACTTGGTATCAGAGCCAACGCTCGCCGCCGCGCTCAACATCCTCGACGCCGTCCCAGTAACATCGACCGATCGGTTGTGAGATCCCTTGGGAACTCGCTGTAAATCCGAGATCGGCGTTTGGGTGGTTCAGAGAGAGCCGCAACGGCGCCAGCTAAGGTTTCCACACCGTCGGCTCAGACTCGATTCGTCATGGAAGGGATGGAGGACCTGAAGCAGGTGTTGCTGACCAGGCTTAATTCCATGGATGAGAAATTTGGGGCGCTGGAGAAACTACACGGACACTTGGAGGAGATCGACAGTAAGTTGAACAAGCATGCGGAGGCACTGGAGCAGATGCAGATCAAGGTAGATCTGTCCATGGATTCGTTTGGGAAGGCGCAAACAGAGCAGAATTCGGCGAGGGCTTTGAAGGGGCCAGAACCGCCACCGTTGACAATCCCACCACGGGACGGAGCAGGCATCATGGGAGCTCCGCCAGGTCTGCGAATTCGTCCGCCTCCACTACCACCGCCTCCTCCACCCAAGGTGACGTTCCCACCACCCACCCCAACGGCAACATCAGGTGAGAGTAGTGGAACACATTCAGAGCTCGGAGTAGAGGGAAATCAAAAGGGGTGGATGCCGAAGATGGACTTCCCTAGATTTGATGGCACGGATGTGAGAATTTGGGTAGACACTTGCAACACGTTTTTCCAGTTGTACAATATTGCCGAGGGATTCAAGGTTTCCGCAGCCACTATGTACATGCGAGAGAGTGCAGCACACTGGTATCAGGCGTACAAGTTAACCAATCCGTGGCATAACTGGCCAGAATTCTCTGCAGCTGTGTTGGCTGAATTTGAAGGCAATGCACTGCGGGATAGAACCAGAGAACTGTTAACACTGAGACAAACAGGGACTGTGGACGAGTATAAGAAGCAATTTGACAAGTTGGTGTATCAAGTGAAGCTATATGATCCTCACCTGGGGGGCATGATGCTGGTGCAACAGTTCATCCTCGGTCTGAAGGAGGAGCTCCGAGCGGCTGTGGAAGTACAGATGCCGAACACGGTGGCAGAAGCAGCTGCATTTGCTGCGGTACAGGAAGGGGTACTGGAGAGGTCCAAAAGTAGCAACAAGTTTTCAAGTAAAAAGAGTGTGGTTTATCAGAGTAAGGAACAAACCACCTCCTCACCACCACAGCAAAACAAATTTGAGAAGGGGGAACTATGGAAGGCCAGGCAACTGAAGGATTACAGAAGAGCAAATGGTTTATGTTTCAAGTGTGGAGAAAAATTTGTACCAGGGCATCAATGCAATATACCTATTGGAGGGCAGGTTAAAGCAATGGAGGCGTCCGAAATTCTGTCAGATGAAGTCTTAGACCAACTGGAAACCAACTCAGATGGTAGTGACTGCCATGTCTCGGCTAATGCCATGTCAGGAGCTGCCGACAATGGTACTATTCAGTTGCAGACGTTAGTGGGTGGCAAAACAATCATTCTGCTCATTGATTCAGGTAGCTCTCACAGTTTTGTGGACAGAGATGTGGTGGAACAGCTGCACTTGAATACAGTGAAAATACCACAGACTAAAGTTAAGGTTGCAAATGGAGACATGGTGATGTGCACTGAATCAGTGCCACATTTTACATGGTGGGTGCAGGGACACACTTTTGAACAAGAAATGAAAGTTATCAATCTAGGAGGATATGATGGAATTTTGGGCATGGATTGGCTGAAACAGTGGGGTTTGATGCAGTGTGAGTGGGATCAGAAGTGGATCTCCTTCAAGCACAAAGGCAAGGAAGTTAAGTTGGTGGGAATTCAGGCAATGAAGATGGCAGAACTGCAGGCCTTGACTGTAGAGCAATTGGCAAAATCATTTGCAGCAAATGATGTGTGGGCAATGGCAGAGTTGAGCTGGGATACTAATACTTCACAAGCTACTGTAACAGAACCTACACAGCCTGAGATTCAACAGTTGTTGCAACAGTATTCAGATCTGTTCCAAGATCCACATTCCTTGCCACCACATAGAGAATTTGATCACGCAATTCACCTACAGAGTGGGGCTCAACCGGTTAACTCTCGCCCTTACCGGTATTCTCCAATGCAGAAGGATGAAATTGAAAGACAAGTGGCAGAGATGCTTAAAAATGGTACCATTACTCCTAGTATGAGTCCATATGCCTCACCTGTGTTATTGGTCAAGAAGAAGGATGGGAGTTGGAGGTTTTGCATTGATTACCGGAAGTTAAATGATGCAACAATTAAGAGCAAGTTTCCAATGCCAGTAGTGGATGAGTTATTGGATGAGCTAGCAGGAGCTAAAATTTTCTCAAAATTGGATTTACGAGCAGGGTACCACCAAATTCGTATGGCACCTGGAGATGAACAAAAAACTGCTTTCAAAACACATCATGGGCAGTATCAATTTCGAGTCATGCCATTTGGGTTGACTAATGCACCAGCTACTTTTCAATGTGTGATGAATTCAGTTTTCAAGGATTTAGTTAGAAAGTGTGTCCTGGTGTTCATGGATGATATCCTGATATACAGCAAGAGTATGGAAGAACATGTCCAGCATCTGCAACAGGTGCTCCAGTTACTTCAGAAAAACCAACTGTATGTCAAACTGAGTAAATGTTCTTTTGCTCAGACTAAGCTGGAGTATTTAGGACATATTGTCACTGACAAAGGAGTGGCAACTGATGAGGAGAAGACCAAGGTTATGAGACTATGGCCAGTACCTACAACCCCAACTGAACTCAGAGGGTTTTTGGGTGCTACTGGTTTCTATCGAAAGTATGTCAGAAACTATGGAATTATTGCAAAACCACTCACAGCTCTCCTGAAGAAGAATTGTTTCACTTGGTCTAGTGAAGCCCAAAGTGCCTTTGACCAACTGAAACAGGCCATGACTACAACTCCTGTATTGATTGTGCCAGATTTTTCTAAACCCTTCTGTGTGGAGACTGATGCTTGCGCCACAGGGATAGGAGCAGTATTAATGCAAGAAGGACATCCAGTGGCATTTTACAGCAAGGCTTTAGGTGTCAAAAATCAGAAGCTATCCATTTATGAGAAAGAGTTTTTGGCAATTATTATGGCAGTTGACAAATGGAGACAATATTTGAGCAGAGGACCTTTTGTTATTAAAACTGACCACAAGAGCCTGTGTCACCTCCAAGAGCAGGTTCTGACCACTGAGTTACAGCAGAAAGCCATGGCTAAGTTGGCTGGTTTGGATTTTGTGTTCCAATACAAAAAGGGGCAAGATAATGTGGTAGCTGATGGACTTTCCAGGGTGGGGCATGTGTTCAGCATGTGTGCTGTCTCAGCTGGTCATCCTGTCTGGATCCATGAAGTCTTGAATTCGTATGCAGTGGATACACAAGCACAGCAACTGCTCCAACAATTGGCAATTTCTGGCACTAATGAAGAGGGTTATTCACTTCACCATGGTCTGATTAAATTCCAGGGCAGAGTCTGGGTGGGGGCTAATACAGGCCTGCAAACAAAAATTGTAGCAGCTTTCCATGCCAGTGCTATGGGTGGGCATTCTGGGATGCAGGCTACTTACAAAAGGTTAAAAAAAGTGTTTGCCTGGGCTGGACTCAAAACAGCAGTGGAAGATTTTGTGAAACAATGTGCTGTATGTCAACAGGCTAAGCATGAACACTGCAAAACACCTGGGCTGTTGCAACCATTGAAGATCCCAGCAGGAGCTTGGCAGGAAATTTCAATGGATTTCTTTGAAGGTTTACCGAAATCTGCAGGTTATGAAGTCATTCTCGTGGTGGTGGACCGTTTCACTAAGTATGCGCACTTTATACCCTTGAAACATCCCTACACAGCAAAAACAGTGGCTAAGGCAGTGTTCAACTTTGTGATTAAGCTCCACAGTTTTCCAATATCCATTGTGTCTGATCGAGATAGAGTATTCACGAGCAACTTCTGGAAGGAACTTTTCAAACTATACGATACTAAGTTGAATATGAGCAGTGCTTACCACCCACAGAGTGATGGCCAAACAGAAAGAGTGAATCAGTCATTGGAGATGTACCTCAGGTGTGCCACACATGATAACCCAAAGAACTAGTACAGTTGGTTGGCAATGGCTGAATTCTGGTACAACACCTCCTTCCATGCTTCTATTGGCTGTTCACCTTTCCAGGCCTTGTACAACCATGAACCCCATTATGGTCTGCTTCCTGACCTCAATATGGTGGAAAATCAGGAGGTTAAAGACTTTCTCCAGGAGAGACAGACTTACTCTGACATGTTGAAGTACCACTTGGAAAGAGCTCAACTGAGACAGAAGCATTATGCTGACAAAAACAGAAGTGATCGGCAGTTCCAAGTGGGGGAGCAGGTGCTAGTTAAGCTCCAGCCTTATGCTCAGTCATCAGTGGTCAACAGGCCGTGTCCGAAACTCGCTTACAAGTTCTATGGACCGTTTGAGGTGGAAGCTAAAATTGGGGAAGTGGCCTATCGTTTAAAGCTGCCAGAACAGAGTTTGGTGCATCCGGTGTTTCATGTTTCCCAGTTGAAACCATTCACTCCTGATTACTCTCCAGTGTCTTCAGACTTGCCAGTGCAGGTGGAGCTAGATGCATCGGAGGTGATACCAGAGGAGATTCTGGACAGGCGGCTAAGTAAGAAAGGTAACAAAGCTCAACTTCAGGTGCTGATTAAGTGGACTGCCTTGCCAGCATCAGCAGCAACCTGGGAGGATTATGAAGTGGTGAAACATCGATTTCCAGCGGCACCAGCATGGGGACATGCTGGAACTTGAGGGGGAGGACCTGTAACATCTACGGGTGTTACTACTGTGCATTTTCTATTGTCGGATGTGGGTGTGTTGAGTTGGCCGTGGGCCGTGTTCGAGTGTGGGCTGAGGCCCGTGAGGTGTGAGTGCTATATAAGCCAGACCGCCAGTGTATTTCGAACTATCGATGAAATGAATGAACTCATTCCCCGTCCCTTGCTTCTCTCTCCCCTCTCCTATCTGCTCTCGTCTCCGATCCCCTTTCTCCAGCCACGAAACCCTAGCACCATCGTTCCTTCGATCTGCTAGGTATTACAATCCTTTGCCGTGCGCCTTCCAGCCACCACGCACGGCAAAATTGCAGGTTTGCCGTGCGCCTCTCATCCACCCGCACGGGAAAGAACTTCCCAGGCATACCCAGGCCAGCTCTGATGATCTACAACATACCCAACATTTTTGGGACGGTCATTAGATCATCAGAGATGTCTTGCGGCTGCTTGGATCGAAGGTCGATTTGCTGCTCACGACGACGCGAGACGGATGCGCAAGCTTCTTTCTTATGTTTTCTGTTTATTTTTTCTCTCTTATTTTTTCTATCTATTTGCTCGTGAGTGCCTGCAGCTGGTCGCCGTCGTCCTCAGCCATGCAGCAGCGCGCAGGAGAGCGCCCACTTGCGCAGCGTGCCGGCTCCGCTTCACTCTTTCTGCTGCTCCAACAGCTCACCCCTCAAAAGAAGCACACACCGCTGATCCAACGGCTCACAAGGGCTCCAATGAAACACACCGCTGATTCAACGGCTCACAAGCGGTCGAAGGAAACACACGATCCGTGTGCTTGATGCTGATTGGACATACTACATGCCCGCTGATCGATCGGCTCACAAGCGCCAGAAAGAAACACACCGCTGATCCAACGGCTCCGAAACGCTCGAAGGAAACACACGATCCGTGTGCTTGTTCCTAATTGGGCATAAATACCCACGACCTCGTCCCCGGTTCGAGCCAACCCGTCGCCCTCCTCCACGCGCCGCCGTCTCTCCTCCACGCGCTGCTTCTCCTCCGCGCCGGCCTTTCCGATGCCCCTTTTGATCAACCCGGATGGCGATGTCCGGGACTGGCATCCGCCGGGCTGGCACTGGGAGAGGCTACCTTTCGGGGCGGGGACCTTGGTGAGGGATCCAGGTCGCATCGTCGATCCGGATCTTCTTTGGTGGTATTGGCCACGGAATGTGTTCAGAGCGCCGGCCCCCGAGGAGGTGGTACGTCGCCGTATTAGGGAGGAGGACGAGCACGTCCTTCGCTACATGTATTTGTTCAATAATCTAAGTAGCAGGCGTTGGTCGCTACTTCAGAATCCTTATGACGCGAGCGAGTCTCTCATGGTTCCGGCTCTTTGGAAGCAGAGCATCCGCGGCTCAGCACCGCGCGGCTTAGGACCTGGTCGTAGTTAGTTTGAGTACCTATGTTGAGTACTGTGTGTGTTCTCATCTATGTTGAGTACCTATGTTGAGTGTTGTGTGTGTGTGCCCACCTATGTTTTCTTCATATGTTGTTCCTCTTTCTCCAGGCGTCTTGTTTCGTTCCGAAGTTGTTTTTGTATGATATGTGTGGAAGTGCCAAATAGTGTCAAGCCTGGTTCTCCATGTGTATAATACCTAAACAAACCTAAACCTATAAAAAAGTACATTGGTGAAACCTCGCGCGGAGAAATCTAGGGGGATAGATCGCCGTTGCCCACAGACCGCCGTTTCGGGGGGGGGGGGGGGGGGGGGGGGGGGGGGGGGGGAATGACCTCCGGAGCATCGGAATCCCACCAAAACTTGCATGTGGACCTATGATATGTGTGGAAGTGTGGTGTAAGGTTTAATGGTGCAATACATAGCTCCCCGGTGTGACTTTCTTCATGTTCGGGCGATAACACGTGCCAGAATTCCACAAACACAGCTAGCTCCGAAACCCTAATATATATGTTGGGGGGGGGGGGGGGGGGGTTGAAGACGTAGAGTATTTGTCATAATGCAAAAGTATGGCTATACACACATTGTCTTAAGATGTAGTACTTGTCATATATTAAAAGAATAAATATAAGTATTAAATTAAGTGCAATAATGAAGTAAAAGAAGAAAATGCCATAAGACGCACGACAAAGGGAAAAACGCACGGCAAAGATTGCTTTGCCGTGCGCCCGCTCTCCCCGCACGGCAAAGGCTCTTTGCCGTGTGTGGTACCTTTGCCGTGCGCCTTCTGTTTTCTTTGCCGTGCGTGTTCCCTTTGCCGTGCGCTGGTTTTTCTCTTTGCCGAGCGGGTTTCTTCCGAATGACGCTCATATTTGCCACATTTTATGCCATTGCCCGTATAACTTAAGCTCTAAGAAACAAAGTTTCACTTGCGTGCACGGGTGATAAGTATGTTTATGGACTGAAATAGAGCGCTAACGTCTGCGCGTCAGGCACATAGAACTACTAGCTTGAACAATGTATGTACACCCAGGTGACACATGCAATAGGGCGATCGATGTAAGTGATATTTTCAAGATTTCAAAATGACGAGCCGTCTTCAATTCGTCCCGACGGAATATTTGAAACTAGACAAAAGTTGTTATGTTTTGACGACTTCTTTCGTATATAAAATTCTAATCCACGGTTTATAGTTCCCATGGTATCTATTATATATTAAAAGTACATGACGGGCTCACCAGAAAAAAGATAGACATGCTAGAAAATCCCACAAAAAAGCAAAACATCCGTCCGTTTATTGGATGAGTTGAAAATCTATAGCCATTAGATTAAACTTAAGCGAAAAATTACCCACCACTACCATTACAATAGGTATAACGTGAAGCGTTACTTTTTCTTTGAGTCAAACCCTCTCAATTATCGCATCAGCCGCCGTCGCCGCCATCCTGTTCTTGCGGGATCGAAGAGAGCAACCTGAGGAAGCAGGACGGCATAGGCACCATGCCTCGGTTGTTTCTGACGTCCCCCACCAGCCTCCGTGAGCATCTATAGCTCCTTCCATCCAGGACGATGTGGATCGTCGCAGATGATTGGTTTCTACACGATCCGATCGCCAGATTGTTCTTGCAAGACACAACAACCTAGCTACGCTCTGATCGGATGCATGATTCTGTCACCGGGAGGATTGGCACGTACGCAATAGCCTAGCTACGACCTCGCTGGAGATGCAGCTACACCTACATGACCTGGCTGGCTGGCTTACGATCTTCTCTTAACCATCACATGCTACCGCCTCGGTGACTAATTTATTATTTTCGCGTACGTATGTTTACGTCTGCAGGTTATGCGCTGAATTCAACATCGGCAAGCTGCTGTAATCCACTCAATGGAATTGCTGTGACGATATAGTGAAGGAATCCATTATTTTACTTTATGGATATAAGAGAAACGACGTACACCATATAGTACCATGGATCCATTGGTTTTTATGGACACGAGAACTTTTGTACACGTCAATTATGTGAGTTTCCAACCTTCTGGCTACTTAAAATATATTTTTCGCAATCTTTGCTACTCTTATTCTTCATAGAAAAATTAATTTACCAGATCAAGTTTGTTCACTAATGTTTTTTAGAATTTTTTAGTTGTTATTGTGCTCCTGTTGTTCCTTTAATTTTTTCTTGAACTGTGATCAACGATCCAGTGAGAAAGTATGAACCACATGGACTGCAATCAACCGGAACTGGGTCTTTCATTGAACAACTTAGAGAGGACTAGATTAAGAGCATAGTGCGCCATCCAACATCATGGTATTCGGTTCATAGTTCAAACCCTTCTTCCTTTCTCAGCATTCTCACTATTTCTTGACACTGGGCAATGCACTCTACATATTCAATCAATTGTTATCTTGACAAAAACTCCCAAATACACAATGCTGCATAAGGAAAATCCCTTACAGTCTGAACTGTATGTGTTTTGTAATGACCAATTTTATGATAGCATTCACCAGGAATTTTGGTATACCTACATGTGTCCTAACTCCTAATCATGCTGATTGTCCATGATATTAACAATTGATGATTACCCGTTTTATTGCAAGGTCTCCAATTTAGTTTTTCAGTTGAGATTTTTATTTTTTTTATTTTTACAATGTATCAGGTCATGATCTGCAAGGGTTGGCAGCTATACATGGAATTAGACTGGACAAGATAGTTAATTTGTTATTTCCCGATGTTTACTACAGCTACAACATAGAACTTTAGGTATTGGGATCCGCTAGAGTGACATGCTGTTATACAAAGTCATTAACTGTAACATATTTAACTGGATCTAACATCCCATGAACCATCCACTCGGTATTTATGTTTAGTATTCAGAAGATTAAGTTTTATTTCTCTTGTAGCATGATAACGCTTTTTAATTTGCATTATCTAAAGCTTGGTCTAGAAAGATCATATACCCTAAAGAAGTGAAAAAACGACTCAAAGCTTTATAAAGGATTGGTAAATAGGGGAAAATAAGGTACATTTTAAACACCATTAAATGTATTCAAAGTTATCCGCACTAAATGCAAGGTACGCTTTGATGGTTCTAATGAAAAATTTCTACCATGTACCTTTTTCTTCTGTTAGCACACCTTCACTAATGTGTTGTCGCTACATACATCTTAATCATTTAGTTCTATATGTTCTGCAAGATTTGTCCCAATCACTCTAAGTTTACCTGGCATTAACCATTATTTTTTCTCTGTTCAAGTAGAGCTCTTTAATATTTTTTTTTTGGTCTTCTTTGTGTGTTTTATATAGTACTGTCTGCAAGAGGGTGCAGCTATGCTCAGGTTCTTGATCAACAACTATTCTGCTATTTTCCGTCTGTTTCTACATCAGTATAGTAGCAGATGCTGCTTACCTTTGTTATGAGGATAAACTAGATACATGCCGCTCATAGTTTATTACAATGACAATGCAATAAAGTATCACTGAGACATTATGTTTGTCCCAAAGAAGTACTCGCTATTTTCTATGAAAGAAAATAATTTAGCCTATTCATAGTAATAGATTATAATCCAGACAGTCAAATCAGCTAACCTCAGGAAGCCAACACATCTACTCCCTTCAGTTCACGCAAGAAGTCCTTTTTAAGACATAGTGTTGCTCAACAACCCTATGAGTGAATAGCATAATCTGAAGAGAATGAATACTTATAATGGCAAAAAAAATCAAAAGAAACAACACATGTTTGTGTTCAAGTTTTCACACGCACATAAGTTTTCGTGTGGACATAAGCGATTTTTTATAGAGAGCAAAAAAATTCAATACTTTAAAACATAAATTTGTTACTAATATTATGTTGGGGTTAAGTTCTTTATCTTACTATGCACATTGACACAAAGATGATTTTTCCGTGTACTTTACAAAGGAAAGGATAAAAATGCAGAGGATGTGAAACTAAAGTTTATTTGTGGTAGAATATTCTTCATGAAAGGTACCGTGCTTCTACACAGACTGTTCACTTAACTTCTAAAGTTTCTTCTTCTAAGATGAAGGTATTAGTTAGAAAATATAGTCATATTTATTTTATGTTTATAGTTTCAGGTGTAATTTTCCAGTGTAGCTCTGATTTAATTGTTTTTTTAGATGTTGTGTAGAAAGCTCTTTGTTCCCTATCAACATTCTGGCCTTTTTTGTGTAGCCTTACTGAAACTACATGCTTCTTATTCGGCATAATTATTAATTCCTAAATAGCTTCTCAAAAGTGTTTAAAAACCTACAGGACAACATGCTTTGCTTTCGTATCTGATTCATCAATATTTATTTTGCTTAGATGAGAACATTTCTTATTTTTGGTCTTAGCTCTTCAGTAAGAATACGAACGTACGACTGTACAAGGTCCTATGCATTAGATCTTCAACAACTATCAAGATTTTTAAATGAGTGGCTGGAAGAGCCTTCACCATACTGTCATGTTTCATGCACTAGCCAACTATCCGAAAAATCCGAACTAATGGAAAGGTTAGTACGATCCACATATACTATAACACCCACTCTCACGTTTGACTCGGGGAGGAAGAGGCCAACACGTGAAAACCGGAAGAGAGCGACGGCACGCAAGTCTCAGAGGTATGGCACAAGACAGGCTCATACTTGGACACAAAGGGGTATTACGAGCAATTTTTAATATATTGCGGAAACCAGGACTCGAACTCAAGACCTTCGGCTTTGATACCTTGTCATGTTTCATGCACTAGCCAACTATCCGAAAAGTCCAAACTGATGGAAAGGTTAGTACAATCCACATATACTATAACACATACAAGCACACTAATGCTATGGCTTAGCATCCTCCTGTGTCCCGTAGAGTTGCAATCCCTGTGTAGTAATTGTGTCATCAGTTTGGTAGTATATTTTGGTGTTCATTGCTGCACTGTTATTTCTTCATTTTCTATTGCATTATGTATCTAGGATGCCTCTTGCGGAAATGATTGTAGTGTGTAGTGTAGAGCCGTAGAAAAATTACCATAAAAGAGAGCACAAGTTCAGAACTGTTAATAATCTGTTCAACTGATTGATTCCTCAACTGATTTAAGATGTTATTTTACTGCTGCATACACAAATATGCTCCATCAAAGTTTTAATTCCCTTTCACGTTTCGTTGATTAATTTAAATTTTATAATTGAACATCTCCCTCGACCCATTGTGTCGTTATTGCCTTTTCTTTTTTATCTGAGGTTGAGTACGATCATGAAAGCATGTGGATATATCTTTTGCTTTTGTCCTTATAATGTATGCATCCAGGAAGCAAATGAAGTCAATTATAACTGAATAACTACTCTCATGTCCTTCGGCGGCTCAGAATGATCATAATATTTATTAAGTCTTACAGTGTTATTTGAATGGTCTCTTCTTCTGAACTCTAGCGAATGTTACAGATTGATTTGGATAGTCTCCTAATATACGTGTATAAAAAATGGAGGTGAATGTTATATTGATAATTTTTTCATGACCCATATTCTCATAATATAGTCATTTTATCAATTTGTACAAATATTTTTGTGTGAACAACAATGGTCAAAGTTGCACACCTTCGATACAATGCCCATTTTCTAAAAAGATATGTATTTTCAAATGATGGGGTAATACATAGATCTTTATGCATGCTTTGAGACAAACGGAGTTCATGCCTTAGGGATCATCTACCCTTTGTATGCAGGTGAAATTATATGTTGGAATCTGTCACATATTTGTGCAAATGAAAACAACTTATGGTGGCGGCCTTGATGATTTGACGGGCTTCCTAGAGATGTGAAAACATTATTGAACCAATGACTTACTTGAAGATTATCCAGTTGTATTCTTATATAATTCTATGCTTCCACAAAAGTATCCGTGTTGTAACATTTAACATACTACACACTTTGGTTTATATATACACCTTCCATATATTCATACTGATGTGTATCCGTGTATGCTCTCCGAACACATACCTTAGTACGTTTTTCAATTTTTGTCCACCAGTGAAAAGTGATGCCATGTATTTTTATTGATGATTCTATAATTGTTTCTAATTGTGAAATATAAATATCTATAAAATCCTTTATTGACACTTTTAGATGTGCCCTCGTATATACCACATGTATAGCTTGTGAGATTTAACAAGTCCATGAACACCATAATGCATGTTATACATCTTACGATATTGTTGCATGAAATATGCTACTAAACTTATGTCAGAGGAAGGAAAATAAATGTAGGCATAACAGGACTAAGCTATTCAAATTGGATGGTAAAACAGAATCGTCCTGAAATGATACAGTACCATTTATTGAAGATTACTTCAGTTGAAAAACACATCATGTTTACTTTAGGTTTTTCTCACAATTGAGTTCAGCCTTATTTTAATTTTTATACTTACAATTAATATCAACTTCAATGAAGAGTGTTGTATTTAGATTAGAGTATTATTGTACCCACTAATTCTTAAAACAAATTGTTGCGCATTGAAGTTGTTTTTGTTTTATTAAGCACATATGTATTTTACAGGTGAATGGAAGTGGTTGTGATGGAAAATACCATAATAGACTAATGAGAACATTTACTTAGTTCCAATAATGACAGGTGCAATAAATACATTAATAATAATATTATTTTTCCAGTTTAGGAAAAATATTAATTTACATCATATATAAAATAAAATGTGTTAGCCTTAACTCTTGCATGGGTTTTTCCCTTCTGCTAAAGGACTTGAATAAGTTCTATAATAAAAAGGCTAAGGCCATTGGGCAAGTATGATATGGAATACATACTATACTTCTTCTATTCAACATTTAGTAATCTTTTGGGTCCTTTGATGTATAAATCTGCTAAATAATTTAGTTATCAGGAAAATCTGCTAAATCATTCAAACTAACAAAAAAATGAGTTATGAGAAAAATGAAAAGTGCAAGCTGCTCCATGCATATAATACTTCAAATTGCCATGTTTTTCAAGTGATGTTTTCCATTTATCTTCCACTTCCTTATCATATTGTTTACGATATCTTTGTTCTATATTTATGAAATCATACAGAAATATTATGTTCAAACCAATGAAAAATAACCTACATTGCTTAAGGCTATTGAAAATGTAGGATATAAAAATAATATTAAAAATGTTGCCCGCGCGTATGCGCGGGCCACTATGCTAGTTGGTATTAAAGGTACAACGTGGCAACTCTTACAAAATAGGTTTGCAAACTTCTGTATTATAATCTAGCAACAAAAAGACAGTTGTTTTATCCAAACATATCACATGTGATTTAGATTTGAAGCACTCATTGTTAAGAAGCCAACGGGGCCGAATCTTGGATATCGTTGGGGGCTAAACCACATATTTATTTTTGCAAAATCAGTTTTAGATGCATAGATTCGAGCAGTTTCATCTATTCCCGTGTGACTTTTTTTTTCTACGAATACATGGAAGAATTATTATAAAATTTCACCAGAAGTAGAAAGCATCCTAAACATAATAAAAATTACATCGAGATCCTTGGACCCACCAAACTACCACTACTGCCGCCAGCGTGATCCGCCAATGCACCGATGTCGTCGCTCTCCTACCGGAGCCGGTCTGACTTTGTGGATGACACGCCTTTGTGCATATGGCTCTAGGGACCCGCAACCAGAGCCGAAGTAATCGCGACTAAATCCTTTGAATATATCTAAATCTTCTAACACCAAACCTTCAACACTCGTAGACAAAAGAAGATCCACCACTCCAAGGGAGCAGGGGCCAGATGATTCTCCGCCCTCTTTAATGCCACCAACAAGATCGCCGTCGATGAGGTGGACAAGGTGATGGGAAACCTTTTTCTTGTTCTGCACAGTGTCATCGTAGCCACCATAACATCTTTGTTGATAGACCAAACTATAATTTTAGGTACCTATCTATAGCGCCAAGCACAGATCCGAGCTCCCCCACCCTCTCCCATTGTCGAAGCGACAAACATAGTAGGCGGGGACCCGTCGATTGTCAGACAGAGACGGATGACATGGGCGGCGGCTAGCTTCCGGTGTGACCTCAACAATTTAACTTGATGTACCTATGTCTACCTAGCAATCTGTTTCTTTTGTATGTATCTAGCAATGATATGCAAAATATGATGTTTAGTCTGCATCACATGGATTTGTAATGTAGCTGCTTTATTTTTATTTGCCAATGTTGATGGTATGAATATTATTCTCTATTTGGAATAGCGGTATGTGTAGTCATTGTTAAAGTACATTCAAGTATGGACAGTATATTCATCAAGTTATTGGAATTTTCATGACTTTCATCTTTTTCTCAAAGGTTGAATAAAACAAAAACAGGAGATGAACTAATATACAGATGAAATATATTTTTACCCCAAAAAAGATGTAAACAAAAGATTAAAAATGAAAAAAAAATATCCTTGATTAAATGCACCATTAAAACCCCTCTAAAATTGCACCACATTGAAATTTGAGATGAAAAAGAGTTAACCAATTTTAGGTGATAGAGAACTCATGAAAATCAACACAAATAACATAAATATATGGCCATCTAATATGTCATATAGTTTGGAAAAACGGCCATACATTCTAAGGAAAACATGTTTGAAAGGTTCCACTGATCCTATTGTTAGTAAATAAAGTTTTAGAGATAGTCAATTATTGAACGAAGGTGATGTATATTATGCTGTTTATAAAGCCACCTTGTGAATCTTTGTTAATTTTGGAAATAAATATTTTATTTAAAACGTTTCATTTCTTGTGTGGCTAGTAACTTGCTAGACTCAGAATAATTAAACAGGTCATATTTACCCTTGATTATTCGATGGCTGGAATCAAATACTCCTCTTACCTCATAAGAGGTAAGTCAACAAGACTTAAAAGAACTTAACGATCAACTAATAATTAAGCTCAAGTTTTGTAGACCAACATTCTGAGTTTATTAATCAAGTAAAAAATGTTACTCCCTCCGATCCATAAAAAGTCTCGCCCATTTTTAGTACAAAATTTGTACTAACTTATTACAAAATGAGCGACACTTTTTATGGATCGGAGGGAGTACAACAAATCAAGGAAAGAAAGCAAACATGACCAACAAAAAGCATTAAAAAACTAGAAAGTTACACCAAAACACTTGAATTCGCCATGTCTAACTTCGCCGATCGCATCTCGATGTTCTTCCATGCACCCGACAAAGAAGCAAAAGAACATACCCACCCAATCTTCACCAACCTGCTTGAAGATATTGAACAGGCTAGACTCACTCTCCACCACAGGGATGAAAATGTTACACCTTCAAATGCACAATGCCCGATGACACACCCCTCCGAAGATTGTCTGGTCCACTGCTGCTTCACCGTCGGACCGTTGGTAGAAAACCCATAATTACCATGGGAAAAACATGAGTAATCAAAACAACTATAGCTCCTCAACATATGCCGCAAAGACCGTCTCAAGATGGGAATAGTCGGGAGACCAGTATTCCTTACAAGACGCCGCCTCCATAGTGGACACACCATCTGCAAGGACACAAGAAACTAACATAAAAAAACATAACGTACATGTCATGGAAAGATTTAGGATTCTTCCCACCTCACAGTAGCGAGAAGGCCGCCTGAGATGGGAAAGCCGGCGTGGATGACAATGGAAAACCCTGATGGCTAGGGTTTGAAAGTCACGATCGATTAACAAAGATCATGTTGATGAATCATAAGATTTTGAAAAGAAAAACTAATTTGTAAAAATTCACCAAGATTTTTGGTGAAGTAGTTTGTAGAGAAACTGATTTGGTAGGATAGAACAATCTATACATCCAGCGAGTGACGCTTTCTACGCAACCAATTAAGCTTTCCGCACATGCATTTGTAGCACCGGCCTCTTACGTGTAGATGAAATTAGGTTGTGCCGCCCCCACTATGCTTTTTTGTGCGTGTGCTACGTGGATCATGAGACGCCCTCTTCTTTTGGCAACAAGTGTCCCTGGCCAACCCAAAGCAAATTGAGATGACCAATTATTGGGGTTGCCACGTGATAGCTCAGAATTGGATTACTCGTTGCTTTCTTCTGACGGCTAGGCGCATATGTTTCTTCCTGGTTGAACTCACTCGTCTCTTCAGATTGTTTAGGAGCAAATACACCAGGGGTCATTCTTCACAGCGACGTACGTATATCCGGTTCTGAAGACCTAGCCTGCCGTACTGAACCAGCTGCAGCAATCCAGCATGTACTACACCAACGGCACAGAATGGTTCTGAATTTCTGATGCTGGCGATGAATAACAAAGCAGAACTCCAAATTCCTGTCGGAGATGCAGATAACTGAAACCACAAACCATGGTGTCTACCCATACCACAAACCATGATGGAGGCGCTACGGCATCTTTTTCCTTCTTGGAGGCATCGTCGCGGAGTCGCCTACGGCCGGGGGTTCAGCTTAGAGGGCTTGTTGCCGGGCGGCTGTGCTAGGTCCAAGTGTGCAGTTTGGCAAAGATGATGTGGCGAGCTGAAGATGGGTCGCGGCTGGACTTCGGTAGTCGGTCTTCCCGGCGTATCCGATGGTTGTTCCCCGTCGGCGCAAGTCCAGCATATTTCCCCTGTGAAGCTCGTCGTCGGATTCGGAGATGTCTGTCCTTTGCGCGTGTGGCCAATTGTTGGCGTAGGCAGACATGGGGTCCGATGCCGTTGTGAGGCTCTGTTTGAGAAGCTACGGTTGATGTCGGAATCACCGGGAGGTGTGACGACAAAGACGCTGTGCGGCAATCTCGACGCGATCTCCTTGTGCGTTGGCGTTTCGTGTGGGTAGCCAGGTTGGCTGTGGTGGTGTGCCCAATATGATCGTGTTACATGACGACATTGGTGTATTTGTACGAGTTTTCGGCCGGTTCCCCTATAAATGAACTGGTCACTTCTCTTCGACTTTTTTAAATAAAATGAGGCAAAATTGTCCGTTTTGTTCAAAAACAAACCACGGTGTCCAATCATGCAAGCTACTGTACTAGCTTAGCTAGTGCTCCAAACCTGAAAGGCTGATCAATCATGCAAGCCGCCACCCTCTTTTTCGGTGTTTTGGGCCCGAACCGGCAGGCAACGACAGAGAACCCTCTCCTTCAAATACCTGCCCCTACCCTTCCCTATCCAGACACCAAGTACGAGAGCGAGTGACAGTACCACATCCATAGCCGCGAAGCGATCGGAACAACAGCACCTCTTGATCTCTTGGAAATGGCCGGCAAGGGCACCGCCGCGAAGACTACTGCCGCTCCCGCCCAGCCGAAGCGCATGGCGCGGCAGCTGTGGCGCGTGGCGCGCGCCGTCCTGTACATGCTGCGGCGCGGGGTTCTGCCGTCCGGGCGTAAGCTCGCTATGGACGTCCGCCGCGGCAGGATCGCCGGCAAGGCCCTCAGCGGCCTCGTCAGCTTCCACCGTCACGCCGCCCACGCCGCCGCTCGCTCCAGCTCCGTCGTCGTCGCAGCGAGGCGCCGTGACGACGACGACGAGGCCGCCAGCTACAACAACAGCTACGACGCCGCTGACATTGCCAGGGTGTTCGACATGCTCAACGGCAGTGGGCTCGTCTTCGACGACGACGACGAGGACGCGCTGGCGCTTGCGATGGCCACGCCTTCCCCCGTACTGCGCACCTTCGGGTGCGGCGCCGGCGCGGCGGCAGCGGGCCAGCTGCGCGTCACCGACTCGCCGTTCGCGGCAAGCGAGCGCCAGCAGGTGGACGGCAAGGCCGAGGAGTTCATCAGGAGGTTCTACGAGCAGCTGCGTGCGCAGCAGAGCCTCGCCGCCACGCCGGACTACTACGGCTACATGGCAAGGCCGGTCGCCGCATAATTTAGAGCATTAGCGCTCGACTGCTCGAGGCGGCCTCCGGTCGCCCGGCAGGGTACGTAGCACGGCGTTGCCACCATGTCTTCAGAATTACAAGAAGTAATCGAGATCCTTTGTAACAAGCGAACAACAATGTGCACTATGCATTGTGGTCGTACGCTGTAATAATTTGTGGTCAGTGACTCAGTTCTCACTACGGGAAAATTCATCTCCGCCGAGTGGTATCGCCGTCGCCGAGTGCCGAAACGCGGGGCCTCTCGGCGAAGAGGCCCTACGCCGACGCAGGATAAACAACTCTCGGCGACGATAGGCAAGCTCGGCGAACGCGATCTTTGCCGAGTGATCAAGGAAAATGCACTCGGCGAAAAAACGACCTTCGGCAAAGAAGCACAAAAGCACTCGGCAAAGAACAACTCTCGGCGAAACGTACGGCCACGTGGCACCTGACAATCGGCCCCACGAGCGCCGTGCCGGAGCCTTCTCTTCGCCAAGATGCCCTCTCGACAACGAGGAGGGCAACGTGGCTGGTATTTTCTTCACCGAGATCCCATCTCGGCGAATTGAAGTTCGCTCATAGCAAATTTTGTGTGCTATTTTAGCATCGTTCCAGGAAATATTTCTCGCATTGGGTTAAAAAGGCACAAAAGAGCATTGCAGAATTTCGGAACACATCAATGTACCACAAAATTAAGGAGTATGCAGCCAAAATAGCCCTGGCTCCGCCCCATGGTAGCATCATCGTCCAACCATGCACTGCCCGACGTCACTGGAAGCATCAGTACGTTGCCGTGGAAGCATCATCGTTGTTGGCTCGCAGCCCCCGTTGTAGCCGATGGCCAAAGACCACGGTGCGTGGGTAGTGCCTGGCGAGGAGCTTGCCGACGCAAGGATGCTCGTAGGGGCAGAGTTCGCCGAGCTTGGGAGGACGGAGGCGAGTCTGTGGAGCTCGAGGTCGGTCGGAGGTTGGGAAGATGAATACGGAGATATGACCACACCTCGCACTGGCCGTCACCCATGGCAGCACCACTGCGCGAGGAAGGTAGTGCACATTAGTAAAATTTTAACTATCTCAAATCTGTCAGATTTTGTCATTTCGTGTAGCCTAGTGGTTTTTGCGAGGCTACCATTGGGACCTTGCACATTTTCCAAATGAGCAGTGTCGTCACAAGACAGTGGCACAAGTTGATCCACTTTAGGCCCTGGAAAACATAAAGGTTCTCAGTTCCCAAACAATGTATACAAAAACATGGAGTTCGCTCAATCGCTGAGCCACAAAAAGACTTCAATTCCCGGGGAACAGCTAAAACGTCAAATCGCAGGATCCCACCGAAATTCACCAAATTTCAGAGTGAACTCACACAGAAACAACTATAAGTAGTAAAATGTCAATGTAAGGAACCAGTGTTAGTACATAATGTCAAGCCCTAACCATGAGCCTCACAACCTGCCCTAGATTTTTGTATAAGATCATTCACCTAAATGCAGGTTTTGTGAACATAGAACTAATAGAAACCCCTATTCAGTATAATAGATGCCATGCAGGTTTGTCCTAAAACAATTGAGAGTTGGCCATCCACAAAACAAAACCCTAGATCTAGGGAAATGGGCATAAGATCAGAGAATTACTGATATGCTTATTTATCAGATTGGTTTGGGCAGAAAAAACTAGAAGGGTTTGGTTCTGAACCTATCTTCGTCACAAAGGGGGTACCGAGGGCATGCGTCACGGCGTCTCGGAGTAGCTTGTCCATTATATGTGTACTAGTGTTGTAATATATATCACAATCTCCTAACCACAATGTCGCATAGATTTAAAATATGGGGCACGGTGGTCCAAAAATATGATCAAAATTGATAACTTGTAGTAATAGATAGGTGGCTCAAGTTGGAGTTAACTGAAGAAAAAATGATTAGACAATATTGTCCCTAAAACTACAGAATGATTTCTTAAAGGAAAAGTTATTTTGTGGTTATTTCACTTAAATTTTGAAATAACTTACATTGAAATTAGATAGGATCGTAGGAAACAATAGGTATCGAGGAATGACTCGTATGTAGGCTCTGGTGGAAACTTTTTGCACATGGTTTTGTTGCACCGACCTCTTACTTGTAGATAAGTAGATCGACTTGCCGGGACCTTGATCGCTTGTGCATCCTACAGTGGATCATACGAAGCGCTCTTCCTTTGGCAACAAGTGTCCATAGCGGCCTAGCCAATCCAAAGCAAGTTGAGATAAACCTTGAGATAAGCAATAATTGGGGTTACCCTCGGCTTGCCACGTGGTAGCCCTTGAGTGGATGAAAATTACGTGCTGCTTTCCTCCAATGGTTATGCGTGTTTCATCTTGACGTGATTTCTCTCTCTCTCTCCTTTTTCTTGGGATTTCTTTATTTGGTTATACGCCACTGAACATGTGATTTTTTTTCAACAAAGGACCGACAAGCCGGAACTTTGTCATCCTCAAAGTCGTGCAACTTCAGTCGTCAGTACTCTTAATTTCGTTCCAAAACATATGATATACATATTTAGTCAACATTTAATGTGTGTTAAGTTCAACCAAATCAGTCCATAGGTAAAAATATAAACATTTACAATTATCAAACTGTTATCAATAGGTCCGGATCTCGTCTTGCCTGGTCACGTTCGTCTTCTTCGCTACGCCTGACTTCATCGCCTTGTTGGATGACATTGGCAAACGCCGCCGCTAAAGGCGCGGCTCGTGCTATTGTTTCGCCGTTGGTCAAGCCATAAAATTTATTTATTTTCTTTAAATTAGTATTTTTTATTTCACACAAAAACTTTTCTAGGAGAAGTTCGAATTTCGTTCGTTCGGACCGAAAATATCGATTAGAGAATCAAGCTGAATTTTCAAGAAATGCAAAGCCAGGTTTTGCACTGATCTGCTTCCTTGTCGGTAAGAAATGACCTGGAAGTTCACCGCGTGATCACTCCCGTGCTATCCGTCGCGGACAATATGGAGGGTGAGAGATAACAACCATAACATCGAGCCATCAATCACTCAACCAATAATGCAATGTCAGCCGCCATCCCTTTGCTTCCCTCTGCTCTTTCGCTTCTCCATTTGAACCCTGACCGAGACCGACATGCAGGCAACGACACAGAACCCTCTCCTTTAAATACCTGCTCCCCCACCCTTCCCTATCCAGCAAGTGCGATCGAGACTGAGTGTGACAATATCAGAACTTCAGAAGCGAAGCAACTACACATTACAATTTGTTGCAAGATGGCCGGCAAGGGCGTCGCCTCGGAGACTACCGCTCAGCCCAAGGGCGCGGCATGGCGGCGTCTGTGGCGCGTGATGCGCGCCGTGCTCTACATGCTGCGCCGCGGCGTGCTACCGTCGGGCCGCAAGGTTGCCATGGACCTCTGCCTCCTCCTGCGCCGCGGCGGGAAGATCGTCGGCAAGCCGAGCCAGGTCGAGTTCAGCTGCAGCCACAACGCCTCCTCCTTCTGCACCAGCGCCGCCAAGCGCCGAGCCTCGAACCGCCGCCAAAGCGAAGACGGATCATCCGCCAACGACGACTACAACGCGGCCGACATCGCCAAGGTGTTCGAGATGCTCAACGAGGGCGGCGGGAACCTCTTCGGCGACGACGACGCGCTCGCGCTCGCGCTGGCGACGCCGTCTCCCGAGCCGTGGAGCTCGGCCGTTTTCGGGCGTAGTAGCCCGGCGGCGACGGCGAGGCAGCCGCGCGTCACCGACTCGCCGTGCGCGGACGAGCAGCAGGTGGATAGGAAGGCCGACGAGTTCATCAGGAGGTTCTACGAGCAGCTGCGCGCGCAGAGGAGCGTCACCGCCACGCCGGACTACCACGGCTAGCCGGTGGCTCGTACGTCGAGCATGTCCCAAGGCCGGTAGCCGCCTGCATCGCTTGACTTAGAGGCTCGGTGCTCGTGGCGGCCATCGCGGTCGCCCAGCAGTGTACGTTTAGTTGGTTTCGTTGGGTTCTAGTGTCGAGCGTGTGCAGTGTGCAGTGGAGCTGGTGGTACGTGTATATACCATGCCTGTCGCCACTCTGTCCGTGACGTGTCATATGTAATATGGTGCCACATTGTGACTACGATTTCAGTAAAATTTGGTGTTCGTACATATGTAAAGTTTATTGTAATCGCCTTCTTTCTCGTCATCTCGTAATCGCCTTATTTTAGAAGGAAAAAAATGAACTGAAGCAGCCACAAAGGAAGCTACCATTAGCGTGTACACTACACTGTCGTGGCGCAAGTGCCATGACCACCAAAGCAAAGGCACATGCATGCTCTCGGTTGTCTCCTCTGAAATGTTCGGCAGAAGAATTAACAGCCAATCTGAACCTGTACTTCGTGTACCTGAAGCAAAGAAGAAGGAAAAAAACGCGCTATGAAATATTTAGCGGGCAGCCCTTAAAATCCACTATTTCAATTGTACAGAGCTTCCAAGTAGCCGCATATCTATTGCTCAAAAGCGCCTCTTTTGTCCTTGACCTGAAGTCCTGTGTCTGCCGGCTGCTCTCAAACCCCTCTCAGTTCAGCACGAGGAAGCAGTGGATTTCGTACGACAAACCATGGCATGGTGAGCATCTTCAGGGCATTTCAGTATTCGAAATCACCTTTCAGCTATTTCTGATCCTATCTGTCGTTGAACTCCCACTTCCACTGCCAGGGTTTGCTATTGATCTCCCGGCCATGCTCAATTCCCATCCAGGGCGGCGAGGCATCAGTCCCAAACACTGTGTCGCCTGATGCTAGTAGTAGTAGTAGTACATAACAAAGTTACATATCTTTTTCTCCCCAACTGTCGACCTACAAAACTAGCTAACAGAAAGCAACTGGAAATTACTAGTACAAAACTCGCGAGCTTATCCACTGGAGAGGCTTAGCTCCAGCGCAGTCTGTCCTACTAGCTCCCTGTAAAAGCTAAAGCATATGCATGGTTATCTCAAGATCCACAGGCCCCAAAGAACAGACTTTTCTAGTTAATCATCAGCATAGTACATATACTTTTTTCTACGGAATATAGTACATATACTAATACATGCTTTCTTTCTTAATTTCCTGCCTACTTGTCGCGAAACATGAGAGCATTGCAAGTAAGCATAATCTATGGTACTACCTCGTTACGCCAAAGCAGCTGATTGATTAAACTAGCTAGTAGCCTATTTCCGTCCTACTCACGGACCATTAGCTGGTAATTAGTTAACTAACTGCGAGCCTGCAACTAGTAGCTGGTAGTGTAGAGTCGCTTTTAGTTTATCACCTTTTCTTAGTTTATTTCCCTTCCTTAGGAAGTCACATGGAAAGGATTTCAGCTGGGAGTAGTGATTACTTAGTGATTCTATTTATTTATTTTGAAAAGGAGGGACTACCCTGGCCTCTGCATGAAGTGAGTAATCATCTATTCTGTGTGTAAGAAACTCAATTCTCTGGCCACCATCACTGGAACCAGTACTGCACCACTTGGGGAAACAAAACAAAACAGAGACAGCTTCCTTCATCTCCATTTTTCATAGAATAATTGGAGTGATGGTATGATATTCAAAAACATGTACTATCCCAGCAATAATTCAGGGCCCAATTTTCTGTCCGAAAGTAATAAACAATTTAGGGCCCAGCTCAAAGATGAGCCGCGTACTAGAGCTAGAACTTATCTGAAATGACTTGGCACAGCATTATCTGAAGAAGAGTAAGAAACAAGGAGAAGGAAAGACCCTAGTGGCCAGTGATCCTACTTTAATTAAGTACTTATCTCGGGTACAAAGGGATTAAAGGATATCTATAACTTAAATTCTGTTCTTACAAAATTTATAAATGTACGTTGTGCTCGTATTATGAAATGATGAAAGAAGTGTACAATACATGGAGTATGGCTGTAGATCTTCTCCAGTGGGGGGAAAGTGACGGCCATGCCCATGTATCAGACTACGATCGATCATGCAATGTTGCAGCCTTAATTAGATCAAACGACGAAGCTCCTTTAACTCCTTATAATTAAGAAGGTCCCTTTCCGCTGAAATGCTGCAGTATTTTCCTACTTAAGCTTTAATGTATTTCTTGCGTGTAGCGTTCCACACGCATGATTCAAACCAATGCTCCAGAAACTTCTTAGCTTTTGGAGCTTTACCCTGTGACCATACGCGTGTAACAGGGGTCGTCTGAACGACTCGATCTCATGTTCGTCGCCCTTTTATGCCGTTGGCATCATCATATCCTTAAGCCCTAAGAAATTATAGTTTCTTTATTTGTGGCCACGAGTGAGGTATACACTAATTTTAAAAGCTATTGATTTAGTTGAGCTAATAGTTCTATTTGATATCGATTTTGGAGGAAATGTCACGTTTCATACATAACATTATGAATTAAAAATGGGTATAAAATAGAACGGTGACAACTCTGCCTACTCGGACTCAAAACGACCCCGCAATGTCTTCGCCTCTTCGGGGTTGTGAAGTCAGGTAGTTGTAACTAGCCTAGAATTTCTCTCTTGTATATGTACGATTCATTTACTTGTAACCTCACGGCTAACCATATGTAACACTATACTAACCATCAAATAACATTTTTATGGT
Source organism: Puccinellia tenuiflora (assembly GCA_012064385.1). Taxonomy (NCBI): domain Eukaryota; kingdom Viridiplantae; phylum Streptophyta; class Magnoliopsida; order Poales; family Poaceae; genus Puccinellia; species Puccinellia tenuiflora. The sequence goes on from QRDG01001975.1 coordinate 662,926, forward strand.
ATCAGAGCCACGGTAGATCAAATCACCATGGCCACAACCAGACACCTTCATCCATCTTTGATTCCCAAACCTTTGCCTCTACCCAATTGAAGGACTCCACGCGACCATTGCAAGCTCAATGATGTCGTCAGGGGCGATGTTGACCATGCCCAACCCGGCGCAAATCGTCACAAAATCGTCACAGCGAAACTCACATGTGACAATTATTTATACCGCGAATTTGGTACTTCACCACCTTTTATTTTCAAACACCAAACTCATTTGAGTGGGATAGATCACTACCGGATTCAGGAAAGTTGCCGAGTGCCATGGGCACTGCACAAAGGGCAAAATGGCATATTTTTTGCTGAGTGCCACACTCAGCAACTGACACTTGTTAAATAGTTGCTTGGTGTAGGTATTTGTAGAGTGTCATGGGGGCAAGCACTCGACAACCAGACATATGTCTTGGCTCTCGGTAAAAAGGCACGGTCGGCAATAAGAAGCGGAAAATGGTCATGGACAGGCGGCAATAACCGTTTCTTGAGTATTTACGCTCGGCATATATAGAGTTGTGATGTGTAATCGGATTAACGGGAACAAAAAAGGAGCCGATGAAACTAACAAAACCGCCCATGCATCGCCTTGGGATGGGCACATGTATCGACGTGGCCACCAACAGTATCAACCTATTCGGAGGCAGGGGCGGAGTATGCGGCCTGGTCATGACTCCGGGCAGTACAAACGACGTCAATATGCCAGTAAAAGCCCTCCATGGCGGCAATGGTGCTGCAATCGCGGACCGTCGAGGCGGAGAAGCCTTATACACGCTTGACGAGGAGCGATGAGCATGGATGATGAATCGTCTAACAAGGCCTAGCCAGAGGTGAGCCGAACAACACGAGGTCTTGCTAGCAGACAAGTGTTTAGGGTTAGCAGTGGCGCGATTGGAGGCACATGCAAGTGAAGTTGATGAGGGAATAGGTGGATGGGTGGTCGGTGATGGATGTGGTGTTGAGAAGCGACGATGGGGTTGGTCGGGAAGGGATAGCACCGGCAGGTACCGGCGCATGCGGCGGAAAAAAAAGGTATGTCATGGGTGAGAAAGAGGTGGAGGGGTGTTTTATTATGTATACGGTTCACGAGAGGAGGTGAGTTTAGGGCCTTGGATCTGAAGAGATAAAAGGTTTGGATTGAGTTATGTGGGAGTACATTCCATGTGATCTGATTGGCTCAAGATGGGTCAGATGGGTCAAGGATGTGTTTGCCAAGTGTAATGCAAAGTACACTCATCAATTCTAGTTTTCCTTCTTTTCTTCTTTACACTGACTTTTATATGTATTTGTTCGTTATCGATAGTATGATTCCGACTTGAGTATTTTAAAATGAATTTTGCAATTTTTAGGACGAAATTACTAGAACACAGTTGTAGTCCATAATTGAATTAAATTTTGTAAATTGTGCGAAGTTCATTTAAATGAGTAACAATAGCTAGAAATAAAGAAAACTTTTCATATTTGGCAGTTGGTCATCCAATATTTTCTACTTTGTGTAAAATTGGAGAGCTGCCATATTCTACCATATTTTCCCATTTGCTCTGCAGAAAAATCCTTTTTAGCACTTAGGAAATGAAAAAAGAAACGTGATAAAAATTCGGACACTCTTTTTGCCACCATTGGTTCATAGTAAGATACACCTTTGTGTGCAATATGGTCACATAATCATGAACCATGTCATGAATATGGTCATGATCATGATCATTTGGCCTGAAATTTATGAATGCTTATACACGATAGTCCATTCATGAAGGTGTTCTTATAAAATATGTTAACATCCATGTTTAACATTATCACGCGCAACTAGTACGCGTAAAAGTACTACATGATAAGGGATTGCACTTTTTGACATTTTCTTTGATTTCTTTCAAAACGGGTCAAAATCACCACTGAAACTTCTCATAGCTAGGTCAAGAACCTTTCAACACCCTCTATATGTCTATTGCATGAAATTCTACTTGGTAACCTTAAAATGATTTTTTGGCAATTTTTTGGATCAAACTATCACACACTTCAAGTTTGAATTTAAAATATTTTGGAGAAATCGGTCGATATTCATTTAAATGGTTGAAAGTAACTAGAACTAGAGAAAATTCTTAAGACTTGGAAATTGACCATTAAATATGGTCTACTTTGTGTGAAAATTGGAGGTGTGTCCTTTTACAGTACATTGTTTCCACTTGCTTCACAAAAGGAATACAATTTAAAAAATTGTGACAAAACTTGGAGACTTATTTTGACACTATTGTTTGTCATGTCAAGATGTACATTTGTACAATATGGTCACATTATCATGGACTATGTCATGGATATGGCCATGCCCATGATCATTATTTTAAAATTTATGAATGTTCTACATGATAGTCTATTTTATGATGGTTTTTACAAAACATTTCATAATCCATGTTTATCATTTCTTCTCAAATAACTCCAAATACATGTTTCTAAGACGATGCCGAGTGTTTATAATTTGTCAGCGTATCTTGCCAAAAAAAAAAAAGTCTGCAAAACAAGTATATTACAAGTGTTTTATCGTGGCACTCTCCAATGTGACCGTTCCTGGTAGTGGAAAGACACCAACCTGCTAGGTTATGTCGTGTGGCGTTTCAGGGCGAGGATGCCATTTTATATCCGTGGTTAAAATAAAATTTAGGATGCTTAAATATGGTTTAAAATTAACTTCTGATGTTTGCAAGTTACAATCCAAAACGTGTAAAAGAGTTCCAATTCAAACTATTACGGTGCAGTAAACTGTGGTCTGAAGTAGTCAAGTAGAGCTTCCTCAAAATAGAAAGAGGGGAATAATAACTGTACACGAACATAATTGGAAGGGTAGATATCGAACAACCTACAAATCGAGAGTGATTGGCCCTTTTGTGTGTTCTCTGGGAAAACTCTTGTCTGAACTTTTAGCATGAGTTTATGGCCCAGACCTTTTTACATGCACGCAGATAAAATTAGGTGTGTTGGGACGTTGCTTGTGCATCCTACGTGGATCATACGAAGCACGCTTCTGTTGGCAACAAGTGTCCCTGCTAATCCAAAGCAAATGAGGATTCCAATAATTGGTCACTATCTGGGTTCGCCACGTGGTAGCTATTTTGACAAAATAATACCTCTTTTTTTTATTCATAATAATTATTACGTCTCTCACTAAAAGAGATACAATGTTCGGGGGAGGACCATCTAACCAAACTGTGGTTTCACCCCTAAGTTCCTTGCTTGGGTTCATTTGCTTCTTCGATCTGGTAAGAATACCCGGGCCGTGGATCAACTGTAAAAAAGTCAGCGTCAGGGAGAACTGCTGTCGCCGTACCTCTTCATCACTGTCGCTGATGTCCTCTAACAGTTGATATCTCATGTCTGCTCGCTCGGCTTGCTTGCCCACCCTATATGCGACGACATTCCTTGTCATGACCTTCAATACGTGGACGATACTTTAATCATCATTCGAGCAGGGCCGGCTCTAAGGGTAGGCCAGGAGGTGCGGCTGCCTAGGGCACAAGCCAGCGGGGGGCACAATTTTTTTTATTCCTTCATAGTTTTTTTACTATACATCTAAAAAGAAAAATTGTTGGGCTGGGCCTTTGCATCCATCGCTAGAGACTAGCAGGCAGGCAGGCAGGTTCCGCTTCTTCGATCGCTAGACATGAATAAACGTGCCTGTAAGCCTGTTCCGCTTCTTCGATCGCTATTCGCTGGGAGACGCAGAGGAAACGCATCGCCCCTTCGATCGCTGGGAACGAATCGCCTCTTCTAGTCTTCTTCGATCGCTGTTCGCCGAATCGCCGCCTCGCTGAGAGACGACCTGTCCAAGGCACAGTCCCCATCTCCGGCCCTTTGCTGTTAGCTGGGAACGGATCGCTGTCCGCTGTGGGCACAGTCCCCATCTCCGGCCGGTCCAAGGCTCCAAGCCGTGCTGCCCAGGTATGTCCTCCACGACCTGTTTGATTACCGGTCCAAGTTTATTTGAGGGATTTAGGGATTTAGGGATTTAGTTTATTTTCGGATTTAGCCTTCTCCATGTTCTCAATTGCTCCTCTTTTTAGGGATTTAGGGATTCTAATTACATGTATTCAACTCTCTCACAATATTGTACGTAATATGCGTAGATATATATAGTAAATATAGGGGCCATTTTTTCAACCTTGCACTAGGGCACCAAAATATACAGAGCCGGCCCTGCATTCGAGCCCCCAGCAATGCGGCTACTGGTCTTACAACTGCCTCCCGGGTCGCTCCTGACGACTCCGGAGGCGCCGCCCACGCGACCTTAGGAGCTCCTTCCCCACCTCCCTGTTCTCCTCGCCGCCGCTGGAGGAGGCCGTCCGACGGCAGACGGTGGCGGCGGGGCTTATTCGCTCGTATTTTCTTCCCTCCAGCCCAGTGGTCTTCTTCCACCATTTACCAGATCTGGCAGTCGTCTGCATCCACGACTTCGCGATCTGGCCGACGGCGGCCTTATTGCGATCTTGCCGCCACCGGCCTTGCTTCCTGGCCGTCGACTTCATCGCGTTCTGATCGCCATCTGCATCACAAGCCTGTCGATCTGGGTCGTCGCTTCCGTTTCGCATGTCACCACAGATCGATCGCGTCGGAGAAAGTGGTTTTCAAGTCCACGTCTTCTGCATGGGATCGACCCAATGCATGCGTGCATGTGAGGCTGCATTTGGATACAATTCGCTCCACCTGATCATGCACATGCACATGGACGATTGGGCTAATAGCATCCTGCAGAGAAGATCGGCGACCTGCTAGTGCGTCACGTCCCTGGTCATGCCTCCAATATGGTATCAGGTGTGGCGCCGCTGCCGCGGATGGATGCACCCGAGGCAACACGGCGCCTAATTGTTCATCGGCACCAACGGCACAACTACGGCAACATCGCCTTGATCCATCCCATTGGTCGCCGATCTACTACATGTCGGTCTCCTCGATCTGGCTGTCGACGAGTTCCGGCTTCCCCCTCGGAGATTTCCGTAGATGATTGGCGCATGGCGCCACTGGATATCTAGATCGGAATTGATCCGGTCGTGCGCGGCCTTCTTTTCAGCCAAGATGCTTTCGAAGGGCGTGGTGCGAAGCTTCTCTACCTTACCGTTGCCATGGAACAGTCTATATAGATTTTCGTGGTTAGGACTGTGGTGAAGAAAGTCATGGTGGCTATGATTGGAGGCTTGCAATGTCGGAGAGCAGATTTCTGCGATGAAGACTTGCAGCACAGGTTTTCTGTGTGTCGGGTGTTGAGAACTTGCAGCAGCAACCTTGGTATGAGGGGGCGGCAACACAGGTGGACAACATTTCAAGTGGTGCTTCTTGAGTACCAAGACATGATTTCTAGGGTGAAAGCCCAAGGTCTGACCTTCATTGGTTGTACCTGGCAATGGTTTTGCTGAAGGCATTGCTTTGGGATCTGGTCTTTCTCTAGGGTGAAAAGTCAAGATCCATGATCGGGCGACGAGAACGTTGTGCATTGTTTCCTTCTAGGAGGCATCGCTTTGGAGAAGCTTTTCTTGTGGTCCGGGTGATGTCTTAGGTGGTGGCTAGAGTGTTGCTGTTATGAGTGTTTCATCACTTCGAAGGGGTCTTTGTTTTTTCTTTCTCTCTTTTTTGTTTGGTTCTTGGTTGTGTGCATCCTTGATATCTTTCGATATCTTGTTGGTGCAGAGGCTGGGTGTAATTGTATCTCCGTGATATTAATATATTCCCTTTATCAAAAAAAAAAAACAATGCGGCTACTCACCAACGATCTATTCTAGATCGATACTTTTGCTGATGCTACCGGCTTGCAAATATATTATAACAAAACTACTTTCGTCCCTATCCATCTCTCTCACGAAGAAGCGAATGCCATTGCCACTACTTTGGGAACCACCACGTCAACTTTCCCTCAAACCTATCTTGGCCTCCCCCTCCCAGCCACTAAGTTAAACCCGGCAGATTCCAGCCGATAATAGACAATGTCGATAAGTATCTTGCCAGATGGACTGCCTCTCTCCTAAACAAAGGTGGTAGACTCATCCTCCTCTCTGCTGTATTGGAGAGTCTCCCAACACATTTTCTGTCCTCTATCCTTCTCCCCATCTCAGTTATTCAGGCGATAGACAGCAAACGATGAGCGTTCTTTTGGGCAGCAGATGACACATGTACGGGGGCTCAATGCCTGGTCGTGTGGGATAGAACCTGTACTCCTAAGAATCTGGGAGGCCTAGGAGTTAAAAATTTAAATGCACAAAATGTTTGTCTTCTTCTGAAATTTTGTTTCAAATTCTTGCATTCAGACAATATGCCTTGGAAAGAGTGGATTGTTCACCACTCCCCGTTGTTACCCACACCAACAACCCAGCTCATATTGGGAAGATCATTGCCAATCACATGCATCTTCTGTCTCAGATTACAACTCGCTCCCTAGGCAATGGAAGATGTTGGAAATATGCCCAAGAGGCAATAATAAAGTTGTTTATTATCATATTTCATGTTTATGATAATTATTTAATATCCATGCTTTAATTGTATTAACCGGAAACAAAATACATGCGTGGAATATAAACAACAAAGTGTCCCTAGTAAGCCTCTTATGACTAGTTCGTTAGTCAAGCGTTGGTTAAGGTTTCCTAACCATGGACTTGTTAAAGTCACTTGATAACGGAATCATATAATTAGGAGAATGATGTGATGGACAGACCCAATTTAAAACACAACAATTGATCGTGTCACAAAGTTTCATTGCCGACGCTTTTAGTATATGTCAAGTATAGTTTCCTTAGACCATGAGATTGTGTCACTCCCATTTACCGGAGGAATGCATTGTGGACATCAAACGTCACTTCATAACTGGGTGATTATAAAGATGGCTTTCAGGTATCTCCGATAGTATTTGTTGGGTGACATGAATCAAGACTGGGATTTGTCCCTCCATGTGACGGAGTAGATATCTCTGGGCCCTCTCGGTAGTATAGCATCCTAAAGGTTTGCAAACATGTGACTAAGTGGTAGTCACGGGGATCCTATATTATGGAACGAGTAAAAGAGAACTTTCCAGGTAACTGATACGTGACAAACGTATCTATAATTTTTGAGTGATCCATGCTAATTTTGTGATGTTGTCACATGTTTCTATTATCATATCACATCATTTTTATGCATTTTTTTGGACTAACCTATTGACAAGATGCCCAGTGCCAGTTCCCTGTTTTTGCTGTTTTTGTGTTTCAGAAATTTACTTCTGGAAATATTCTCGGAATTGGACCAAAATTTACGGAGATTATTTTTACGCCAAGACGAAGACGGAGACCGAAGGGCAACTTGGGGGACCACCCAGGGGCCACAGGTGGCTGCCCGCCACGGCCCCCTGGACCCGCGGGTGGGGCCCGCCCCTGCCCCCTAGGCACCGCCTCGGCCCCCTCCGACGCCTAGAAAATCCTAAAACCCCTAAAAACGATGGGGCGGCCATTATTTTCCAGAAAAGTCATCCCGAGGTGCCGTCACCTCAAAACCTAATTCGGGGGTGATTCTGAAGCAAATTCCGGCACCCTGCCGGAGGGGAGATCAATCCCGGAGGGCTCTTCATCGCCATGCTTTCCTCCGGGATGATTTGTGAGTAGTCCCACCTTGGACCTTGGGTCCATGGCAGTAGCTAGACGGTAGTCTCTCTCTCTCTTGTGCTTCATGTCTTATGATCTTGTGAGCTGCCTAACATGATCAAGATCGATTATTGTAATGCTATGTGATATGTTTGCTTGGATCCGGTGGATTATAAAGTTATGATCAGATTATGCATGATTCTTATATGTTGATTTATGTTCTTGCATGCTATCCGATGTGCGTAGTTACTTTGGCCAAGTGATTGTGCGTATCTCCAAGAGAGAGTATTTATGCTAGATAGTGGGTTCATGCCCCCTTTTGTTCCTGGGCACCAGTGACAGAAACGTCTAAGGCCGAGGGTGTGCTGTTGCTACTAAGGGTAAAACAACGGTGTTAAAGTCTATTTTGATATTTAATATTGCTTACTTCATGCGCTTTACTTAATGCAAATGTCTGTTGCTTGCAACTTAATACCGATGGGTGACAGGCTGGATAGCGATCCCACGGTGGACTTTTTAGACAAAGATGCAGTTGGAATCAATGGTCTTTGTTCATTCTCGTGATGCCTACTTAAATATTATCATGTTCTCTTTGTCATAGGTAGATTAAGTTTGTGTTATAATCTTGTCAATTGCCCAGCTGTAATTTGTTTACCCATCATATGAATGTTCTATTTACTTGAGAGACTCCACTAGTGAACCCATGGCCCCCGGTCCATCTTTTTACATTGATTGCAACCTTTATTCATCACTTTTCACCATCATTACTCATCTGGTCCATTTTCATAATTCATCTATTTCACTATACAATTAACCGCTTTGTTTTCTGCGAGACCGGAAAGATTGACAACCTTTCCGCCGTTGGGGGCAAAGTATTTTGGTTGAGTGTGTGCAGGTCCATGTCTGTTGAAGATTAAGTGCCAGAGATCTTCAACATTCACTTTGTTTTTTATTTCAAGGTCCTACTGGTTCGATAAACCTCGGTTCATTATCGAGGGAAAACTACTGCTTGCTACATCTCTGCCTTCACTTGGGGCACCACCCAACTCTTCATCAGTAGCAATCAAGCTCTTTTCTGGCGCCGCTGCCGGGGATCTTGGAGCTACAGCAAGGGGAGTCTCACACTCTCAATCACTTTACTTTGTTTTTGTCTTTCTTGTTTTTGTCGGAGAACTGTCCCAGGAACTGGGGGTGTCTCGAGAAGGATCGAGTAAGGGGCTGAACACGGAATCAAACAACCCTCAACGTGCTCCGGTGACGGTGCTCGTTGGACTCGCTGCAGGACAGCACTGCAGAGATAGAACGCACGGTCTTACCCAGGTTCAGGGCCCTCTTGTGGAGGTAAAACCCCTACGTCCTGCTTTTGTGTATTGCACTGCTTGGAGAGTTCACAGTACAAGGAGAGCTTGTCGAGCTCGAGGTGGCTAACAATGGCTACTTGCTAGTCTTCAGATCTAGGGTTTTAGCCCTCCTAGACTCCAAAAACCGAACCCCTTGCTAGACTCCAAAAACCGAACCCCTTGCTTGGGCGTGCTCCTCCTCCTTTTATAGGCGTCCTGGACCTCTTCCGCCCAAACATTTGGGCGGGAAGGGCTACCACATGGCGACGAAGGAGGAGGCGTGGTGCACCGTAAAGGTGAAGTCCACCATAAAGGTAAAGCTCGTGGACGCGGTCCACGGCAGGGGAACGGCGTCACCAAAGCCGAAAAGGGGCACCGACCAGCTGGACGGTGGGCTGACGCTTGCCGAGGTGGGAGGTGACCCATGGTGACGTCGTCCTTGGAGTGTAGCTGCAGACGGTTCCCTTATCACCAAAGAGGCAGTACTCGTTGTCCGCTTTGCTTGGCTCCGCTTTGTTGACTGCTTTATACATGGAAACGGCAACTGCGGCGTCGTCGTCATCGCGCGTAGGCACGCGCGTCACTCTGCACATGGCGCAGAGCCCATGTGCGCTCTGCCGCGGGGGCAGAGATAGCTTCACGAGGAAGGCGCTTCGCGAGGCGAAAAGCCTCGCCGAGCCTTTCGACTTGGTCCTTAGCAGAATTGCGGGCGGCGTCGGAGACGCCTTGTCGAGGAGCGATCCCTCGCCAAGGGAGAGAATCCTTGGCGAGGAGAAAAACCTTTCGCGAGGGGAAAATCCTCGCGAAGCTCGCCAGGCTTGGAGAGCCTGGTCCTTAGCGAAAATCATCCAAAGAAATCTTGTGGGCCCTGGCAGGCCGGCCCGTGGTACCCTGGTTTCCACTGTGCCGATAGTAGCCCCCGGGCCCGCGACGGGCACGCCGAGGCCCATGACGAAGGCGAAGCGTCGAGGGGCCAAAGATGCCTGACAGGGCCGCGACACGTGGCACGCAGCGGTTGCACCCGCGGCCACGACCTCCTCGGCTCCAACGGGCGACGTGGCGGGGCCCGCCATGACTCGGGAGCCGGTCAATAAAGCCTGGGCGCGCGGACGGCGCCCATTACTTCTCACATAACTCCTCCGCACACTTCTCCCCACGCCTCCAACCTCTCCAGAGCGCTCCAACTCCAGAGTCCTCTTCTTCTTCTCCGGCGACCGATGGCGCCTAAGAAAGCAGCCACCGACCCGAAGGGCAAGGCCACGGTGCAGGCGGGCAAGTCCGCGGCGATGGCGCGCGCCGCTGCTCTCGAGGGAGCACTGCCGCGGACGCGAGTCACCGCGGCAACGATAGCGACGGTGCGCCACCTGGCGGCGGCGAGAACCAACGAGCACGGCGCCACCGAAATGAGGCCGGCCGGCAGCAGGCTCACCGAGACGTTCTACCCCATCTTCCTCCACACTCTCTACGCCGGCCTGGTGCCACCATTCTCCGACTTCCTCCTGGCGATCTTGGAGGTGTACCAGATCCAACTGCTCCATCTTCATCCCAACTCCATCCTCATCCTCGCCATCTTCGCCCACTTCTACGAGGCCTACCTCGGCATTCGCCCCTCGGTGGCGCTCTTCCACAGCTTCTACTCTCTTCGGAACTCCGCCAAGGGTGAGCGGCTTGGGTGCGTCTCCTTCCGCATCGCCGACGCCAGGAGCGAGAACTACATCCCCATCGCCTGGTGCGGTGAGGACGCCATCACCAAGGTGACGAAGAAGGTGGATAAGTTCCGCGAGAAGTGGCTCTTCGTCGACGCCAAGGCCACACACCCCCTCCTGGAGGTGCCTGAGGGGCCCCCGAGGAAGTGGGCGCGCTGGGCGAGCGCGGACTTCAGGGGCTCGAGGCTTGACGTGGTGTACGAGTATATCCGACGCATTCGCGAGGCAGGGGTCACCGGCCAGATGGTGGCAAAGGACTTCACCAGGCACCGCATCGCCCCCCTCCAACAGCACGCCGAGCCGGTGTGGCGATACGACGGCAAGAAGGACGCAATGCGGCTAAGCAGGGACGGCTTCGCGCCTGAGGTACTACGCCAGATCATGGGCGTCCTCTTCACGACGTCGGAGATCCCGTCCGCCAAGAAGGAGGCGGCCAAGCCGCTCATCTGCTTTGCCGAGGAAAGCATCGCGGAGCAGCGCGCGCATATGCCCACGTTCGACGAGTGGGGAATCGTGCCCGCTGGGCACCGCGGGCCTCGCCCTAACCCGTGGGCGGCGGAGCCGGAATACATGGATGAGCCTCCGGAGCCTGAGGAGGCTGAGGAGTCCGCCGAGGAGGAGGCCTCGAGAAGCGAGGACCCCCTCGGCGAGGACGAGGCTTCGAGGGGCGCTGACCCCGTTGGTGAGGGTATCGGCTCCTCCAGGAGCGCCCACGCCGAGGTGGACCTCCAGGTGCTCTCCTCCGGCGACGAGGAGGATGCCTTCCGCGTCGTCCGCTCCCAGCGCGCCGAAGAGGAGGAGGAGACGAGCGGCGGCGGAAGAGGGCGTTGCGAACCCCGCTCCAAGGCCGTCCACGACAGGAGGGCCGCAACCGCGAGAGACATCCCTCGCGCGGAGACAGGAGCGGCTCGGGAGGAGGCCGGAGCAAGCCACACCCAGCCACCCAAGGCGAAGAAGAGGGTGTGGGTGATGGCCGGCGAGTAAGTCTTTGATTTTTCTTTTTCCCTCAACATTTTGTCTGAGAAAACCTCCTTGATGGATCTCCAACTTGGCTTCCTTTCAGGCAGCCTGCGGAGCCAAAGAGGCGGCGGCTCGGCCAGGCTGGAGAGACCACCAGCGTCGTCGCGGAGACACCTGCGGCTGGCGAGCCGCAGCAGGCAGTTGTTCCTCCCGTGGTTGAGCACCGCGCGGAGGCGGTGGTGGCCGAGGGGGCCACGCTGTCGCCGATTCGGGCGGCGACTCCTCCCGTGGCGGAGCACCGCGCGGAGGAGGAGACCGTAGAGGCGGCGCCGCCGCCAACCATGGCGGCGACTCCCCCAGCGATGGAGCACCGCGCAGGGGAGGCGAGGACAGAGGCGACGCCGCTGTCGCCAACCAAGGCGGCGACCCCTCCCGTCCAGCAGGAAACGGAGGAGGAGAGGGTGGACGAGGACATCGTCGTGGAGCCGCCTCCAGAGGAGGAGGCCTCCTCGAGAAGGGCTGACGCGCCCGAGGCCGCGGTGGTCGCGGTCGTTGCAGAGGGGGCCGGAGGTGCCCCTGGGGAGCAGGAGGCGGAGGCACCGCCGGAGCCCACTGGCGCCAAAGTTGAGTGCGAGAGGGCGCCCAGCCCCCAGAGGGCAACCGAAACGAGCGCCGAAGGAGGCGCCCCCACAAGCCCCCGTATCGCATCAGAGGCGGTCGTGGATCCGAGGCAGGACTCTGCACCCAGCAGCAGTACGGGGGCCTTGGCGCTGCAGGGGCCGCGGCGCCAAGCAATTCGTCGTCGGGTCATCCTCAACCAGGCGCGGCGGGCCCTCGACGGGCTGGAGGGGCAGCTCGCCGAAGAAGAGAATGCCCTGGCAGAGGAAAAAACAAGGCTCAGCGAGGCCTGGGCCCTTCTCCATGAGAGAGTGGAGGTGTGCCGCCGGTGGGATGCGGCGGCCCAGGCGGAGCGCCAAGAGGCCCTCCGCTTCGCCAAGGAGACCCGCGACAGCGTCAAGCGGGAGGCGCAGGAGGTGATGGAGGAGCTCGACGCCGCCAGGGAAGCGCTCGAGGTGGAAACCGCCTCCAAGCATGACGAGCTGGCGGCTGCGAGGCAGAAGTTTGCTGCCGACTCCGAGATCACCCGGGCCAGCCTGAAGGAGCTCCGCGAGCTGCTTGATGCCCGCGAGGGACAGCTGGCGCCCCGCGAGGCGGAGCTGGTGCGGCATGAGGAGGAGCTCTCCCTCCGAGAGAAGGAGCTGCTCAGGCGCGAGGAGCAGGTCCAGCTGCTCGAGAAGGACCAGGCCACCCGCGAGGGGCAGCTGGAGGAGCGTGAGGGTCGGGTGGCCGCCGACGAAGCCAACCTCACGGCGGAGCGGAAGAGGCTCCAAGAAGAGGCTGACCTCAAGGTCAAGCTCGTCCGCGAGGGCCTCGCCAAAGAGTATGACGAGAAGGTCGCGAAGCACGAGGACCGCCTCAAGACCAAGCGCAAGGAGTTCGAGAAGCGCATCAAGGAGCTCGAGCAGGAGGAGAAGCGGTTGACCTCTTGCCTCGAGGTCTCTCGGGAGGCCCAGGCTCGCGCTGAGGGGAACGCCTTTGCCTTGGAGAGGGACCTGGACGAGCTCCGGTAGCAGGTGGGGCCGGCCGCGGCTCGGGCGGAGCAAGCACGGGACCAGCGCCAGGTTGACCGGTTCATGACGCGCCAGCGCCAGAGCATTCTCCAGAGCTTGGTGAGCCGCGTGCACGCGGTCGGGAACGATCTGAGGATCGGCATCCCCTCCTTCTCCGCAGCGACCGACGACGAAACCTCGTATTCGCATTTCTTTGAGCAATTCCTCGGAAAGCTTGAAGGGGTCGCGAAGAACTTTGACAAGCGCGTCGTGGAGGAGAGTCGCGACCTCCTTGTCGTCGCCGTCACCAACGTCTTCAGCAACCTCGTGAGGCTCCAGCCCTCACTTGATCTTGAGGACGTGATGGCACCACCGCGCGCCATCAGCAACAAGGCGCAGGAGACCGCCACGCAGGCCGCCATCGCGTTCGCCAAGAAATTCGACCAAGTGGTGATCGAAGGCGACGACGGGGATGCTCCGGAAGAGGAGGCGGAGACCGCCGTGGACAAGGCCAGCACCTCAGGAGGCGCAACGGCTTGAGCTCCTTGCCTGTAGCTGGGCGTACAGAGGGCACATTTATCTTAGCCATTTTGATTGTAAACCTTGTAAGAACTTGTCAAGTTATATTGGAGTGTGCTTGTGAATGTCCCTCGGGAAGCCTTTGTCTTTCCTCCTCATGTCTTTTTCGCTCTACGTCTTAGGACCCTCTCTTAGCGCTACACCACCGCCGCTTCAGTATGTGAGAGTCATGGCTCCACAAGGCCGGGGGGTGTGTGAGGCCTCAAGAAGTAAGAGCTCCTCGAAGCGCGATGCTTGGGGCTCCCCTTTGACGTGCAAGCAGCCCATGAGGCGTGGAAGAGAGAAAAGAGACTCGAGGGGCAAAAAACTAGCAAGAGGAAATTTAACCGAGTGTTTGTACTTAGCTTAGCGAGGCATTCTGCCTTGGAGAGGGTGTTGGTTCCCTGGCGCTCACTTTGTACCTGTTTTCCTGCGTTTTGACAGATAGGCGTACCACAAGCGATACATAGCTAGATAACTTATGCGGCTCGTAGGTTCCTTCATGTGTGTCTTGCGAGGAGAACAGGCACCAAGGTTTTGGTGATCCTTGGTGAGTTGACGTGCGCGGGAGCTGACCCATGAGTTCAGAGCTCCTTGGGAGTTGACATGCATGAGAGCTGATCCGCAAGTTCAGAGCTCGGATCCCTTGGGTTTTAGATGCTGCCGGGATGCTCCCGTGGCATGGCACCATGCTAGCCCCCGCTCGCGAGATACGCATGAGGGATCATACGAGCGAGAGAGAAAAGCAAACAACGGTAGAGCTTGCCGAAGTAACAAAATATGCTGGCGCGATGCGCAAAGGTTCAGAATGACCTGAAATAGAGGTTCATTACACTGGCGTGGCCAGAAGTTTCTCCTTCTTTGATGATGAAGTCTTGCTTCTCTGGACATATCTGACGGTGTTCAGGCGAACATGTCAGAGCTTGTCCTGAGGAAGGCGACGAGCGCGCCTTCCTATTTGGGAGGCAAGCTGGCGCCGATGGTGACGGTAGCCCCCGAGCCGTTTGCCTTGAGAGGCACTTGCTTTGTCGCGGCCTTCTCCTGGGAGAACAGCTGCTTCTTCTTCACGAGGGGCCTCGGGAGGGGTTCCTCGTCCTCGTCAGCGGGTGACGCCACCGCGACAGCCTTGTAGGCCGCTTGCGCAGCGTACAGGGCGTCCGAGACCACGCCGCGGATGACAATGGTGCCACCCGAGCCAGGGAGCTTGACGAGGTTGTAGGCGTGGTGGGTCACCGCCATGAATTTGGCGAGGGCGGGGTAGCCGAGTATGGCGTTGTAGGGCAGGCCGATGTGCGCGACGTCGAAGTCGATCAGCTCGGTGCGGTAGTTGGCCTGGGTGCCGAAAGTGACGGTGAGCCTCACCTGCCCCAAAGGGGTGGTGAGACCCTCTGTCACTCCCGAGAAGGGCCTGGTAGGCATGAGCCGCTCGTAGGGCACCTGCAGCTTCTCGAATGTCTCGACGGAGATGACGTTGAGGCCGGCACCCCCATCAATGAGCGTCTTAGAGACGGCGATGTTGTTGATGGTGGGGGTGCAGACCAGCGGGATGGTGCCAACAGTTGAAGTGGACTTGGGGTGGTCGCCGGAGTCGAATGTAATGGGGCACTGGGACCACTTGAGGGGCCTGGAGGCCTCGACTCCAGTAAGGGCTGCTGCGACCTTGCGAGCGAGTTGCTTGAAGTAGCGGTTGGAGCGAGGGGCCTGAGCCCCGCCGAGGATGCAAGTGGCCCCACGAGGCACCTGGTAGCCCTCGTCAGCCTCGGCAGGCAGGTTGTCGTTCGCGGGCTGGGCAGCGTTGGCCTGAGGGTTCTGCTGGTAGTTGTCGTTGTAGTTGTTGTTCCAGCGTCGCCCCCCGCGGCCTCCGCGGCCTCCGCGGCCTCCGTTTGCCTCGCGAGCCTCGCGAAGCCTCTTGATGTCGAAGCAGTCCTCGGTGGCGTGAGAGTGCCTGTTGTGGTAGATGCAGAAGGGACGATCATCCTTCTCAGGTCCTGCGGCTGGAGTGGCAGCTTGGCGAGACTGCTTGGCGTCAGGCTCTGCCGTGAGGACCGCAGTAGTCTTGCACTTCTCGAAGGATTTCTTCTTCTTGGACCCCTCGGTGGGGTCCCCTGGCTCGTTCTTGACGAACAAGCGGCCCTCTTCAGCCTTGGCACACTTGTCTGCCAAGTCGAAAAGCTTGACAACGGTGTTGATGTTGTCGTGGATGCCGAGCTTCTCGAGCATCCGCACGTCTGTGACCCCAGCCTGGAAAGCTGAGATGACCTGTGCGTCGGTGGCGTTGGGGATCTTGTTGCGCACTTGGCTGAAGCGCTGGATTTACTTGCGGAGGGTCTCGCCGGGCTTCTGACGCACGGCGCGGAGGTCGTTGTAGGTGAGGCCGCGCTCGTACGTTCCCTTGAAGTTGGCGACGAAGCACCGGCAGAGCTCCTCCCAAGTGTTGATGGACTCGGCGGGGAGGTTGGTGAGCCATGAGGACGCGGAGTCCTTGAGAGCCATGGGGAACCAGTTCGCCATGACCTTGTCGTCGCCCCCGGCGGCCTGGATGGCCAGAGAGTAGAGCTGCAGGAACTCCAGGGGGTTGTTCTTGACGTCGTAGCGCGGAGGAAGGTCCGGCCTGAACTTGACCGGCCAAACGACGCGACGGAGGCTGCGAGTAAACGCGGCCGTCGTGCCGTAGGTGACCGTGCCGTTGGCGAGGGTGGCACGGAGGTGGCGCCCGGTGGTGGCGACGTCCTGGACGGCGCGGTTGCGGCGTTCCTGCCCGCGCTCGATGCTCACGCGTGCGTCCTCAGGGGCTCGCTGCACGATTTGGCAGTCATGCGGCGACGACGCGTGCGAGGCAGCGCGGCCATCGCGAGGAGGAGCCCCCGCTGGGGCAGGCTGTGGTGGAACCGGTGGAGCTAGAGCGGGCGCGGGCTGACGAGGAGGCGCGGGAGGTGCGCCGTGCGCCACGTCCCCCACGAGTGCAGAAGGAACCAGGGAACGAGACGGCGCAGGTGCGGCGGCGCGAGCGGCGCCGATGAGCTCGGCAACGCGGTTGAGCCAGGCCTCCTGAGCCGCCGGCGTGGGGCGGTACTGCAACAGCTCCTGCGCCATGAGGAGCGCAGTCGCCGGGCTGGGCGCAGGGCGGCCCAGCGAGGAGGCAGCACGGTCCCACGACGGAGGCAGGGAGGAGGCCTCCTCTTTGCCGAGGTCGTCCTCAGCGTGGTCGATGTCATCGTCATCCGGGTGCTCGACGCGGGGCTCGGGGTCGACACGGCGCTCCGGAGCAGAGCTCCCACGCGGGCGGCCTGCGGGAGCGGTGGCGGCGCTAGCCGTCCGGCGAGCGAGACGTTCGGCACGAGAGCCGGCCATGGCTGTGTCGAGGATGAAGACGCGCCTCAGCCCCCTACCTGGCGCGCCAAATGTCGGAGAACTGTCGAGAGTATTGCACTGCTTGGAGAGTTCACAGTACAAGGAGAGCTTGTCGAGCTCGAGGTGGCTAACAATGGCTACTTGCTAGTCTTCAGATCTAGGGTTTTTGGGTAGGCTCCTAGACTCCAAAAACCGAACCCCTTGCTTGGGCGTGCTCCTCCTCCTTTTATAGGCGTCCTGCACCTCTTCCGCCCAAACATTTGGGCGGGAAGGGCTACCACTTGGCGACGAAAGAGGAGGCGCGGTGCACCGTAAAGGTGAAGTCCACCATAAAGGTAAAGCTCGTGGACGCGGTCCACGGCAGGGGAACGGCGTCACCAAAGCTGAAAAGGGGCACCGACCAGCTGGACGGTGGGCCGACGCTTGCCGAGGTGGGAGGTGACCCATGGTGACGTCGTCCTTGGAGTGTAGCTGCAGACGGTCCCTTATCACCAAAGAGGCAGTACTCGTTGTCCGCTTTGCTTGGCTCCGCTTTGTTGACTGCTTTATACATGGAAACGGCAACTGCGGCGTCGTCGTCATCGCGCGTAGGCACGCGCGTCACTCTGCACATGGCGCAGAGCCCATGTGCGCTCTGCCACGGGGGCAGAGATAGCTTCACGAGGAAGGCGCTTCGCGAAGCGAAAAGCCTCACCGAGCCTTTCAATTTGGTCCTTAGCAGAATTGCGGGCGGCATCGGAGACGCCTTGTCGAGGAGCGATCCCTCGCCAAGGGAGAGAATCCTTGGCGAGGAGAAAAACCTTTCGCGAGGGGAAAATCCTCGCGAAGCTCGCCAGGCTTGGAGAGCCTGGTCCTTAGCGAAAATCATCCAAAGAAATCTTGTGGGCCCTGGCAGGCCGGCCCGTGGTACCCTGGTTTCCACTGTGCCGACAGTTTTATTTCTCGTTAGCTTATTTTTCTTCTTGCAAAATTTTAAAACCCCAAAAAATTAGTATAGACTTTATTCCTGTCTTGTTATTTTATTTTATCATTATGTCTTCCACTGAAAACACCAAGTTGTGTGACTTTACTAGCACTAATAACAATGATTTCATATGCTCTCCAATTGCTCCACCCGCTACTAAAGTGGAATCTTATGAAATTAAGCCTGCCTTGTTAAATCTTGTTATGAAAGAGCAATTTTCTGGTGCTAGTACTGATGATGCCGCCTCTCATTTAAATAAATTTGTTGAGTTATGTGATATGCAAAAGTATAAAAAGGTAGAAAGTGACATCATAAAACTGAAGCTTTTCCCTCTCTCTTTGAGAGGGAGAGCAAACGAATGGTTATTGTCTTTGCCTAGAAATAGCATTGATTCTTGGATTAAATGCAAAGATGCTTTTAATGGAAAATATTATCCACCTGCTCAAATCATACAATTAAGGAGTAACATTATGAACTTTAGACAATTTGATAATGAACATGTTGCTCAAGCTTGGGAGATCATGAAATTTACGGTTAAAAATTGTCCCACGCATGGATTAACTATGTGGATGGTTATCCAAACCTTTTATGCAGGTTTGAATTTTTCTTCAAGGAACCTCTTGGACTCGGCAGCGGGAGGTACCTTCATGTCCACAACATTAGGTGAATCAAATAAAATCTTGGATGAGATGATGACAAATTATTCGCAATGGCATATCGAAAGAGCTCCAAGTGGTAAGAAGGTAAATTCTGTCGAGGAAATTAACTGTTTGAGTGATAAGGTTGATATGATTATGTCTATGCTTGCTACCAATCAGTCCCATATTGATCCTAATAATGTCCCACTTGCTTCATTAATTTCCCAAGAAAAGTATCAAGTCGATGTTAATTTTCTTAATAGAAGTAACTTCAACAATAATGCTTATCGAAATAATTTTGGTAGTAACAACTATAAGCCTTATCCTCCCAATAATGGCAACTCTTATGGAAATTCCTATGGTAATTCTTATAATCCTAATAAGAATGTGTCCTATGATCTTGAATTTTTTTTAAAAGAATTATCACTTCGCAAAAAGCTTTCAACAAAACTGTCGTAGAGAAACTTGAAAAATTGGATAGACTTGTCTCTAAAGTGGAAGATCTTGCTCATGATGTTGAAATTTTAAAAATTAGAACCACTCCTCTTAAATACAAGCCTACTGAATCTTTAAATGCTATTTCTATTCAAATTAATGAGAATGAAAGGATGATGGCTCGCTTGAAAGCTAGGTGGGCTAGAGAGAAAGAAGAAGCCAGAATTGCTGAAATGAATAGGAAAACTGTTAAAGTTTATATTATCCAAACTACTAATGAGGAACCTCCTAGCCTATTTAAAGATGATTAAATTGATTTTGATAATTGCAATCTTACTGAAGTCATAAAGTTCCTACAAAAACTTGTCGAGTCACCGGATGCTACTAAATTAAATATTGTCTTCACCAAACATATTACCGATGCTCTTATCAAGGCTAGGGAAGAAAAGCTTAAGCTAGAAAATTCTATTCCTAGAAAATTAGAAGATGGATGGGAACCCACTATTAAGATTAAAATAAATGACTTTGATTGTAATGCTTTGTGTGATCTTGGTTCTAGTGTTTCTGTTATGCCTAAAAGTTTCTATGATATGCTCAATTTAAATCCTTCGGAAGAGTGCTATTTAAATGTTCATCTTGCTAATTCTTCTAAAAAGAAACCTTTGGGTAGAGTTGATGACGTCCTTATTGTTGTTAATGATAACTATGTTCCCGTTGACTTTATTGTTATGGACATTGAGTGCAATGCTTCTTGTCCTATTATTTTGGGGAGACCGTTTTTGAGAACCGTTGGTGCCATTATTGATATGAAAGAGGGAAATATAAGATTTTAGTTCCCCCTCAGAAGAGGGATGGAGCACTTCCCTAGAAAGAGAAAAAAGCTTCCTTTTGAATCAATCATAAGGTCAAGCTATGCTCTTGATGTTGCAAAGGCCTCCGAAAAAACTTGATATTTGGCATTGCGCCTAGCTAAAAGGCGTTAAAAAAAAGCGCTTGTTGGGAGGGAACCCATCTTTTACTTTCAGTTTTCTTTTTACTTTTCTTGAGTCTTGAAGTTGTTGCCTCTGTAGAAAATTCATTGTATCTTTTTTATTTTGGTTTTTTGTGCCAAGTTTAGCCTCTAATGCATTGAAAGTGCGAGGTGTTATTTTGCTGTCCAGAAACAGATTTCTATCCTTCACTGTTCGAAAATCCAAAAAATCTCTGAATTTTATATTTTTCTGATATTTTTAGATAGCAAGTCTGATACTTTTATCTATCTTTCGTTAGTTTTTATTTTTCTGATTTGAGTTATAGAAATGCCTCGAAAAATTCGATCTTTACAGACTGTTCAGATTTTGACAGATTCTGCTTTTATTTTCATTCGTCTCTTTACTATCGTTAAATGTGATATTCTAGAGGTGGAGTGCCACATTGAGACTTAGTGAACAGTAGCTAATGCCTAATAAAGTTATTTGCAATTTGTCTTGAGTTGAACACATGTGCATTTTAATTTATGAGCACTAACCCTCTAATCAGTTTAATTATGAGAAATTTTGTGTGAAGGGAGTTTTTATGTTCCAAAGGAGAGGATAATGAAAAAATTGAAGATGGATCAGAGCTAAAGCTTGGGGATGCCCTCATGGAACCCCCTCTGAATATCAAGAACTATCAAGCGTCAAAGCTTGGGGATGCCCAAGGCATCCCCTCTTCTTCATCGACTATCATGAGGTCGTCTTCGTTGAACTAAGTTCTTATCACTTTACATAGTATGTGCTATACTTGGAGCGTCATTTAACTTTAAGTTTTGTTTGTTATTTTGCTGGTCATATGCTTGTTTGATCCTTGCTTTATTTGTGTGGGAGAGAGACACGCTCCGCTTTTTTCATTTGAATACTCCTGTGCTTCGCTTATATTTTGTTGAGTATTCTTAGCTACTGTTTATTTTCTAGTAAGCTCTCGCTTTTAGCTTTTATGTTATTTAGAGCTGCTAGTGGTTGATGTTAAACTCTCTTGTTCTTCACTTATATTAGTTAGAGAGTTGTTTTGGTTGCTTGGTTAATGTGTTAAATCGGTAAAATGCTATGCATGTGGTAGTGGTATGAAGTAGAAAAAAACCTGCATAGTCTTGTAGATCACTATGTGGATAATTTGATACTTTTCAATTGTTTTGAGACATTAAAATAACTAATGGTTAAAATGTGTTGGTTAATGGTGTTAGAGCTGATTAGTGGAGATGTGTTAGTAAAGCGTGGAGCCATACTTTTCTGAAGTAAACAACCTAAGTCTACAATGCTAATGTGTCATGAATTCTGCTCAGTTGAAAATAAGTTCCAAGTGGGTAGTTACTGCAACGGTCGAGGAACCCAACGGGGCACTTGTGTCGCCGCCACGATCCCTCTCGGGGTGTCTCTAACCATTTGTGGAATATTGAAACTGCTAGTTGTTTGCAATATACAAAATGCATTGTGAGTTTTGGTTTTTGGCACTTCCACTTCCATATTTTGCTAGCCTCTTCGGTGCTGCGCAATGCCCTCTCTCACATTGAGATTGGTGCATACTTCGCGAGTACATCCAACTCCGTGGGAGAACTTCATCATGTTCTCCTACACATAAGCCAACTATCTCCCTCAAAACAGCCACCATACCTACCTATCACGGCATTTCCATAGCCGTTCCGAGATACATTGCCATGCAACATCCATCATTACATTACATGACTTGATGTCGTTCTTCATTACCATATAGTTTGCTTGATCATTGAGTTAGTGTGCTACGTGGCTTGCCACATGTTCTACATTTTTTCCACACTACGCTCGATCATGCATATCTCCTTTTATACATCATGTATTATTTTTATGAGTTATGAATACCAAAAAGTGTGATGATCCAATTGTAATATAGAGTGTTGCTCTTACAGTGAGGTATAAAATAAATAAAAAAGAATAAAAGAGCCCAAAGGAGGCCAAATGAGAGAGCATTTAAAAGAGCCAAGGAGGCCACCCAAAATCCAAAAAAATAGAAAAAGAGAGAGGGAGCAACACTACTATCCTTTTTACCACACTTGTGCTAGTAGCACCTACACTTCATTGTAGAGAGTCCTCATGTTGTTTTAGTAGTATAACTAAGTGGGGAACTAATGTTATAGAACTTGGCTTGTATATTCCAAGGATGAGCCTCCACAAGTGAGCTCTAGGTCTTCATGAGCAAGCAAGTTGGATGCACCCCCACTAGTTCCATTGGAGAGCTTTCATACACTTATAGCTCTATGTGCATCCGTTGCATGGCAATCACTACTCCTCGTATAGTGTCAACTACGGGACTTCCTTCTGTCTTGTGGTTACCTTCTCCACTGTTTGAGCTTTTCTTTTTGACCTTCCAAACCTCCATCATTGTTCTCTTTGCCATAACATCTTGGTGCCAAAGCCACTTCTTACTTGCACTAGTTGAGTAGACTTCAAAACAGTTGATTTGTGAAGTAGATGGATTAGGACACTTGACTTGAACTTGGCTATTTTCATAAATGACTAATTAGATGCTTTGAAGAATGATTGATACTTTACATTGGAGACATAATTTGCAATTCTTCTTTCTAAACCTTATGTATGGTTCCATGTCTCCAACGCACTTATTCACGAAAAGTTTTTAGCATTTGTTAGCTAGCGTTTGTTAATCATTGTTTTCTTAATGTCAACTATAGACATTTGTTTTGGATCACCTTATTAACATCATGTGGTTTGCATTACTATCTTGATCAAGATTATGTTGGTTGCATGTCTCATCAAAAATTATTTTGTTATCACTTACCTACTCGAGGACGAGTAGGAGTTAAGCTTGGGGATGTTGATACGTGTCAAACATATCTATAATTTTTGAGTGATCCATGCTAATTTTGTGATGTTGTCACATGTTTCTATTATCATATCACATCATTTTTATGCATTTTGTTGGACTAACCTATTGACAAGATGCCCAGTGCTAGTTCCCTGTTTTTGCTGTTTTTGTGTTTCAGAAATTTACTTCTGCAAATTATTCTCGGAATTGGACCAAAATTTACGGAGATTTTTTTACGCCAAGACGAAGACGGAGACCGAAGGGCGACCTGGGGGGCCACCCAGGGGCCACAGGCGGGTTCCTACCACGTCCCCCTGGACCCGCGGGTGGGGCCCGCCCCTGCCCCTGGGCACCGCCCCGGCCCCCTCCGACGCCTATAAAATCCTAAAAACCCTAAAAACGATGGGGCGGCCATTATTTTCCAGAAAAGTCATCCTGAGGCGCCGTCACCTCAAACCCTAATTCGGGGGTGATTCTGAAGCAAATCCCGGCACCTTGACGAGGGGAGATCGATCCCGGAGGGCTCTTCATCGCCATGCCTTCCTCCGGGATGATTTGTGAGTAGTCCCACTACACCTTGGACCTTGGGTCTGTGGCAGTAGCTAGATGGTAGTCTCTCTCTCTTGTGCTTCATGTCTTATGATCTTGTGAGCTTCCTAACATGATCAAGATCGATTATTGTAATGCTATGTGATGTGTTTGCTGGGATCCGATGGATTATTAAGTTATGATCAGACTGTGCATGATTCTTATATGTTGATTTATGTTCTTGCATGCTCTCTGATGTGCGTAGTTACTTTGGCGAAGTGATTGTGTGTATCTCCAAGAGAGAGTATTTATGCTAGATAGTGGGTTCATGCCCCCTTTCGTTCCTGGGCACAAGTGACAGAAACGTCTAAGGGCGAGGGTGTGCTGTTGCTACTAAGGGTAAACCAGCGGTGTTAAAGTCTATTTTGATATTTAATATTGCTTAATGCAAATGTCTGTTGCTTAATGCAAATGTATGTTGCTTGCAACTTAATACCGATGGGTGACAGACTGGATAGCAATCCCACGGTGGACTTTTTAGACAAAGATGCAGTTGGACTCAACGGTATTTGTTCATTGTCGTGATGCCTACTTAAATATTATCATGTTCTCTTTGTCATAGCTAGATTAAGTTTGTGTTATAATCTTGTCAATTGCCCAGCTGTAATTTGTTTACCCATCATATGAATGTTCTATTTACTTGAGAGACTCCAGTAGTGAACCCATGGCCTCCGGTCCAGCTTTTTACATTGGTTGCAACCTTTATTCATCACTTTTCACCATCATTACTCCTCTGGTCCATTTTCATAATTCATCTATTTCACTATACAATTAACCGCTTTGTTTGCTGCGAGACCGGAAAGATTGACAACCTTTCCGTCATTGGGGGCAAAGTATTTTGGCTGAGTGTGTGCAGGTCCACGTCTGTTGAAGATTAAGCGCCAGAGATCTTCAACATTCACTTTGTTGTTGATTTCAAGGTCCTACTGGTTCGATAAACCTCGGTTCGTTATCGAGGGAAAACTGCTGCTTGCTACATCTCTGCCTTCGTTTGGGGAACCACCCAACTCTTCATCAGTAGCAATCAGTAACGAGATCAAACTAGGTATGGCGACACCGACGATCGAATCTTGGGCAAGTGATATATCATGAGACAAAGGAAATCATATACGGGATTAATTGAATCTCCGACATCATGGTTCAACTGATAAAGAATTTCGTTGAAGTGTAGGAAACAATATGGACATCCCCGGTCCCGCAGCTGGTTATTGATTAGATCATGTCTGCATGTTCTCGAACCCGTAGGGTCACACATTTAACGCTTTGATATAGCTAGGGCTTACATTGATATATTAGATGGTATGAGCGAATGTTGACTCGGAGTCTCGGATGAGATCCTAGATATCATGAGGAGCTCCGGAAGAGTCCGGAGAGAAAGTTTCATATAATGAAAGTGGTTTCCAGTGTTTCAGAAAAGTTCGGGAAAATTCCGACAGGGTGCCGGAAAGTTTCTATAAGGTTCCGGAAGGTTCTAAAGTGGGACCTACCTGACCTCAAGGCCCACATGGACCGAGGGGAGGTGCCGCAGCCCACATGGGCTGGCCGCACCTGGTCCCCAAGGGCCCATGCGGCTAAGGGTTGGGTCCAACCCTAACCCTAAGGGGGCGCCTTGGGGGGCAAGTTACCCCACCTTGGCCGTCGGCCCTAATAGGGATTGGGGTGCACCCCCCAGCCCTTTGACCTATATAAGGAGGGAGTGCGACACATGGCAGGACCCCATAACCCTAGCCGCACCACCTCTCCTGCCTCCTCTCTCTCCCTCGTGTACGGCTTGGCGAAGCCCTGTCCGCGGGAAAGCTCCACCATCTCCACCACCACACCGTCGTGCTGCTGAGATCTAACAAGCCACTTCCTCCTCGCTTGCGGGATCAAGGAGAGGAAGTCTTCATCGAGCTGTACGTGTGGATACCGCGGAGGTGCTGCTCGTGCGGCGCTTCATCAGATTGGATCTCGAGGATAATACATCTCCTCGCGACTAGACAAGTCTAGTTGCGGGGATCGACTAGCCAACCCTTGAAGAACGCGTTTGCTCGTTCTTCGAGGGTAAGAGATTGGATCTCCTCCTCGCTACCTTCGTCTAATAGATCTAGATCCATTGGGTTTCTTCCGTTTGTTTCGTAGGAAATTTTTTGTTTTCTATGCAACGAACCCTTTAGTGGTATCAAAGCCTAGATCTATTTGTAGATGTTGGTGCGATTAAAACACAATGAGTTCTGGGTGTTGATGTTCTTGTTGCTACCTTCCCACATGCACTTTGTATCTTGTGGTGTAGTTCAAAGATCGAGATGTCGCCTAGAGGGGGGGTGAATAGGCGTTTTTGTGAAACTATTACGGATTTGTCTTGAAAGAATGCGGAAATAAACTACTCGTTTAGTTTTCAATCACAAATCCTAAATATGCTAGGTTCAACTAAGTGTACCAACAACTTAAGCTAAACAAGATGAGCACAAGAGATATATCACAAGTGATAGACAATATATATATATAGCTTCAAGCATGAAGGCTATCACAAGAAAGTAAACTCAGGTATAGAGATAGCCGAGGCATGCGGAGACGAAGATGTATCCCGATGTTCCCTTCCACAAAGAAAGGTAGTCACCGTTGGAGAGGTGCGGGACCACGAAGGAACCTGACGTCATGAAGACTCACCTTCTCCTCCAAGCCCCTACACGAAGTAAGGACCCTTTTCCTTATGGTTGGCTTTTCCCCCACTCCGGAGATGGCAAGCTCTACAACCACTTCACAATCCCCACGAAGGGAGAAGACCCGAGCCTCTTCACAATCTTCCATGAAGAGGTCACCGCGGTCACAACCACCAAACCGTCTAGGAGGAACACCCTCCAAGAGTAACGAGCTCACGGGATCTCACTCGAACGAATCAATGTGGAGAGCTCAAAACTATGCAACAAATGCAAAGCAAGAACACAAGAGGTGCTCAAATCCTTCTCTCTCAAATTCCACCAAAACAACAAATTCTAGGGAAGAATAAGAGAGGAAGAACAATGGAGGAGGTCAACAAATGAATCCAATACCTAGATCCAAAGAGTTCCCCTCACTTAGAGAGGGATTTGATTGGTGAAGATGTGGATCTAGACCTCCTCTCTCTTTTCCCTCAAAATCAAGCAAAAATCATGGGAGGGAGCGAGGAGGAAGCAAGCTTTCTTCAAGGGCAACAATGGAGGTGAGAGTATGTGAAAGAGCTAAGAAACCCGTTGGGAAGAAGGCCCCTTTATATCCACTTGAAATTAGCCATTTTAGGCTGAAAACAGCCCGCCGGACCGTCTGGCACAAAATCTGCCGGACGGTCTAGCACCTGTGTACAACACCTGTTCAACGCCAAAAACTGACCTCTAAATGACCTCAAATGAAAAAGTGCAAAATACGAAAGTTGTCGCATTTTAAATACGAAGAACTTTGCTTTTTACGACCTTTTCATCCGAGGTCATATGCGGCCTACAGATTAGAAAAACCGAGCAGGCAGAAGCGAGCAGGCAGAAGCAGACTGAAAACAGAAAAACAGATTTTCCCGACGGCGCCAGATCGTCCGGCAAAAATTGCCAAATAACCGGCAAAGAAACAGAGAACTGCCAGACTGCTGCCGAACTAGTCCGGCACATGTCCGGCAGGACTTTGCCGGCAGACCGTCCGGTGATTTTCCCGTCGGACAGTCCGGCGCCTGAAAAACAGCAAAATCGACTTACCAAAAATGCGATAGCTTTTGCGTCCGAACTCCGTTTTTGATGAACTTGGGCTTGTTTTGAAGCTAACAACAAGCTCTATCTCCTCACACAGAGAAACACCAAATTTAACCAAGTTAGGTTAAAACCAAATGGGAGAAGGTTTGACCTCTCTATAAATGAAGAACCGGTAAAACGTCCAACAACAAAAACGTGATAAGTTTGTCATACAAAATACATTTTTTGTGAACTTGAGTTTGTGATGAAGATGACAACAAGTTCTAAAACCTCACATAGAGAAGAAGAAATAAGAACCGAGAAATACGATGTAAAAAATGAAAATGTTTGAGCTCTCTATGACCAATGCGAACATGCTACTCAATCGAAAGCCCCCCTTGATAGTACGGCTATCAAACCTAGAACCCGGTCTCCCAACAACCACCTTGAGACCGGTAAAATAGAAAACCTGTCAAGGTTATACCTTTGACTTGCGCACTCCACTTGAGCTAGATGATGATGATCATGTCCGCCTCTAGATGGAACACCTTTCTTGATTTCATTTGCTCGGTGAAGACTTGCAAATCGCTCCCCCATACTCCACTATGGAAAACCTTATTAAGAATATCTTCACAAGTCCACACACTAAAATGGTTAACAAGCTTCAAGCATGGATATTCGATATTCTCATCTTGAACTTGTACTTCTCAATCTTGATGACGTCGCCACTTGACGCAATCAACTCATGGGCTATAGAAAATATTCCTATTGATGCAAACCCATGAAAAGATACCTAACCACATATAGAAGCACCAAAAACATACATTATGGGTTAGTTCACAAAGCGCAATTAGAAATAGGTCACCATACCACAAGATCACGTGATCTTGGTTGGTACATCTTCCATGCTTTGTGTGTTGATCACCTTGCACTTAGCCTTGATCAACATATAATCTTCTTCTTTTAGCCTTCACTCCGACATATGGAGTTCAAGCATTGCTTATGGACATATCTACGAGTATAGCTCAATACACACGTTAGTCCTTAGAGATTGTCATTAATTACCAAAACCACACATGGGGGCAACCATGCTCTTTCAATCTCCCCCATTTTGGTAATTGATGACAATCCCTTTTTAGAGGGTATACATTAATTAATTAAGCAACCTTACAAGACAAGCAAGCAAGGATGCAAGAGCATTAACGACAAATGCTTAAGAACCAACCAAAAGCATAAAGCCAAGTGCTTAAGAACTCTCTAAACTTCTCCCCCGTTGGCATCTATTGCCGAAATGGAAGGAAAAATTTAGAAGGCCAATATAATATGATTTCCTCTGAAATGTGTGCTTTTCTCAAGATATGAGTGAAATCAAATGTACATATCCAACGATAAATAGTTAGAGGAAATCAAACTATATTGACGATCCAAAGATTGCAAATAAGATGAAGTCATTCTAAACATCTCCACAAAGGAGATAGGCAATCGAAAAGATCCAAACCGAGAGTTCTAAATAAATAATGGAGAAGGTCCTCAATGTTCATGCACTATTGAGGAGTACACTAATATGGAATCCTCACTCCCCCAAAATCATCTAGAACCCACAACAAGTGCAAGAGTGCATAACACATGAACAAATCATAGCACTTGCACCAAAGATATGGTTGAGCAATAGGAAGGTACCAAATTAAAAGATTCGACATAAGATAGGCCCAACCGAGATACAAAGATGATATTTTTAAAAAGAATATATTGACACGCTTAGGGATACCAATTGGAGACTAAAACCAATTGAGAAAGACAAAAGCTAGTGAGAGCATTTAGCCAATAAAAATCAACATGCTCACCACGG
This sequence comes from Puccinellia tenuiflora, assembly GCA_012064385.1. Lineage (NCBI taxonomy): Eukaryota > Viridiplantae > Streptophyta > Magnoliopsida > Poales > Poaceae > Puccinellia > Puccinellia tenuiflora. The sequence continues at coordinate 692,030 of QRDG01001975.1, forward strand.
CAAGCATGAAATCAAAGATCTTCAATAGTGCATGAGTGCGCGAAGAGCAAATAAAAATAGGACAAGCACTCATGCGACAACTTCCTTTTGAAGCCACCAAAGAATCAAGGATAATAATCAAGGTAACTCACAAGAAATAGGATACCAAAAATAAAAGGTGACCTTTCTCATATGTATAATTTTCTAAGTAGACAAATCATTGATGATATACATCCACAAAGAAGCATGTACATACGAAATGGTTAAAGATAAAGAGAGCAAGGTATCCAATGGGAAGTCATATATACACAAAAAAGAGTATTGCTTGAAAGCATAGCCCATAGCTAAAATTTATTTTATTATATAAAAATGAACTTCAAACACATCAACGACATCACACATATCACTAAGGGAACAAGAGATAGTTGGGATGCTTTGAGATAGGCAACAAGTATCATAGAGGAAGAATACCAATTGAAGGAAAGGTTGTTGAAATTTCATCACAAATATCACAAAGATAAACCAAGTGAAGGCAATAGGCAAACACCACAACCATTGCACATAAAATCTTTCATGTCAAGAAGCAACATACACAAGATTGAATACTATAAAAGTATGCATGAGGTAGATACTTGTTACCGAAATAGCATTGGTGGTGATGACGATGAGAGTTTGTTAACCATAAAAGCTTGACTCCAATAATCACATGGTGAGAACACCTTCCTTATCGATGAGGCAAGCATCCAATGCATCTCCATTGTACCTAAAACAAAGTTCAAGTACAACATGGTTCCCAAACTAATTGGTCCCATAGTAGTTAGATACACTACAATATATAGAACACACTCCACATAAATATGTGCATATAGATATGAAATTGAATTTCATGCACATCTTAGCCGATTTAGGATTTGGTGGAGTATGCCTTATATATTGGATCAAGAAGGACAAGCATGCCATAATGCAAAGACTTCCGAGAACCAAACGAGATACAATTTGGGCAAAATACCAAGTAAACCAAGAGAGCACACCAAAGTGTGACAAGAAATGGTTGTACAAATTATATCAAAATCCAAATCAACACATGATTGAGGACAAATCAAATCAACATATGATTAATTCCAAAACACATCAACACATGAAGTGAGATATCAATAGGAATCAAATCAAAACAACACATGATCGACAAGACACCAATTGAAAATACCAACTAGACGCAAAGATACCAAAAGAAGGATATTACTTGAAATAAATCAAGTAAAGAGAATGACAATAAATAAGGTATCCATGCTCCCACAAGAAATATCAATAGAAACAAATATCTATGGAGGAGATATCAAATTACAATTAATACCAATTGATGGTACCAAAGCAACGCTAAAGAGCAAAGAAGATAATATAGGATACATGATCAAATGACATTTCCAATTTAAGAAGGTAAAACCCAAGACAAGAAATGAGAAAGCAAACTCCCAAAAGAGAGCAAGGTTACAACAAATACACCAAGCACTCTCTACACTTTTCATGATGGCACAAAGCACAAGAAGAAAAAGTTTGTCTTCCATAAACACATAGGAAAGAAATCATATGCCAATTGAAAGGATCACATATCAATTGATAAGATAATGTTCTAAATAATAAAGGAAAGCTCCCCAAAGATTCGTGCATTATATTGAGATTTGCATTTGAATACAAAATGCACACAAAAGGGATCATTACTTTCCATATGTTATTTACAACACTAAACGAGATCAATATGAAAAGATGATCCACACAACAAGCAAGGAAGACAATGGGAGTAAAAAATAAACACTTGGCAAGACATAAAGCAAATAAAGGCAAGAGCCAAACGTGAGGATAATCAAACACAATATTCTACCACAAACATGAATATCCATTGTCCAAGAACAATGAGTAAAAGGAGTTAATTTCTTGGTGGTAAAGATATTCAAGATTATACTCACAAGATAAAACATATGGCCAAGATAAGAATTAAGACACCATATTTTAATAAAATTTGTTGGTAGTTCCAAACATTCAAACCAAAAAGCAAGGCCATGGTTAGAATAATATGAAACAAATGGTTTCTCAAATAATATGTGGAGACACATATTTGGGAAAACCCACACTAAGCAAATTCACACAAACAAGATCCAAAAGATAACCAAAAAGAAAATTGGAACTTGTTGGAGCTAACATGCCACATATGAACAAGATAATTTACAATATCAATTCTAAGTGGAAAAACCTCAGATTTTCACAATTTTTAGGATTGTAATATGCACATAGCTTATTACTCCCCCATAATGTGATAATCCATTATTTCTTAAACAAGAGGCAAATAAACACAGACTAGAGAAATTAATGGACATTATAGAATTTGAATTTCTCACATGAGCATGACATACCACATAGAGACTAGATTATCTTGATATATCAACACTAAGTGGTAGCCCTCTTATCTACACATTTTTAGGATTATGAAGTGCCAAGGCACATCACTCCCCCAAAATGGGATAGTCCATTAATCTCTCAAAAGAGCCAACTAAGATACAAACAATATGCAATATATAAAGGCTCAATACAAACTCACACGTACGTGGTGTGCAAACCAACATACACATACTGAATTACTCAAGATAAGTAAGTAGAGAGCACAACATATACAAACACATGAAAGGAACCAAACCAACACATGCAAAGGGGCAAGCAACTTTCATTGTATATATATGGTTTAAATACTAGTTACCGCAAGAAGGAACATTGGATATGAGATATAGACATTATAATCCAAATGACTTGGCTTGAGCAAATATAATTGATGAAGGTTCCTTAATTCTTCATGATATAGCCAAGTCTCCAATGCCCCACCAACACCTATTGATCAAGTTTAAGCTTGTTGGTCCCCAACCAAGTTGGGTCCTAAGACGTTATTCACAATAGGCTTGACAACCCAAATGGTTCTTTTCTTGACACCACTTTGAGTACCAACATATTTGGCAAAAACATTGCCAACCTTGTCCTTTCTAAGAGAATAGATATCATCAATTATAATAGGGTTGGATAAGATACCATTTTGTGCATGAAGAAGCAAGGTGCCCCTTGCTCTTGTTCTTTGATATCTTGACTTGGGAAACGTTAGCTTCAGACCTCTTGGTAAGTGGCCTTTCTTCAACTTGAGGTTGGACTTGATCTTGTACTTGTGGCTGCTTCCCAAGTTGCTTCTCACTCAAGTGCTTCTTCTTCAATGTGCAAGATCTAACATGTACGCCCCGGGATCGGTACTATGTAGACTTGAGCGATTCCCGCCAAATCCGCATAATAACGATCCTAGGACGCCCACCAGGCATAACGTGCACGTCGCAACACACACGTTATGCGGGTGGAATTGTGATGATCATTACAATACTTCTTGATGGAACCCACAAAAGAACATATATACAACGACTCACCGAGTCAAGAGTACAAAGATACATTACAAAGATCCAAATAATAACGGAAGCGAAATAGTGACCGGCTACGGACAAGATACAAATTGGACTAAGAGTCCTGAAGATAAACGAAGGCACCATAACCTTGCCCAGGCCAAGCCGGAGGGATTCCCAAGCTAACGTCGTCAAACTTCAAACCTGTCGGCTGCATTGGAATAGCAGCCCCAAAGGGTTCAGTACTAGTAGAAGTACTGGCAAGGAATACTCACAAGATATCAAAACTTGAATTCCGGGGAAAGAGGGTTAGCGATTGAAGCAGCGGCAAGCAGCACTAAAAACTTATAGAGACACGCTACAACTTCCGTCTAATTAGAATAAGGAAAGAGAGCGCATACTCGACTAAACTATTCTAATCACCAAACAAAACCCGCCCTAAGACAACTCCATCGTATCAGAAACCCACGAGGAAGAAGTCCGGGCACTCACACGTTGATCATGTTTTAAGCAGGTTTATTATTCGAGTAAGTCTATTTACTAAGAAAATTTACTATTTAAAAGCTACGATGATATCTATGATCTTTTTAACCAGCACATTACCCAAGTCGTCCATAACCGCGGACACGGCTTTTCGAAAAGATTTAACCCTGCTGGGGTGCTCAAATGTAACCATACACGTTCGATCAATCACATTCCACAGAGGCATTTAGGTATCTCAACACGACCTTCCCCATCACTACTACATTGGATAGAGAGCCACATATCTGAGACTGATCCACGTCGGGAGCCCGGCCGAAACTGCTTTGCGGGCCCAAAAGTTGCGAGAACGGCTTCGGGAGGATAACACTCATACGATTGCTCCTCCTTCCACATGCGGTAAACGCCCAGTCCGCAAACCTATATGCTCCCCCCATAGTTGTAACCTCTCATCTTCAACATGCATCGTGCGTATGCTCCAAATGGTAAACACCCGAACTACTTTGTGGCTCTCTACACAATATAGCAGATCCGGTACTAAGTTGCGGGGGGTTCCATAAGTCTTCCCACGTGTGGGTAGGGCGCTCATTCTTGGATAAGCGGAAAAGAACGGTTTTTCCTAGGCGATACTTGCAGAACAAATCACCATATTTGGCCTTCCGCCGGTGCCTTATCTTTATTATAATAACAATTATACCCACATAGAATGTCTTCAATTAATTAAGCTATACCGACTAGGCATCAGCAGTGTATGAGATAAACCACAATCAACTCCTAAGCATGCACTACAACTCGCAAGGCTAACAAACAACAGGTTAAAAGAATGTGGGGGGGGGGGGGGNCTCGGTGAAAGGCGCGTCTGGAGGTGTCTCCTAAGAACCGAACAGGCGCTTGTTGCAATTGGGTTTCTCCGTGGGACCAGTCGGAGCGTCTGTAGCACCAAGGGGTTCGAAGAGTCCTTCATTGTCATACGCACCAGTGTTGAGGAAGTGACTGATGTTGACGTTGTCATCCTCCATATCATCGAACGGATCATGTGCCATCTGCTCAGGATCAGGCGTCACAACACGCGACGGCGGTAGCGGTGCGGCGGTCTTGTCCTGGCTTGGTGCCGACGCTAGTTGTGGCGTTGTCAGTGGCTTGGCGTCCACACGAATCTGGCTCTTTGGCCATTCCATGGGCTAGTTGTAGCAATCTTTGAGGAGCATATCGTCATCGCCTCCACGGGGAATAATGGGAGGTTCCAAGTTGTCGCAGCCCGGGAGCGTCCGAAGAAGTGCAACCCTATACACGTCGTCAGACATCGGCACTGAGTGCATCATGCGGTTTCCCGGGTTAACGATTATACCCTTGGCCACATCCTTCAACTCGCCGTTCATGTAATGTAGAAGAGTGCATCCTGTGCCATCCTACGAAAAGATGTAGGACGTCAGAGAGGCCACTCAAACGCAAGGAGATGAAGTCATTGGTCGAGCCTCTGATGCTTAGTTACCGTGATGGCGTCGAGCTCGGCTAATGTCGAGGGACCGCCGACGGCGGGCGTGCAAGTGACGGAGGTGTTGCTTGCTGGCGTGGTGCCGGCCGGCGAAATCTCCCTACCGCGTGCATTAAGCTCCGGCGCCGCATTGTTGGCATGCGGAGTCAACAATTCGTCCGACGCGGTCTTCGAGTTGCTCTCGACAATGCTAGGAATCGGGGGCGGCCCAACTCGACCACCAGCGTTCTACTCCCCCAACCCTTCCAACAAGGAAGGAAGGAGGGCCTGGATGCCCTCTGCCACTTGGGTTTTCACAATCTGCGGAATGCTATCGACTTTTTGTTGGAGCACATCAACCTGCGCCACTTTTATCTTGAGTGCCTCAAAGTCATGCATTTTATCCTCGTTCATTCTCTCCTTCCGATCCTTTCTCCTATGCGGGGCCACCTTATCGTAGTACTCCCCCAATTTCTTTCTCAAGCCATAGTCGGTCACACGGCCGGCTGACGTCAGCGGCTTCTCCTTTGGCCTCCCCTTCAACACGTTAATCACCCTGTTCAAAGGGTTATCCCACGGGCCGGCCGACCCCTGGGATGAGGAGCTCTGAGATCCCGCACTAGCGATTTCAGTTTCCTACACAAGTAACGCAAACCAATTAAAAATTTGTCTTTATTAATTAGAATGCTATCGAATTGATGATCGTATGAAGCTAATTAAGCTGTTGTATTCCTTACTAGTAAACGCTCAAGTTCCTTCACCTTCGGATCCGTGGTAAGATCCTTGGTTGTGGGGTCAGTACGGTACTGGGACCTGATCAAGTTCCGAGTCTGCTCATTGGGGAATTTGTCGAAGGGGTTAGGTAGGCCCTGGCGCTCACAGTCGGCGTCCTCCTTAGCCCAAATGGGCTTCTTAACTCTGTAACCGCGCTTCCGAGATTGTGGTTACCTATGTTCTTCTTCCGCTGATCCAGCCCCCACTTACTCATGGCCTTGCCTGCAGCGCTCTCGCACCAGGCCTTGAACTCCAGGTAGCTATCTTCGGTGAGCGTCGGATTTTTCTTGTGGATCTCCTCGAAACTGATACCTTTGTCAATTAGTTTCTTCACCCGGTTCCTCCAACTGGCTAGGGCGGTGCTCATCGTTGTGAGGGCGGCTTTGTTTACTGGATTCCCAGGGTACTCATTGGTGTTGTAATCTAGGTCGTTCGAGAGTTTCGGGAATTTATATCGTGTGTGCAGCTTCGTGAAGAGGGCTTCGCGCAAATGCCCTCAGTCACAGTGTGTTAGGTCCCCAGTGGTGATCGGGAGTGTCTCCCGGACGATGCACCCGATTTGAAGTCCGTACCCTTTGACAAGGTAACCCGGTTCCTCGGGAACCCTCTTGGGGCTCACTTGGGTAAACTCTTGCCGCTTGGGGAGGAGCTTGTTCTGATCCCATGCCTTCCTTGCCCTCTTCGGTTGGCTACCATCTGTCCGTTCCCCGGCTTCATCAGTGGTGTCCTCGGCGGCCCTACCGGTGGTGTTGCTGGCTCCGGTGTCGTACTCCACCTCCTCGTCGCACTCCATATCCTCATCGTCGTCCTGGTTGCCCTGATCATCACCTTCTACTTCCTCCAACCACTCCTGGGACAGCTCCCAGAATGGCTTAGAAGGGCCGCCACCGTCATTGTCGAGTCCAGTCGACATGTCCACACTAAATTAAAGAATATAAGTAAAATTCATTTAATTTAATTATTTAAGTAACACTATTTAAGTACAATTCACTAGAGAATTTTAAACTCATAAAAAATATGGGCACTCAAATATGTCCTCTTTTTAGCAGAAGTCATACCAATATTCACATAAACTTTTGGCATGACCTTTGCTAAAAAGAGGACATATAGAGTACCCAAAATTTGCCGGAACGTAAGTTAATCGACGTTCCGGCAATCTCAAGGGCCTCGTGGGTACCTGCAAACATTCATAAATATATCTCTCAAGAATTCAAACCCCGGCCGGCATCTTCGACCGGCAACATACACATATTCAAATTCATCAACATATTCAAATTCATCAACATACACATATCTCCAGCCGGCAAGTACCTGAATATACACATATTCAGATTCATCAACATACACATATTCAAATTCATCAACATACACATATCTCCGGCCGGCAAGTACCTGAATATACACTACATATATTTTTTTTGCCATTCCTAGATTAGAGATACCATTGCTTTCAACCAACATATTTTTTACCATTGCTTTCAGCCAACATATATAATTATTTTTGCCACAGCAAGACCCTAACCCTATAAATACTACATAGCAGCAAGACCCTAACCCTAGATTAGTGAACACAAAATTGTGCCAACACGAGCACAATTCTGCAAATCGAGTACCCTAACCCTAGATTAGTTGCTAAATCTGAAAGGCAAGCTTTCATTAATAGCAGAGGACAATCAAACTATTGGTTTCATTTCCATGCCCATAGTCACTCAACTAAATCATTCAGTAGTTGGCGATGAAACTGTTTGTCACAAACAGTGTGCGATGTGCGGAAGTGAGCGAACTCGGTCATGCCCCATCATCCGGCTCGTCAAGAGGTGAAACTTGATCAAATAAAAATTTATCATCACACTCACTCTCTACGATCATGTTGTGCATGACGACATAAAATTATACTTCAGCCAAAAGGTCTGAACATGCGTGTAAACCTTGTTATTGATTAAATAAAGTGGCATGAAGTTCTAAAAAATAAAATTGTTATTGATTAAATGGATTAAGGGTGCTAGGTTGGAATCTACGAATAGAAATAGGAAATCCAGTAGAAAGGAAGCTGCTGGCTAGTGGTTGGAGTAAGTGGATGAACAGATTGTTGCCTGGCCTACAAGCTACGCTACGATTTTAATCTACGGATTAGCTCATGTGTGCTTAATTAATTACTCAAGAAGTGTGCAGTGCAGACATACAGTACGGACGACGAGCTTCACGGACGCGGGCGGGCGGAGCGGCGGAGGGCGGGGCGACGGACGACGAGCTTGACGAAGGGAGGGGAAGAAGAGAAAGGGGATTGAACGCGCGACAGGCTGGCCACTTACTTACCCTAACCCTCCCTTACCCGTGGCACGCAATATCGTTATCATCACAAATGATTTCTCTACTCACCATGTCATTACCTTGTGACAAGTCACATATTGGTGAAGTGGATGGCATTGAATAATCTTCACAACCGGTGGTGGAAGGAACTTGGGGCTCTTCATAATGTGAAGATGAAGAGATAATCATCCCCAAATGAATTGGACCCACCATATATTTCTTCAAGCTTGGTCCACTTCTCATCCGACAACTCACAATCCGACATCATCAAAAATGCTGAAATTTCTGTACTCAAGGAATGTTGAAACTCGTAAGATACTTGATTATCTAGATCTAAGTTTTTCTCGTCCTCTAATGAAAGATTTTGAAAATCCTTCGGAAGAGAAAAACCTACATCTAGAAATCGCTCTATGTGCGGACTCATAGTACAAAACTTACAAAGCATGCGATTTCTCCAAGAGATATAATTTGTGCCATCAAAACATAAAGTGTCATCATGCACTATACCACTAGCCGACATCTTTTTGCTCTAGGCGGTGAAGCCTAAAACAAGAGAGACCTTGCTCTGATACCAATTGAAGGATCGAGATGTCGCCTAGAGAGGGGGTGAATAGGCGTTTTTACAAAACTATTACGGATTTGGCTTGAAAGAATACGGAAATAAACTACTCGTTTAGTTTTCAATCACAAATCCTAAATATGCTAGGTTCAACTAAGTGCACCAACAACTTAAGCTAAACAAGATGAGCATAAGAGATATATCACAAGTGATAGACAATATATATAGCTTCAAGCACGAAGGCTATCACAAGAAAGTAAACTCGGGTATAGAGATAACCGAGTCACGCGGAGACGAAGATGTATCCCAATGTTCCCTTCCACAAAGAAAGGTAGTCACCGTTGGAGAGGTGCGGGACCACGAAGGAACCCGACGTCACGAAGACTCACCTTCTTCTCCAAGCCCCTACACGAAGTAAGGACCCTTTTCCTTATGGTTAGCTTTTCCCCCACTCCGGAGATGGCAAGCTACACAACCACTTCACAATACCCACAAAGGGAGAAGACCCGAGCCTCTTCACAATCTTCCACGAAGAGGTCACCGCAGTCACAACCACCAAACCGCCTAGGAGGAACACCCTCCAAGAGTAACAAACTCACGGGATCTCACTCGAACGAATCAATGTGGAGAGGTCAAAACTATGCAACAAATGCAAAGCAAGAACACAAGAGATACTCAAATCCTTCTCTCTCAAATTCCACCAAAGCAACAAATGCTAGGGAAGAATAAGAGAGGAAGAACAATGGAGGAGGTCAACAAATGACTCCAAGATCTAGATCCAAAGAGTTCCCCTTACTTAGAGAGGGATTTAATTGGTGGAGATGTGGATCTCGATCTCCTCTCTCTTTTCGCTTAAAATCAAGCAAGAATCTTGGGAGGGAGTGAGGAGGAAGCAAGCTTTCTTTAAGGGCAACAATGGAGGTGAGAGGATGTGAAAGAGCTAAGAAACCCGTTGGGAAGAAGGCCCCTTTATATCCACAAAATTTGCCGGACGGTCTGGCACCTGTGTACAGCCCCTGTTCAACACCGAAAACTGACCTCTAAATGACCTCAAATTAAAAAGTGCAAAACACGAAAGTTGTACGCATTTTAAATACGAAGAACTTTGCTTTTTACGACCTTTTCATCCGAGGTCATATGCGGCCTACAGATTAGAAAAACCAAGCAGGCAGAAGCAAAACAGAACTGAAAACAGAAAAACAGATTTTTCCGACGGAGAGCTGCCAGACTGCTGCCGGACTAGTCCGGCACATGTCCGGCAGGACAGTGCCGGCAGACCGTCCGGCGATTTTCCCGTCGGACAGTCCGGCGCCAGAAAAACAGCAAAATCGACTTACCAAAAACGCGATAACTTTTACGTCCGAACTCCGTTTTTTGATGAACTTTGGCTTGTTTTGAAGCTAACAACAAGCTCTATCTCCTCATTTTTTTGTTGTTTTCCATTAAGCCTAACTAGTGAAATAAAAACAAGAAACAAAAAGATTTAATTGTAAGATCTAAAGAAGATACCTTCAAACGCTCACTTCCCCGGCAACGGCGCCAGAAATTAGCTTAGTTGCCGGTGGATGTGAGTGTCGTTTACCTTACCTCCCCGGCAACGGCGCCAGAAATTATCTTGATGTCTACTACACGCTTCTATTCTTGTAGACTTGTTGGGCCTCCAAGCGCAGAGGTTTGTAGGACAGCGACAAATTTCCCTTAAGTGAGTAACCCAAGGTTTATTGAATCCACGGGAGGTAGAGGTCAAAGATATCCCTCTCAAGCAACCCTGCAATTAAGATACAAGAAGTCACTTGTGTCCCCAACACACCTAATACAATTGTCAGTTGTATAGGTGCACTAGTTCGGCGAAGAGATGGTAAAATGCAAGTGATATGGATGGTAAAAGGTGATTTTATAATTCTGTAATAAAAATGACAGCAAGCAAACAAGTGACAAAAGTGACTAAAAATGGTGTATCAATGCTTGGAAACAAGGCCTAGGCTTCATACTTTCACTAGTGACTACTCTCAACATCATTAACATAATTAAACACAATAATTGTTTCACAAAAACACATACATGGTAGACGTTACTCGGAGATCATTCTTTCGTGGATCAAATAAGATGAGAATTGCGTAGGGTTACGAAAAGCACACCTTAAAGTTCGTATTCCACATCTATGGACATTTCATGCTGTCACTATCCGCATCTAAAGATAGTACTAACAAACACCACAACATATTTCTTGAATAGTCTCTTTCTTCAATAACACAAGCATCAAGAAACCTAATGATCTATTCAATACAACAATAATAAAGAACAAACTCGTGATGAAGATCCTTCCAATCTATTATCCATAGAGTCACACACGCCACCCACATTGTCACCGAAATACCGTGATCACAACGGTGACTCCGGAAATTGTACTAAATAAAATCACTTGAGCAAAATCATATCCATTACACATAGGGAAACATCATGTATTCAACTATACTAACAAAGCTCATGATCACAACGAAGATCACATCATGTGAGAGAGAGATAACCACATAGCTACTTGTATAAGCCTCAGCCCCGGTGAGGGACTACTCCCTCCTCATCGCGGGAAGCAGCGATGTCGATGGAGATGGCTCCGGCGGTCGATCCCCGTCCCAGCAGGGTGCCGGAACAGGACCCTCTGAAACCCCGAAACTTGTCGGCAATGGCGGCGGAGCTCTGTTGCGTATTTGGGAAAATCCTTCGGGGGTTAGGGTTTTTGCGTCAGCTTTGATTTCATAGGCGTCGGAGGCAGCCGAGGGGTGCCCCACAGGGCAGGGGCGGGTCCCACCCGCGGGTGGGCCCTAGGCCGCGGCAGGGGGCTGCCCCTGGCCTATGTGGGTCCCCTGGAGTCGCCCTTCTGGCCCCCTTCCTCATTTCTTCAATAAAAAATCTCCGTAAATTTTCGTCCAATTCCGAGGATATTTCCAGAAATAACTTTCTGCAACAAAAACAGCACAAAAACAGGGAACTGGCACTGGGCATCTTGTCAATAGGTTAGTCTGATAAAATGCATAAAAATGATATAATTGATAGCAAAAACATGTGACAATATCACAAAACTAGCATGGATCACTCAAAAATTATAGATACGTTTGAGACGTATCAGACAACAAGTTCTGAAACCTCACATAGAGAAGAACAAATAAGAACCAAGAAATACGATGTCAAGAATGCAAAGATTTGAGCTCTCTATGACCGATGCGAACAAGCTACTCACCCGAAAGCCCCCCTTGATAGTACGGCTATCAAACCTATAACCCGGTCTCCCAACAACCACCTTGAGACCGGTAAAATAGAAAACATATCAAGGTTTCATGATACGGATTAACGTGATCCAATAGAGTTTTTGGCCCAACTTTCACGGCGAACCAAGAACAGCAAAGATAACTTCGATCGTTGAGCATATTTGATCTACTCCACGACACGCACAACAGATCCTTACGAATCAACAAGCAAAACAAACGATATTGGTGTCCCCCGACATGGGGCCTTTTCCTGTATATTCTCAACTCGAAAATTCAACTCCCCTACAATGGTGCACAACCCCCGGCTATTTATAATGGTATAGCCGACTCTCCTAACTTGACTCTCAAGCAAAACGAAAATAGAAAAATTAAAACAACTTGACTCGGACCCACCTTTTATAGGTGTGCCACCATCATCAACACACTGCTAGGTGGTCCCCAACCGGACTCTTTCAAACATATGATGCACCATGTTCCAAGAAACTTGCCGATAACATCTTTGGGCTTCTCCTTGCGCGGCAGGAATATAAACATGATACTCCTCTTGATAGCGTGAGACATAGCAAAATCATGAGTAGCAAAATATGCACCATCAAGCTTAGGAGGCGCCATATCATCCTCCCCCCTTCAGGCGAAACCATCCTCGGTTTCGAGTCGTCTTCTGCAGCAACATCGTCATAAACAGGCTGAACATCGACCACATGGACGTCAACATTATGATCTACATTAACAACAGGAATTGCAGCAGCATCGGCCACAACTGTAGACTAAATCGGCGCAAGAACAAGTGCAGCCCGATCAGCCACTACATGGTTTGCAGCAGCTTCGGCTTCCCTCTTCTTTGCCTCTTTGAGCTCTCTAAGCTTTTCATCGGCCTCCTTCTTATTCTGCAATCTTTCATCTCTCCAAGCCTTGTACGTCATTGTATTCATGGTCAGCAAATTATATTCCGTTTTTTCCCAAGTGACAGTATACTTATAGGTGATATAATGGCTATCCATGAAGTAGACTGCACCGTGCGCGCTGCACCATGGCCTTCCAAGAAGTAGATGACACGAGACAATATGCGCCGGAATCAGATTGCACAAAATTTCATATGATATTTTGACCAAAAAGAATTGGACCTTGGTCTGGTGTGTAATGGTGAGTTTGTCCCGTCCCCAATGCAGTATGTAAGGATGCGGATGGGGCATCGTTGGCAGCTTCAACTTCTCCACAATCTCGATACTTGCAGCATTAATTGAATTCCAGTGATCAATGATTAAGGCACATGCTCTGTCCTGTACAATCACCTTAGTATGAAATAAACTGATGCTATAACCTTCCTCCTCAAAACAAAATCGGGTGGAAACGAAAGTCATCACGATAGAGTAAACAGGCGTTGACAGCAGAATATCTCACTCCAATTATTTCTTACGTAGGAAGGCAGAGCTATCCGAATTAAAAATTTAGCTGTGCTTTCGTTTGCGATGATCGGAGGCAAATAGCAAAACTAGTCTCCTAGTAGTACTACGTACCTTGCTCCAATTCCAAACAGAACGACCAGCAGCTCACATGTAAATCCTCTACACTTCTTTATTTATCAGATCCGCGGCAGTAGTCAATCGGTCAATGAGAACCGATGCAAACAATTCCCTTCACGCTGCACCAAAATAACCAATTGAACCAGCCTTATCTGATCGGTGCTCACACCTTTTCCTGGACCTCGTCGCGCGGAAGGAAGCGCCGCGCCATGGGACTTGCACGAGGATCGATCGATGGACTTGCACAAAGATCGACTGGATCAATCGTAACTGACGTGGACTCCTCTCCGGAAGACTCCAAACAGATCACGACTTGGATTAGGAGTCCTAATGTTAGCAGATCGATCTCGAGTTTCAGCAAATCTTCACGTAACAGCAAACCTGTCAGCAGCCCGCGTGTACCTGCTACTCGAACTCCTGATGGGCCTACTGGCAGGCCCATCCATCTCAAGAGAAGGCCGGACCGGCTTGCTAGCTGAGTACGGCAGCCATGCCTGTAATCTTCTTATACCTGTTTCCTGTGTAGCGATGAACTTGGGAAGGAAGAAACGGCCATTGGCCAGGATAGGATAGCGAGGCATGGACAAATGTGTGGGAGGTTGGGAGGAACGATAGATCTCAGCAATTCCGCGAGATCCATTTGATTCATCCCTAGTGATTCTTCTGTTAAATCCAAATTACTTCTCCAGTTCCTTGCATCTTACAACTGGTATCAGAGCTACAGATCCTGGATCTTCCGCAACACAACCACGACACCAGGCACCGGGAGCAGAGGCGATTGAAGGCCATGGACGAACTCAGTTCCGAGGGGCGCGTCCTCTATGACCTCCTCAAGGGGGCCATCGTCGACGACGTCGAGAAGCGGGTCCGCGACCAGAAGGACGCCATGGTGGGAGCCGTGAAGAAGATGTTCGCGGAGAATTCAGCCCAACTTGCCAAGCTCACGGAGAAGGTGGATTCCGTCAGGGACGAGCTCGGCCTCTAGATCGGCCAAATCCGGCTGGATCTGGACAAGGGAAGCCGCCCGGAGGAAGCGGAACCGGGAGGAAATTTTTCATCCCCAACGAAAAGGGCCAAGGAAGGGGGCGCCTTCATTCCGTCCGTTCAAGCGAACAAGGAAACCGGCAGCGCATCGGCGCCATCTCCACCGACTGGTTCCGGGTTCCGTGGCAAGGCGCATGCCGCCTATGTACCGCCACCCATACGAGGTACTCGCGATCCAAACCCCTTCCGTACTAATCGTTCAGCTCCGGCTTCCCCAACTTATGAGAATACTGAGCAATTTTCTCCTAGACCCCGTGTGGAATTGCCGAAATTCGACGGTACCAATCCTCGGTTGTGGGAAACACGCTGTGAGGAGTACTTCCAGATGTGGAACACACCACCAGAGAAATGGATTACCTATGCAGCTGGACAGTTTGAAGGACCAGCCGGTCGTTGGCTGGAATCTGCGCAGCGGCATATTCCAAGAGCTACATGGGAGCAGTTCTGTACTCTGCTGCAGACCAGGTTTGGAAGGAATCAACATCAAATTCTCATTAGAAGGATGTTCCATATCTGCCAGACCACTACTGTGGAAGATTATGTGGAAAGGTTTTCCCAATTATATGATCAGCTGACTACGTACGAAGGAGCACCTGAAATACTGCACTACATTACTCGCTTCATTGATACACTGAAGCCAGCTGTTCGTATGGTGGTTGCCATTCAGAAGCCGAAGGACTTGGACACTGCTTATGAGCTTGCACTGTTGCATGAGGAATTGGGGGATAATTCAGCCTATTCTCAACCAAGTCAAGGGGTTCGACGGGCCACGGCATTACCCCTTCCAACACCACCTACTCTGACACGCAGCCGGGTTGTGGAGGAAAAGAAGCCACCGGATACAACAAGGGCAATGCCTGTAGAAGATAAATGGACGGCTCTGCGGAATTATAGGAAGGCCAGAGGACTCTGTTATGTCTGTGGGGAAAAGTGGGCGCGTGATCACCAATGCAAGCCAGCGGTGTAGTTACACTTTGTGCGGGAATTGATTGATCATCTGCAGTCTGGTTCCTCGGAAGGATTTGTTGGCGAGGGGGAATCCCAGCACCATCTCATGAACATAACAGTTTCAGCTGTAGCCGCCGGAAGGGTGACTGATGCACCAACATTGCAGTTGCTGTTACAGA
The DNA here is from genome assembly GCA_012064385.1 of Puccinellia tenuiflora. Taxonomy (NCBI): domain Eukaryota; kingdom Viridiplantae; phylum Streptophyta; class Magnoliopsida; order Poales; family Poaceae; genus Puccinellia; species Puccinellia tenuiflora. Next base: position 707,991 of record QRDG01001975.1, read on the forward strand.
TTGGTTAGTTTTCTTGGTGGACTCGGGCAGTACTAATTCCTTCCTGGATGCCAAACATAGTGAGTGGTTTTCTGGAATTCAGCACTGCCTGCCTGTGACTATCCAAGTAGCTGGTGGGGCTACTATTTACAGTAACAAGTGGGTTCCCCAATGCCAGTGGGAATGTGATGGTCATGTGTTCCACACAGACCTACGCATCTTGCAATTGGGAGCTTATGATGGTATTTTGGGGCTTGATTGGTTGGTGCAGCATAGCCCTATGCACATCCATTGGACACAGAAATGGATCTCCTTCTTCAGAGATGGAAAACAAGTGGTGTTGCAGGGTGTTCCACCTGATAATAGTAAAGTGACAGTGGTGGAAGTATCTGCTCTCCTTTCTGCTGAGGATATACCAATTTCAGAGGAATTCAAACCCCATACTGGACAAATATGCAGAGGTATTCTCTTCTCCTTCTGGACTACCACCAAGAAGGCAGTGTGATCACAAGATCCCTTTGGTTCCAGGGGCCAGACCTGTTTCAATTAGACCATATCGTGTGGATCCAAAGTTGAAGGATGAAATTGAGTCCCAGGTTGCTGAACTTCTTAAAAATGGTATGATCAAACTGAGCAATAGCCCTTTTTCTTCCCCTGTTATCTTGGTTAAAAAGGGAGATGGCACTTGGAGATTGGTGGTTGATATAGGTACCTTAATGCTCTCACTTTGAAAGGAAAATTTCCCATCCCAGTTATCGATGAGCTGTTAGATGTGCTAGCTGGAGCCTGTTGGTTCACTAAGTTGGATTTGAGGGCAGGTTATCATCAGATCAGACTAGGTCCTAGAGAAGAATTCAAAACTGCCTTCCAAACACACAACGGGCATTACGAATTCAATGTGATGGCATTTGGGTTAACTGGAGCACCTGCAACCTTCCAAGGGGCCATGAACAAAACCTTGGCACCTGTCCTCAGGAAGAGTGCTTTGGTTTTCTTTGATGATATCTTAATTTATAGCAAAACCTTGGAGGAGCACAAGCAACATGTGGAGCAAGTGTTGCAGTTACTTGAGCAGAATTAGTGGAAGGTGAAAATATCCAAGTGTGCTTTCGGCCAACAGAAAATATCATATCTAGGGCATGTCATCAATGGGCAAGGAGTTTCTACGGATCCCAGCAAAATTGAAGCTGTGGTACAGTGGCCTAGACCCAAGAATGTCAAGGATGTCAGGGGAATTCTGGGGGTCACTGGTTACTGCAGGAAATACATGAGGAACTATGGTATCATTGCAAAACCTCTGACTGATTTACTCAAGAAAGGGAAGTTGTTTGTGTGGACTGATGAAACTGAGACAGCTTTTATTACTCTAAAGAAGGCTTTAACCAGTGCACCAGTTCTTGCTCTGCCAGATTTTAGCAAAACTTTTGTTATCGAAACAGATGCTTCTGATGTGGGGATAGGAGCCGTGTTAATGCAAGATGGGCATCCCTTAGCGTTTGTAAGCAAGGCATTGGGTCCCAGAAACAAAACACTTTCTGTGTATGAGAAGGAGTACTTGGCAATATTGTTGGCTATTGAACAATGGAGACCGTATTTGCATGCCCAAGAGTTCATTATCAGGTCAGACCAGAAAAGCTTTGCCCATTTAAATGACCAACGGTTACATACAGAGTGGCAGCCCAAGGCTCTCACCAAAATGATGGGGCTCACTTACAAGGTGGTGTATAAGAAGGGTTCCACAAATTCTGCAGCTGATGCTTTATCCCGCAGACCTCTTGTTGGTGAACATATTCTAGCAATATCCAGTGCTTCTCCAACTTGGCTGGAAGATGTGGTGAAAAGTTACCTTGATGATTCTAAGACACAGTTCTTGCTCACTCAGTTGGCTCTGCGTCCAGATTCAGTCCCCAATTTCAAACTGCAGAATGGCGTGCTCAAGTTTAAGAATTGTATCTGGTTGGGCAATTGGCCTGAATTACATGCTCGAATTTTCCGAGCCTTCCATGAGTCTCCTATGGGGGGGCATTTAGGGTTCCCTGTGACCTACAGGAGGGTGCATTCTCTGTTTCGTTGGACTGGGATGAAGACATTCTTGAAATCAGCTGTTCAATCTTGCCAGGTATGTCAGCAAGCTAAACCTGAGAGAGTTGCTTATCCTGGGTTATTGTCCCCTTTGCCAGTTCCTGACCGAGCTTTGGCTACTGTTACTATGGATTTTATTAGTGGATTGCCTACTTCAGGTCAGTTCAACTGCATTCTGGCGGTGATTGATAAATTCACCAAGTATGGCCATTTTATCCCATTAAAGCACCCTTTCAATGCTCAGAAGGTGGCAGAACTTTTCCTGGACAATGTTTTCAAGTTGCATAGCATGCCTCAGGTTATTGTCTCTGACAGGGATCCTATCTTTACCAGTGCCTTTTGGCAAGTGTTGTTCAAACAGACAGGAGTTCAGTTGAAGATGAGCTCGGCCTATCACCCTGAAACGGATGGGCAAACTGAGCGTGTGAATCAGCAGGTGGAATGTTACATCAGATGCTTTATCAGTGCTAACCCATCTAAGTGGTCCAAGTGGCTCTCGTTGTGTGAATTTTGGTACAACACGAACTGGCACTCGTCAATGGGCAAGACTCCTTTTGAGGTTTTATATGGCCATCATCCTAACTATTTTGGTATTACTGCTAATGCAACAATTGAACACAATGATGTTCAGGTTTGGCTAGAACAGCGCCAGGCAGTGAATGAATCTGTTCGCCAGCATCTATTGAGGGCACAGCAGCGCATGAAGAACCAAGCTGATAAAAAGCGAACAGACCGTCAGTTCGAACCGGGTGACATGGTATTTCTGAAACTCCAACCCTATGTTCAAGCTTCTGTGGTTCATCGTGCTTGCCATAAGTTGGCATTTCGTTACTATGGCCCATTCAAGATTCTGGAACACATTGGTTCGGTCGCCTACAAGTTGCAGTTGCCAGAATCTAGCTGCATGCATCCGGTGTTTCATGTTTCCCAACTGCGCCAATATTTGAAACCTACTTACCAGGTATCACCTAGCCTACCTTCTCCTACTATTGAATTACAGTATCCCGTCAGTGTGTTGCAGAGATGTGTGAAGCAAGTTGGACATCGAGCCATTGTGCAAGTTTTGGTTCGCTGGAGCGATGGCGACGATCAAGCGGCAACCTGGGAGGACTACGAATCTCTCCGACAGAGTTTTCCGCGAGCGCCGGCTTGGGGACAAGCCGTGTCTGAAGAAGGAGGGGGTGTCAGCAGCCCGCCTGTACCTGCTACTCCAACTCCTGATGGGCCTACTGGCAGGCCCATCCGTCTCAAGAGAAGGTCGGCCCGGCGGAAGTAATCTTCTTATACCTGTTTCCTGTGTAGCGATGAACTTGGGAAGGAAGAAACGTCCATTGGCCAGGATAGGATAGCGAGGCATGGACAAATGTGTGGGAGGTTGGGAGGAACGATAGATCTCGCAGCAATTCCGCGAGATCCGTTTGATTCATGCCTAGTGATTCTTCTGTTAAATCCAAATTACTTCTCCAGTTCCTTGCATCTTACAGAACCGGCGGCCGAGAAAATCCCTCAAAGCCCCACAACGAAGACAATAGATCAAACACCGGTATCTTGGCAAATAGCCTCCGGCAGCAAAATCTCGAGCAGAAACACAAATTGATCTCAAACTTCGCCGTGATAAACCCGACAAATCTGATACCAAGATGATACGGATCAACGTGATCCAATAGGGTTTTTGGCCCAATCTTTCACGGCGAACCAAGAACAGCAAAGATAACTTCGATCGTTGAGCAGATTTGATCTACTCCACGACACACACAACAGATCCTTACGAATCAACAAGCAAAACAAACGATATTGGTGTCCCCCGACATGGGGCCTTTTCCTGTATATTCTCAACTCAAAAATTCAACTCACCTACAATGGTGCACAACCCCCGGCTATTTATAATGGTATAGCCGACTCTCCTAACTTGACACTCAAGCAAAACGAAAATAGGAAAATTAAAACAACTTGACTCAGACCCACCTTTCCTAAACAGAAAATAAAATAACACATAAAAATAAAAGACTCTTTTATAGGTGTGCCACCATCATCAACACACTGCTAGGTGGTCCCCAACCGGACTCCTTCAAACATATGATGCACCATGTTCCAAGAAACTTGCCGATCACATCTTTGGGCTTTTCCTTGCACGGAGGAATATAAACATGATACTCCACTTGATAGCATGAGACATAGCAAAATCAGGAATAGCAAAATATGCACCATCAAGCTTAGGAGGCGCCATATCATTATACCTTTGACTTGCGCACTCCACTTGAGCTAGATGATGATCATCATGTCCGCCTCAAGAAGGAACACCTTTCTTGATTTCATTTGCTCGGTCAAGACTTGCAAATCGCTCCCGCATACTCCACTGTGGAAAACCTTATTAAGAATATTTCTCAATCTTGATGACGTCGCCACTTGATGCAATCAACTCATGGGCTATAGAAAATATTACTATTGATGCAAACCCATGAAAAGATACCTAACCACATATAGAAGCACGAAAAACATACATTATGGGTTAGTTCACAAAGCACAATTAGCAATAGGTCACCATGCCACAAGATCACTTGATCTTGGTCGGTACATCTTCCATGCTTTGTGTGTTGATCATCTTGCACTTAGCCTTGATCAACATATAATCTTCTTCTTTTAGCCTTCACTCCAACATATGGAGTAGTTCAAGCATTGCTTATGGACATACCTACGAGTATAGCTCAATACACACGTTAGTCCATAGAGATTGTCATTAATTACCAAAACCACACATGGGGGCAACCATGCTCTTACAATCTCCCCCATTTTGGTAATTGATGACAATCCCTTTTTAGAGGGTATACATTAATGAATTAAGCAACCTTACAAGACAAGCAAGAAAGGATGCAAGAGCTTTAAAGGCAAATGCTTAAGAACCAACCAAAAGCATAAAACCAAATTCCCTTAAACCCTCTAAACTTCTCCCCTATTGGCATCTATTACCGAAATGGAAGGAAAAATTTAGAAGGCCAATATAATATGATTTTCTCTTAAATGTGTGCTTTTCTCAAGATATGAGTGAAATCAAATGCACATATTCAACGATGAATAGTTAGAGGAAATCAAACTATATTGAGGATCCAAAGATTGCAAATAAGATGAAGTCATTCTAAACATCTCCACAAAGGAGATAAGCAATCGAAAAGATCCAAATCGAGAGTTCTAAATAAATAATGGAAAAGTTCCTCGATGTTCATGCACTATTGAGTACACTAATATGGAATCATCACTCCCCAAAATCATCTAGAACCCACAACAAGTGCAAGAGTGCATAACACATGAACACATCATAGCACTTGCACCAAAGATATGGTTGAGCTATAGGAAGATACCAAATTAAAAGATTCAACATAAGATAGGCCCAACCGAGATACAAAGATATTTTATTAATAAGAATATATTCACATGCTTAGGGATACCAATTGGAGACTAAAACCAATTGAGAAAGACAAAAGCTAGTGAGACCATTTAGCCAATAAAAATCAACATGCTCACCACGGCAAGCATGAAATCAAAGATCTTCGATAGTACATGAGTGCGTGAAGAGCAAATAAAAATAGGACAAGCAGTCATGCGACAACTTCCTTTTGAAGCCACCAAAGAATCAAGGATAATAATCAAGGTAACTCAAAAGAAATAGGATACCAAAAATAAAAGGTGACCTTTCTGATATGTATAAGTTTCTAAGTAGACAAATCATTGATGATATACATCCACAAAGAAGCATGTACATACAAAATGGTTAAAGACAAAGAGAGCAAGGTATCCAAAGGGAAGTCATATATACACAAAAAAGAGTATTGCTTGAAAGCATAGCCCATAGCTAAAATTTATCTTATTGTATATAAATGAACTTTAAACACATCAAAGACATCACACATATCACTAAGGGAACAATAGATAGTGGGGATGCTTTGAGATAGGCAACAAGTATCATAGAGGAAGAATACCAATTGAAGGAAAGGTTGTTGAGTTTTCATTACAAATGTCACAAAGATATCCCAAGTGAAGGAAATAGGCCAACACCACAACAATTGCACATAAAATCTTTCATGCTAAGAAGCAACCTACACAAGATTGAATATTATAAAAGTATGCATGAGGTAGATACTTGTTACCGAAATAGCATTGGTGATGATGATGATGACAGTTTGTTTATCATAAAAGCTTGACTCCAATAATCACATGGTGAGAACACCTTCCTTATGGATGAGGCAAGCATCCAATGCATCTCCATTGTACCTAAAACAAAATTCAAGTACAACATGGTTCCCAAACTAATTGGTCCCATAGTAGTTAGATACACTACAATATATAGAACACACTCCACATAAATATGTGCATATAGATATGAAATTGAATTTCATGCACATCTTAGCCGATTTAGGATTTGGTGGAGTATGCCCTATATATTGGATCAAGAAGGACAAGCATGCCATAACAATATATAAATTAGTACATGTGCATGCAAAGACTTCCGAGAACCAAACGAGATACAATTTGGGCAAAATACCAAGTAAACCAAGAGAGCACACAAGAGTGTGACAAGAAATGGTTGTCCAAATTATATCAAAATCCAAATCAACACATGATTGAGGACAAATAAAATCAACATATGATTGATTCCAAAACACATCAACACATGAAGTGAGATATCAATAGGAATCAAATCAAAACAACACATGATCGACAAGACACCAATTGAAAATTACAACTAGACGCAAAGATACCAAAAGAAGGATATTACTTGAAATAAATCAAGTAAAGAGAATGACAATAAATATGGTATCCATGCTCCCACAAGAAATATCAATAGAAACAAATATCTATGGAGGAGATATCAAATTCCAATTAATACCAATTGATGGTACCAAAGCAACGCTAAAGAGCAAAGAAGATAATATAGGATACATGCTCACATTTCCCATTTAAGAAGGTAAAACCCAAGACAAGAAATGAGAAAGCAAACTCCCAAAAGAGAGCAAGGTTACAACAAATACACCAAGCACTCTCTACACTTTTCATGATGGCACAAAGCACAAGAAGAAAAGGTTTGTCCTCCATAAACACATAGGAAAGAAATCATATGCCAATTGAAGGGGTCAAATATCAATTGATAAGATAGTGTTCTAAGTAATAAAGGAAAGCTCCCCCAAGATTCATGCATTATCTTGAGATTTGCATTTGAATACAAAATGCACACAAAAGGGATCATTACTCTCCATATGTTATTTACAACACTAATCGAGATCAATATGAAAAGATGATCCACATAACAGGAAGGAAGAAAATTGGATTAAAAAATAAACACTTGGCAAGACATAAAGCAAATAAAGGCAAGAGCCAAACGTGAGGATAATCAAACACAAAATTCTACAACAAACATGAATATCCATTGTACAAGAACAATGAGTAAAGGGAGTTAATTTCTTGGTGGTAAAGATATTCAAGATTATACTCACAAGATAAAACATATGGCCAAGATAAGAATTAAGACACCATATTTTAATAAAATCTGTTGGTAGTTCCAAACATTCGAACCAAAAAGCAAGGCCATGGTTAGAATAATATGAAACAAATGGTTTCTCAAATAATATATGGAAACACATATTTGGGAAAACCCACACCAGGAAAATTCACACAAACAAGATCCAAAACATAACCAAAAAGAAAATTGGAACTTGTTCGAGCTAACATGCCACATATGAACAAGATAATTTACAATATCAATTCTAAGTGGCAAAAACCTCAAATGTTCACAATTTTTAGGATTGTAATATGCACATAGCTTATTACTCCCCCATAATGTGATAATCCATTCTTTCTTAAACAAGAGGCAAATAAACACGAACTAGAGAAATTAATGGACATTATAGAATTTGAATTTCTCACATGAGCATGACATACCACATAGAGACTAGATTATCTTGATATATCAACACTAAGTGGTGCCCTCATATATACACATTTTTAGTATTATGAAGTTCCAAGGCACATCACTCCCCCAAAATGGGATAGTCCATTAATCTCTCAAAAGAGCCAACTAAGATACAAACAATATGCAGTATATAAAGGCTCAATACAAACTCACACGTACATGGTGTGCAAACCAACATACACATACTCAATTACTCAAGATAAGTAAGTAGAGAGCACAACATATACAAACACATGAAAAGAACAAAACCAACACATGCAAAGGGGCAAGCAACTTTCATTGTATATATATGGTTTAAATACTAGTTACCGCAAGAAGGAACATTGGATATGAGATCGAGACATTATAATCCAAATGACTTGGCTTGAGGAAATATAATTGATGAAGGTTCCTTAATTCTTCATGATATAGCCAAGTATCCAATGCCCCACCAACACCTATTGATCAAGTTTGAGCTTGTTGGTCCCCAACTAAGTTGGGTCCTAAGAAGTTAGTAACAATAGGCTTGGCAACCCAAATGGTTCTTTTCTTGACACCACTTTGAGTACCAACATATTTGGCAAACACATTTCCAACCTTGTCCTTTATAAGAGAATATATATCATCAATTATAATAGGGTTGGATGAGATACCATTTGTGCATGAAGATGCAAGGTGCCCATTCTCATGACATATATAGCAACAAGTGCTCTCCTTGCTCTTCTTCTTTGATATCTTGACTTGGGAAACATTAGCTTGAGACCTCTTGGTAAGTGGCCTTTCTTCAACTTGAGGTTGGACTTGATATTGTACTTGTGGCTTCTTCCCAAGTTGCTTCTCACTCAAGTGCTTCTTCTTCAATGGGCAAGATCTAACATGATGCCCTTCAACCTTGCACTTCAAACAAATGATCTTGGCCAGATTCTTGATTTGGTCTTGACCCTTCTTCTTGTTGATCTTGGACTTGTTCTTGTTATTAGAGTTGAATCCAAGTCCACTCTTGTCATTGGGGGATTTTTGTGCACTCAACATTTTGTCAAGCGCGGATTTCCCTTCATGACGATTTTCCAAGTCTTTCTTCAAAGAAGTGACTTGGGCCTTGAGCTCTTTGATTTTATCTACATGGTTAGTAACAACACAAGTACTATAGGAAGTAGAGGCATCAATGTTAGAGCAACAAGGTAAATCAAGCAATTCATCACAAGATGTAGCAACGTTATGTCTAGATGAATTACTAGGACTAGCACAGGGCAATATAGCATTTTGAGTAGAAGTAGTGCTAATGTCCACATGAGGCTCACAAGATATTAAGTTAGTGATACTTGCCTCATGAGATAACTTAAGCAAATCATAAGAGATTAGAAGATCCTTATGAGAGGCGGTGAGCTCTTCATGGCTTTCCTCCAATTTCCTATAATTGCTAGTTAGCAACTCAAGTTGAGCCTTAGCTCAACATTTTCCTTTAATATAGAAGCTTCAAAAGAAGTAGAGTTAGTAGCACAAGCATCATTAATGGATTTAGCATTTTCAAGCTTATAGGATTCAAAAGATTGAGATAGAGAAGCACTAGTATGTTTCTCATCGCGGAGCTCTTGCTTAAGGAGATTGAATCTTAATTTTCCTTCATTAACAAGAGATTTCAAATCTTTAATGGTTTCCTTGTTTTCAACCATGGTATCCATTAAAAATTCAAACTTAGCACGAGCATTTGTATTACCTCGAAGAGAAGCATACGCCATTCCCAACTCATGAAAAAAAAAACTTCGTCAATTTCCTCCTCCTCGTCATCATCATCACTCTCATCATTGTGAGATATGTTGGGATTAAAAGTAGGAGTTACCTTTGACCCTCTAGCCATAAGGCACATGTGAACTTTGGGAGATGATGAGGAACCATCTAGAGAGGAGGATTCTTCATTATCAAGAGTAGGATAAATTCTTGCAAAATGTCCATACTCATGACACTCATAGCATTTCCTCCTACTAATGGCATCCTTCTTTGTTCTTCTATCAATTTCCTCCTCGATGATGTGCGCCAATCTTTTCTTAATTTCCTCTACATGGTTAGCCATACAACAACTAGAGGAAATATATGAATTTTGATCATGGGCACAACAAGAAGTAAGCATATCATCACAAAACTTAATCAAGCAAATTCTCGGAGATATGCATGAACCTTTAACACAAGAATGCGTAAAGAACTTATTACAAGAAGTGTCTAAGTCCAAATACTATACACCACTAGTTATAGAACATGAGTTATTGGTGTAAAGAGCAATATCATTATCATCACAAATGATTTCTCCACTCACCATGTCATTACCTTGTGACAAGTCACATATTAGTGAAGTGGATGGCATTGAATAATCTTCACAACCGGTGGTGGAAGGAACTTGGGGCTCTTCATAATGTGAAGATGAAGAGACCTCCTTGGAGAGATAATCATCCCCAAGTGAATTGGACCCGCCATATATTTCTTCAAGCTTGGTCCACTTCTCATGTGACAACTCACAATCCGACATGATCAAAAACACTGAAATTTCTGTACTCAAGGAATGTTGAAACTCGTAAGATACTTGATTATCTAGATCTAAGTTTTTCTCATCCTCTAATGAAAGATTTTGAAAATCCTTCAAAAGAGAAAAACCTACATCTGGAAATCGCTCTATGTGCGGACTCATAGTCCGAAATTAACAAAGCATGCGATTTCTCCAAGAGATATAATTTGTTCCATCAAAACATAAAGTATCATCGTGCACTATACCACTAGCCGACATCTTTTTGCTCTAGGCGGTGAAGCCTATTACAAGAGGGACCTTGCTCTGATACTGATTGAAAGATCGAGATGTCGCCTAGAGGGGGGTGAATAGGCATTTTTATAAAACTATTAAGGATTTGTCTTGAAAGAATGTGGAAATAAACTACTCGTTTAGTTTTCAATCAAAACTCCTAAATATGCTAGGTTCAACTAAGTGCACCAACAACTTAAGCTAAACAAGATGAGCACAAGAGATATATCACAAGTGATAGACAATATATATAGCTTCAAGCACGAAGGCTATCACAAGAAAGTAAACTCGGGTATAGAGATAACCGAGGCACGCGGAGACGAAGATGTATCCCAATGTTCCCTTCCACAAAGAAAGGTAGTCACCGTTGGAGAGGTGCGGGACCATGAAGGAACCCGATGTCACGAAGACTCACCTTCTTCTCCAAGCCCCTACACGAATTAAGGACCCTTTTCCTTATGGTTAGCTTTTCCCCCACTCCGAAGATGGCAAGCTCAACAACCACTTCACAATCCCCATGAAGGGAGAAGACCCGAGCCTCTTCACAATCTTCCACGAAGAGGTCACCGCAGTCACAACCACCAAACCGTCTAGGAGGAACACCCTCCAAGAGTAACAAGCTCACGGGATCTCACTCCAACGAATCAATGTGGAGAGGTCAAAACTATGCAACAAATGCAAAGCAAGAACACAACAGATGCTCAAATCCTTCTCTCTCAAATTCCACCAAAGCAACAAATGCTAGGGAAGAATAAGAGAGGAAGAACAATGGAGCAGGTCAACAAATAACTCTAAGATCTAGATTCAAAGAGTTCCCCTTACTTAGAGAGGGATTTCATTGGTGGAGATGTGGATCTAGATCTCCTCTCTCTTTTCCCTTAAAATCAAGCAAGAATCATGGAAGGGAGTGAGGAGGAAGCAAGCTTTCTTGAAGGGCAACAATGGAGGTGAGAGGATGTGAAAGAGCTAAGAAACCCGTTGGGAAGAAGGCCCCTTTATATCCATTTGAAAACTAGCCGTTTCGGGCTGAAAACAGCCCGCCTGACCGTCTGACACAAAATCTGCCGGACGGTCTGGCACCTATGTACAACCCCTCTTCAACACCGAAAACTGTCCTCTAAATGATCTCAAATTAAAAAGTGCAAAACACGAAAGTTGTGAGCATTTTAAATACGAACAACTTTGTTTTTTACGAAATTTTCATCCAAGGTATATGCGGCTTACAGATTAGAAAAAACAAGCAGGCAGAAGCAAAACAGAACTGAAAACAGAAAAACAGATTTTCTCGACGACGCCAGATCATCCGGCAAAAACTGCCAGATAACCGGCAAAGAAACAGAGAGCTGCCAGACTGCTGTCGGACTAGTCCGGCACATGTCCGGCAGGACTTTTCCGACAGACTGTCTGGCGATTTTTCCGTCGGACAGTCCGATGCCTGAAAAACAGCAAAATCGACTTACCAAAAACGCGATAACTTTTACGTCCGAACTCCGTTTTTGATGAACTTTGGCTTGTTTTGAAGCTAACAACAAGCTCTATCTCCTCACATAGAGAAACACCAAATTTAACCAAGTTAGGTTAAAACAAAATGGGAGAAGGTTTGACCTCTCTATAAATGAAGAACCGGTAAAACGTCCAACACCAAAAACGCGATATGTTTGTCATACAAAATACGTTTTTGGTGAACTTGAGTTTGTGATGAAGATGACAACAAGTTCTAAAACCTCACATAGAGAAGAACAAATAAGAACCAAGAAATACGATATCAAGAATGCAAAGGTTTGAGCTCTCTATGACCGATGCGAACAAGCTACTCACCCGAAAGCCCCCTTTGATAGTACGACTATCAAACCTATAACCCGGTCTCCCAACAACCACCTTGAGACCGGTAAAATAGAAAACCTATCAAGGTTATACCTTTGACTTGCGCACTCCACTTGAGCTAGATGTTGATGATCATGTCTGCCTCAAGATGGAACACCTTTCTTGATTTCATTTGCTCGGTGAAGACTTGTAAATCGCTCCCCCATACTCCACTATGGAAAACATTATTAAGAATATTTCTCAATCTTGATGACGTCGCCACTTGATGCAATCAACTCATGGGCTATAGAACATATTCCTATTGATGCAAACCCATGAAAAGATACCTAACCACATATAGAAGCACCAAAAACATACATTATGGGTTAGTTCACAAAGCACAATTAGCAATTGGTCACCATACCACAAGATCACTTGATCTTGGTTGGTACATCTTCCATGCTTTATGTGTTGATCATCTTGCACTTAGCCTTGATTAACATATAATTTTCTTCTTTTAGCCTTCACTCCAACATATGGAGTTCAACCATTGCTTATGGACATACCTACGAGTATAGCTCAATAGACACGTTAGTCTATAGAGATTGTTCTTAATTAACAAAACCACACATGGGGCAACCATGATCTTTCGTTTTTTACGCTTTTATTTCGTAAATCCGAATACACACGTTAGTCCATAGAGCACGGTCAGTTTTGTACGCTTTTATTTCTTAAATCCGAATACAAAAAAAGAAATATCTTGTGAATCGTTTGTTCAAATCACGATCCATTTTCACGGTCATGCTAGTCGCGTCGAGATCTTCAAAACTAGATCCCATATTGATATGTTTCGACGAACTTTTTTTTGCACTGCCTGCAGTACATAGGTTGCACTGCCTGCGAGTTTGCAGTGCAATGGTTTTTTCTACATCTCTGTCTTGAGTGTACTGCATGCACTGTCTTCGGTTGGGCAGTGCACTGTCTGTACTGTCTTCGACGGAGCATTGCTTTGCCTTCGGTTGACCAGTGCACTGTCTGCACTGCATTCATTTCGGCAGTGCACTGCCTTTGGCAGAGCATTGCACTTTCTTCGGTTGGGCAGTGCACTATCTGCACTGACTTCGGCGGTGTTGCACTGCCTTCGGTTGGACAGTGCAATGTCTTCGGTTGGGCAGTGCACTGCCCGCACTGCCTTTGGCAGAGCATTGCACTATCTTTGGCGGAACATTGCACTGCCTTCAGTTGGACAGTGCAGTGAGCACTGCCTACACTAATTTCGACGGAGCATTGCACTGCTTTCAGCGAAACATTACACTGCATTGGGTTGAGCAGTGCACTGCCTACGTTTTCTTCGATGGAGCATTGAAACGTCTTCAGTTAGTCAGTGCACAGTGCACTGTATTGTACAATAGATTTTAAACCAAAAAAACGAAAGGAAAAGAAAGAAGCGAAAAAAACATCACATAGCTGGGTAGGTGAGATGCACGGTTAGGCATTCGATGGATTGACCGGATTGATCGATCGGTCGTAGCTAGCTGCGCGGCGCGGCTCGTAGGAAAGGAAAGATTGGCGCGTGCGGACGTTACCTGTGCTCACCACGTGTCATGCGTACGGTGCGTCGCGTGGTTCACGACCTTCCGGCGGCTGGACGAAGGTACCGATGGCAATTTGTACCCATTACCCGCACAGTAGATTTTTACCCGTTAGGATGAGGATTTGGTGAAAAAGTTTTATCCATGGTTTAGTAAATGGTAAAAATTGTGCATCCGATGGGTATTGCTGGTGCGGGCATGGTACACCGAAATCCATACCCGCATACCCACATACCCAATGGTTTGAATCTCATTAATAGTCAAAACCAGTCATAAATGTTGTTAGTTTTAACTTTACGGTAAATGTTCACGTAGATCTACTAGAACGAAGAAAGTTGTACCAGGAAACTATATAAGCTGAATCAGTTGCAGCCCAACTTGTAAAGCACCATATTTCTTTAAGCGAACAGAAATGAGATGATGCGATTCCAGTATTTGCAAGAGTAATATGTTTGTTTGCAAGTTTGTACCGCTTTTCTGTGTGTTGATTTCAGTATTGCCATTTATTTAGAGTATATGATGCAATTGTTCATATCATTTTACCCAATGAGGTATGGAATTGTTTAAATGTTGGATGTTTCAGTAGTACCTGATGCTGATCCGAAGGCTGAGGATGAAGAAGATGTCGCTGCACTTGAAAATCCGGAAGCGGAAAAGGAAGAAGATGTGCTACACCTGATGCATCCATCAATGTCGCGGAGGTAGAGGAGGAAGCGGAGGCGCGAAGGATGAGGCAGTCTTAGCTGAAGGAGGAGTTGGCCGGAGGATGAGCTGCCCAGAGGAGCAGATGGGGCCAAGGAGGATTTTGCACGGAGGAGGAGCGTCTCCACTACGAGCGGCGAGAGAGGCGTCGTGTGGCATTTTTTTAATTTAGATGAACTAAATTGTAAAAAGTATGTGTATGCGATACCTTTTTTGTGGTTAATGGATGGATACAAAGTACATGATTTACATATGAGAACCAACCTGTGGTTGGATGGTTAGGAGAGTGGTTTTACCTCTAGCCCACCAAAGTTCATAGAGGTAGGTGAGTGTATATATATATATGTATGTAAGCGTCTGCATTGTACTGTGTTTCGCCAAAACAAAATACTCCGCAAAGCACACACAGTTTAGAAAATCAATGTCACGCCCATATCAGGATGGGCTTTGCATACATGGGCCGTCGGTTAGCTGAACTGGGCTTCTAGTAGGATCGGGGATACAAGAGGGAGCATAGCAGCCAAGGAAACGAATGTGTTGCTCAAAAAAATAAGCCAAGGAAACGAATCGAACATAAATGACTGAAGTATGTACTCTTGTCTATTTGTCTCCTCCAAGTTCCCGTGTGCTTCATCCTTAGGTCTGGTTCTTCTTCAGAAGAACTCACTATATCCGGTTCCGATCAAGGCTCACGTGAGACGTCCCCCCCCCCCCCCCCCCCCCTTCGCTCCTGTCGCTCCCCGCGGGCGACGGGGCGAACCCTAGTTCCCCTCTCCCCCAGACCTCCTCCTCTCCTCCTCCCTCGCCGCCGGCGGCGTGAGCCGCCAGGAAAATCCTGTGCGGTGCCGGCGGCGGCGGACTGCTTCTTCCCGCGCGTTTGGAGGGAGGCGCGGGGCTCTCCCGTCCGGCGGCGGTGCGGCATAGGTGGTGCAGCTCCTGTCCCGGCGAGGCGGAGGTCCCTGGGTGGCGCGGACGGCGTACGGGACAGTGTGGGGGCCGGTGTCGAGCAACCCTCCGGTCAGCGCGTCTTCGCCGAGCTGCGCACGGAAGGACCAGATCCGGGCTGCAGCGGCCTGGAACAGGTATGGCCGACGCGGCAGCTCCTGGAGACGCCGTCGGAGCGGTGGCCGTGCGGCACGGCGGCCGTTCTTGCCATGGGTGTACGGGCTGGATCTGGGCCAGGCGGGCTCAGATCTGGCGGCGCCCCTTTGGGCCCATCCTGGACTTCCGGGCCGTAGGAGCTAGGGGCTGACGGCGCCGGACAGGAGCATGGACGCCGGGGTGGCGGCCCCGGGTGGCGGACTACATGGTGGTTCTCCGGCGAGCACCTTGGCAGTGGTGGTGGTTGCGTCTTTTGGTCGTGTGGGCGGCATTGGGCGCAACGGCGGGTGGCTCGGGCGCGGCCGGCGGCGGTGTCCAGATCTGAAGATAGAGGTCTTGTCTTGTCACGTGTGTCCTTGTCCCTCTTTGTGTCGCGGGGGAGTCATCGAGTGAAAGCTCTGTGCTTCGGCACTGATGACGACGACACCCGCGGGTGCCGTTTTCCTCTTGAGGACGTCGTTGAGATGCTCCTTCCCGTGCCAGAGTTCGGGGTGAAAACCCTAGTCCATTGGACTCGGCGGCGGCGACGCTTTGCGCCGTTACCCTCCTGGGGGCGTCGCCGTGGAGCTTAGGTGCCCTCGGACTTGATGTGGCGTGTCCCGGCCTCTCGGTGTGCAAGTTTGGCTTCATAGTTGTATTGTTCCTTCGCCTCTTGGTGATTTTTCGGTGCAACTTTTGTTTGTCAGTTCTATAAGATCTTCTTTGTAAGAGGGCTACCTCACTACCTTGTATCGTTCGGCCGTGTTATGGCTTTATTTATAAAGCGAGGCTACGGCCTGTTTCGAGAGATCAAGGCTCACGTCATGGCAATCATAATTTTGCCACGGGTCCTGACAATCAAGTAGTCCGGAATTATCAAATCCTAATTTGCAAGCAACTGATTACTCGTATAAAAAGGATAGAATGTAGACTAGATTCTTCGGATTTTGTGAAGCAGAAACAACAAAACAAAACAACAACCACTCTAGACGAAAATATATGGGAAAATTTTGTTTTTGCCCATTTTGTTTTTGCCACTCTAAATTTTGACATTTTGTTTTTGCTCTTTTAAGTGGCAAAACCAAAACCAAAACAACAAGAGTAGGGGCAAAAGCAAAACCAAATTTCGCAGTTTTCATTTTGGTTTTGCCCCACATAGGTCAAAAATGATGCATTAGCAAGAACTGGGAGGGCAAAAACAAAATGTCAAAATTTAGAGTGGCAAAAACAAAATGGGCAAAAACAAAAGTAGGAAAAACAAAATTTTCCCAAACTATATTGACCTGGATAAGAGAATACCGGAGTGAGTTCGGGCAAGCGCGACAGACGGCGGCGTGAGTCTCGCGGATAGAATATAAACAGCCCCTATGTCTTGGCGCGGACCATGTCCGATCGTGGGACATGGTCAAACTGTCGAGCAAATAGACGAAGGACACTGCTGCCGCGAGTGCGAGCGCGACCATGAGATATGCGAACATGCCTAACGTCATTGTACATACGGACTTTGTAGTCATGGGCTTTGAAATTGATGGACTGGGCCTATTAGTGTTAGCCCCGTCCGGTCAAGACCAGAGGCCCCGGCTGGGCCGTTCGAGCAAAATCATTTTTAGCAAAAGGACCTCGTAGAAATAATTGTTCTACATGGGTCAAGAACCGGGCTACAAGCTGGAGTATTAAGTTTCAAACATGCAGTAATTATGGCACGGATTTGTATTATGAGTTCCATCATACTAAAGTACTCAATTGGATCTGGAAGTATGAGTATGAGTATTAAAAAATTGGGGGCACCCTCAGGCGTTCAAGGGTAAACTTAAGTAGCCAATTGGATCTGGAAGTATGAGTATGAGTATTAAAAAATTCCTACTTAAAATATCACAATACACAAATTTAATATGGACTATGTTGTTTCATAATATGTGATATATATGGCAGTCCTATTTTCGATGCGACGTCCGTCCAAATGTTTTATCCGCAGTCAAACCGTATTAACCGGCAGGCTCCGATTTCGTATTCGTATCCGTGAACAGTCCTCTCCGACTCCAAATCCATAAAAATATGGTTGCCGACATGATTTCACTCCTACTCGATCGTATCTGATCCGCTTTCATCCTAATTAAGGAGGATATGCATAGCTTTATGCTATTTTCTATGTAGGATTTCATTTTCCCTCTCTTGCCCGATGTGCCAGCTTGCTACAGCCTACAGCCGACATATTTGTACATTCATGTAAGGATGGCGTGAAGCATGGATACTTTGTTTGGCTATTGCAGCTTTTTGGTCATCTATTTTTCGGATACATGGAAGGAGACGTAGGTTACGTAGCAACTGACTTCTTTTTCCTCTAGTATTCACGAACATTAATCCTTAACAAAGCTCCTGGTTTCCTCTCTCTCTCTCTCTCTGAAAAAAAAAGTTGAAGAGAGAAAAAAAAATGTTCGTTCATCTGTAGAGCATGAAAACATTAGTACATTTGGAACATATTTTATAGCTCCACAAAACTCGATTCACGTACACACACGTCTTTTTTCCTATAGTATTAATTCACGTATACAGTACTCCTTAACAAAGCTTCATCTGGTTCAAGGCGAAGAGAAAAATACTCTCGTTCATGCGTAGAGCATGAAAACATTAATCCATTCGGAACATATTATATAGTTCCACAAAATAATCATAATCCGGTTACATGGCAAAAGGAGGTGGGCGCATAGCTCAATCTTTCGGCGAGCGAGAGAAATTACACATGTCAATCTCGAATCAAATTGCGCGTGCATGAAAGGCTCGTGGACTTTGAGTTTGCATGCACCGCCATTTCGCTCCCACGGACTAACCCAAAACGTGAAGCTAAAGTGTTGTTAACAACGGCTGTTTCTGTTTAACTTTGGTTTGGACGAAACACACCGCCAGTATATGGTCGTCGCGCTTAATTGGGTGCAGGTTCTGTGGAGGGTTGAAACCCTAGGTCGCCGCCTCTCTCTCTGGTAACTGGATGACTTGATATTATATATTTCTTCCAGGTATATCTTCTTAGTAATATAACACTACATGATGTAACAACGACCAAGGACCGTAGGTGAAACCCCACATGTATTCTATGAGCATAAACCAGTATTCCCGAAATAGGATGACGACGAACAAGTCCGTGTGGACCAGCGATGTATTTACTGCACGCGTAAGATAACCGTTACTCACTCCGTCCTAGTTTATAGGACTCAATAGCCAAATATCTAGCCCAAGGTGATTTTTGATTGGCTTTGTTTTATTCTACATCCACTATATGCATTGGTTGATTCCTTTCCCACCCTTGCATGCAGCTTTTTTTAATTCACATATACGCCATGCATGAAAGTTAATTGGATGAGGGGTGAGGAAAATTAATGTCATTACTTCAAATAGGTCATTGTTTTGGGACTGCATGGATTTGAAGATGAGTCTTATAATCTACTCCCTCCGTTCTAAATTAGTTCCATTTACCAAAAAGTAGATGTATTTAGACATGTTATAAGTATAGATATATCCACTTTTTGGTAAATGGAAGACAACTAATTTGGAACGGAGGGAGTAGGACGGAGGGAGTACTCTGTTTTTAGCTTTCCATTAGAACTCAGTTAGACGCGCGCAAAAACAGGTGGGCACAAATATATTCGCGGCCCAATCTTTCGGCAGGCGACACACTTGACGTGCGCGTGCATGAAAATCTGGTGGACTTTGAGTTTGCATGCACGGGATGCACCGTCAGTTTGCTCCCACGGGCTAACCCACAACGTGAAGTTAAAGTGTTTTTGGCGACCGCTGTTTCTGTTTAACTTTGGTTTGGACGAAACCCACCGCCAGTATGGTCGTCGCGCTTAATTGGGTGCAGGTTTTGTGGAGGTGGTATTATACTTATTCCTGTCGATTATTCCTTTCTTCTATATATACAATAAATAATAATGCGGGCGGTTGCTTACCATGGACGCTTGATAGCCCGAACAATCTTCAAGAAAGGAATGATTTTATGCTACTCAGGTATATCTTCTTAGCAATATAACACTGCAGTGATGTAACCTCTCACTCTGTTAATTTCTGTCTGGGACCTGTACAACGCCTGTTTGTTTTTCAGAGTTAACGAACCAGCAGCTAGGGCCTTTAATGTCCTTCAAAGGAAATGCAAATCTTATCGCATGAGAAATGATCTTATGGTATTATGTCACTGAAAGCAACTCATAAGACGCGCACGTCGATCGTGCGTACGCCCGCCGGCGCCGCCCGGCGAAGACATCCTGGACCCCCATCGCATCGCTGGCCGGTTTTCTTCAAAAGAGAAGCAAGCGAATATCCCCGCACGCACGCGCGCGCTTATCCAGGCTGCCGATTCTCCAGCTTTGCCGGCTGGCCGGCACGACCGCGGAGCAGAGGTGTCGCGTGCCGCCACGCCCGACCTGCCGGCCGACCAGCCGCCCGGCCCGGTCGTGGGGGTCATCCCCCATCGGACCATGACTCGATCTTCAGCTTTCTTCCCTCGATATACTAGTGTAGCTTGGTTATTTTAACTGACGCGAAAGGGTGACGAGCGCTCGAAAAATTGCATTGGAGCTCGGGCTACATGTAAGTGCAGCGTTTTGGAGCACGGGCTTCGTGAAGCCCTTTTTTTAAAAATTCAAAAAACACATTTATAAGTTTCAAAAATATCTGAAATAATTCATAGAGGTAGACAATGATTATTTTTACCTGTGTGTAAAAAATCAATCCAACATATTATGTATTTTGGGCCGTGTAAAATTAACAAATTTCTGAATCTTAGGTTATGAACAGTACACGATTCGAAAAATTTCAGATTTTTCATAACGTATAATTTCTCTGTAGTTCGGAATATAAACTATTTCGGGTTGTAGCCCTTTTTTTGATTTTTTTCGAAATCTACCTTTTAAAGTTTCAAAAAAAATCTCACAAAATACAGGATGTTTATAATGACGTATTCTATAGTCCTGCGAATTTTAACCCGAAATGGTTTGTATTCCGAGCTACAGAAAAATGATAAATTCTGACCTTTGCATCGACCAAAAGCGGCATGCGATGCCTGTCTCGCTTTGTTCAAAGTTGCGCGGGGTACAGATTCTTTTTCTAGCAGACAGACGACCGCACGTCACACATTCTAATTCCGCCCAGGACCGAATGCATGCATGGTTGCCGTCCCATATATTAAATTGAAGTGTCTGCCTTTCGCGCCGCCCAATTCTCTGCCGCCGGTCATGTGGATCAGCATCGCATGCTGAGCTTGGCACTCTCGTGTAGGTGGAAAGAGTATGGGTGTAGTGCTTTCAGAAGAAAACGGAGCAACTTGACGAATTTGATTTGGGCGACAATTTGATGCTGGCTGGATTCACTGCTTTCAGGTGGACGGATAAGGATGGAAGGTGCTCCGTCTTCTGGTAACCGTGTAATTAATAAGTGTATATATATGTCCTTGTACGTAGATAGATGCGACGGATTCTTATTTCTTCAGCGATGTTGCATAAAAATGAGGGTCCTTGTGGTTGTGGTAAGATTTTCTAGCTCCAATTGGCAATACGGGAGTTGACCTAATTTTTAGAAGAGATGTGAGGTAGCAGATTATTCTAGGCTAAAATTAGGTTACATTGGGCTCCTTTTGATTCATAAGATAGGAAAATGGTAGAAATAGAAAATCTATAGTATTGTCATGATGTGTCTAGTTGAATAAATGGGAAGCGGATTCTTTTTAATTGTGGTGGAGTAATTTTTCACGAGATCTAGCCAAATTTTATTTCCTTATGAAATTTAACGAAATTATGATATGATCCTATAAATCAGTCAACTTTCGAAAGATTTTTTTATATGATTTCAATCCTACATCAATCTTTTCGAAATCATATGATTTAAAGGAGCCCTACAAACACTCTTAATTTCCTCCGTGGCCGGTAGAGGCGACATGACCAGCCTCTACCGGGTTCGACTCCGTGCCCTGGCCTGACACGACAGCTGCGGCCTCCGCTCCTTCCTCCGTGATGACAGTGCTAGGACTCTTCTAGAGTGCCTGTTTTGTAGGTGTTGTAGATGCTCGGTACGTCCTTCGGAGTTGCATTACTGTGCAGAGAACGTGTCGAGCTGACTTATGACAACTCGTTGTTGAACAACATTACGGTAATTGACTGTTGAACATGTTTGTACGTGTATAGGTTTGGGTTTTGTATGTCGTACCTGTAGCGTCTCTCTCCCCCTGTATTTATTGGGAGACTAGACCCGGTCACACCCCTGTACCTATATATGTGCCTAGTGCACGATCAATGAGATTATCGATGCACCAAACACTTTCCACATGGTATCAGACACCAAATCGATCCCTAACCCTAGCTTCCGCCCCACCTAGCCGCCGCCGCCTCGGGCTCCACCTTGCCGCCGCCGCAGCCGCCCCTTGGCCGCCGCCGCCGCCGTAGCCCCACGCCGCTGCCGCCCCTGCTGCTGCCCCTCCTCGCAGCCGCACTTCCCCTCAGCCGCCGCGCCCTCTCTCCCGCGCCGCCGCTCTTTCTTCGATCTACCATGTCGTCGTCATCCGCCGCCTCCTCCCGGAACAACCCCTTCGCCGGCCCCGATCCCGCCGCCATCCGCGAGATTCGCATCCAGGATCGCGTCCCCGTGACCCTCGACTCCTCCAACGCCTCCTACTACCCCTGGAAGACATACTTCTCTCTTCTCTTCCGTGAGGAGAATCTTCTGGATCACATCGATGGCTCCATCGACTCACGCATCATGGCCGCCGATCCCGAGTGGACTTCCATCGACGCCACGCTCATCCGCTGGTTCTTCACCACCATCTCGCGCGATCTGTTTCACACCGTCGTCGCTGAGGGCGATGATGCCGCCGCCGTGTGGTTCAAGCTCACCGGCTTCTTCACCGACAACAAGCTCCAGCGTCGCGTCTTCCTGCAGCAAGAGTTCAACGACTGCCATCAGGACGACAAGACCATCGACGAGTACACCCGCCGTCTCAAGCAATTGGCGGATGATCTCCGCGACATCGGCGCCAAGGTCGACGACGAGCACCTCCTCACCACGCTCACCGCCAACCTCAACGAGGACTTCGGCAACGCCGCCGGTAATCTCACCTTGATGCCGGAACCCTCCTTTCCCAAGTTTGTGGCATACTTGAAGTTGGAGGAACGTCGGATGAAAGGCGTGAAGAAGCGCGCGCAGCACCAAGCCCTCGCCGCCGGCACCTCCCGCGGCGCTCCATCGCCTCCTGCCCCGCCCGCTCCACGGCCGCCACAGCAGCCCACTCCGCCACCGTGGCACAACCCCGCCCCACCTGCCGCTCCTCAACAGCAGCAAGGCGGCGGTAACCGTCGCGGGGGTCGTCGCGGGGGCCGCAAGCAGCCTCAACAGCAGGTCCTTGAGGGAGGACAAGCGCACGGGGGGCGCCCCGTCCGAACCAGCCCACCCCGCCCTGGACCTACGGCACCAATCCGTGGACGGGCGTGGTACATGCCTACTCCATGCCGGTGCCTCGGGCACCCTCGCCGAGCCTCTTCGGGCCGCACCCGTCCAGCCATCAGGCGTACTTCGCCGGCCCTGCTGCAGCGCCCCCCGGCGCCTCCTACCCGGCCTACGGCGCCGCACCGCCTGCCTACTACGCGCCGCCGACCGCTGCTGGCTACACCGCCGCCGCGCCACCATCCGGAGGGTACCCTCCCCAGGTGCCGCCGCCGTGGGACCCAGCCCTCCTCGCCGCGCTGCACTCGGCGCCATCACCGAGCCACTACGGTGGCGGCGGTGATTGGCACATGGACACGGGCGCCACCGCTCACATGACATATCATCCCGGTAACCTTACGTCTTCCACTCCTGTTCAAACTACTACTCGCATCACCGTCGGTGACGGTTCCTCCTTACCCATTACACATGTCGGTCATAGGTCGTTTCCCTCCACGTCTACCCCTATCACCATGTCTAATGTCCTTGTCTCCCCTAACTTAGTTAAAAATCTTGTTTCCGTTCGTCGTCTTACTCGTGAGAATCCCATTACTGTTGAATTTGACGCCGTTGGTTTTTCTGTGAAGGACGCCCGTACACGGATGGTTCTCCACCGATGTGATAGTCCGGACGAGCTCTACCCGGTGCACTCCTCCACCACCGACACCACCGCCACCACCCGTCCAGCCGCCCTTGCAGCTAGCGTCGATCTCTGGCATGCTCGTCTCGGTCATCCCAACTCCAACGTCCTGCACCAAATTCTACAGAGCTTTTCTTTCTCATGTAATAAGGCCGAACACCATACTTGTGAGGCATGCCGTCTCGGCAAGCACGTTCGTCTCCCGTTTAGCGAGTCTACCACTATATCTACTTTTCCGTTTCAGTTGTTGCATAGTGATGTTTAGACGTCCCCGGTTGCTAGCAACACGGGTTATTTATACTATTTGGTGATTTTGGATGATTTCTCTCATTATGTGTGGACGTTTCCTCTCCGTCGTAAATCCGACGCTCTCGCCACCCTCACCAATTTTTATTCATACGTCACCACACAATTCGGTCGTCCCATCCTCGCGCTACAAACTGATAACGGCAAAGAATTTGACAACGCTGCTGTCCGCCACCTCCTCGCGTCTCACGGCACCGTCCTCCGTCTCACTTGCCCCTACACGTCCCAGCAAAATGGCCGTGCTGAGCGCGTCATTCGCACTCTTAACGACTGTGTCCGCACGTTGTTGTTTCACTCCAACGTCCCTCCTCGGTTTTGGCCGGGCACTCTCGCCACCGCCACGCTCCTCCTTAACATCCGTCCCTGTCGTGTTCGCTGGACCTATGCCCCTCACCAGCTCCTCTACGGTGTACCCCCTTCCTACGACGATCTTCGGATATTCGGGTGTCTTTGCTATCCTAGCACCGCGTCCACCACTCCTCATAAACTAGCTCCACGGTCGGTCCCTTGTGTCTTCCTTGGTTATCCCCCAAACACCAAAGGTTACCGGTGCTATGATCCCGTGTCCCATCGCGTGTACACCTCGCGACATGTTTACTTTGATGAGCTGGTTTTCCCGTTTCAGCAGGTGCACTCATCCAGCAGCGCCGCGGCTCCGACTGCGCCCGCGCCCCCTGCGGCCCCGGCTCCGCCCGCGCCTTCTACGGCCCCGGCTGAGCCCGCGCCCACCGTGGCCCCGGCAGCACCCCCCGTCGCGCCCTCCGAGTCGACGCCCGGCCAGCCTTCCACGCCGCCGGTTGCCTCGGCTCCCCCGCTGCGGCCGCACCCCTCACCGGTGTGGTCACCCGTGCTCAGGCTGGGACTCGGCGTCCCAATCCCCGCTACACCGACCCCGCGTTCTCCTACGCCGCGTCTACATCGACCCCGTCTACGTCGACTCCGTCGCCGCTGCCCTCCTCCGCTCGCGCCGCCATTCGGGATCCGCACTGGCTTGCCGCTATGCGAGAGGAGTTCGACGCCCTACAGCGCAACCGCACGTGGCAGCTTGTCCCGCGACCCCCCAACGCCAATGTCATCACTGGCAAGTGGGTCTTTCGGCATAAGACTCGCCCTGACGGTTCACTCGAGCGCCATAAGGCGCGTTGGGTGGTACGCGGGTTTCGACAGCGAGCAGGCGTGGACTTCACCGACACCTTCGCCCCGGTTGTCAAACCGGGCACGATTCGAGCTGTCCTACAGCTCGCCGCCTCCCGCGCTTGGCCGGTTCACCAGCTCGATGTATCCAATGCGTTCTTGCATGGACATCTCGCCGAGCAGGTGTTCTGTCAACAGCCCACTGGTTTCGTCGACAGCGCCTTCCCGGATCATGTGTGCCTGCTCTCTCGCTCTCTATATGGGTTGAAGCAGGCGCCTCGCGCCTGGTACCAGCGGATGGCGGGCTTCCTTCAGCAGCAGGGGTTCCAGTCCACTCGGTCCGACGCCTCCCTGTTCGTATTTCACCAGGGAGCCGACACCGCGTACTTGCTCCTGTACGTCGACGACATCATCCTGACTGCTTCATCGACGGCTCTTCTGCAGCGGATCACAGCTCAGCTCAGCGCTGAGTTTGCCCTCAAGGACTTGGGGGCCCTCCACTACTTCCTCGGCATCGAGGTCGTCCGCCGCGACACTGGCTTCTTCTTGCATCAGCAGAAGTATGCGCATGAGCTTCTGGAGCGTGCAGGCATGCTAAATTGCAAGCCTGCTTCCACGCCTGTAGATACCAAGGCCAAGGTGTCCGCCGTCGAGGGTTCTCCGGCGTCCGACGCTGCCTTCTATCGCTCCATCGTGGGGGCCCTCCAGTACCTCACGATGACGCGGCCGGATCTCCAGTACGCCGTCCAGCAGGTGTGCCTCCATATGCACGCTCCGCGTGACTCTCATTGGGCTCTGGTGAAACGGATTCTTCGGTATATCCGTGGCACTATGTCCATGGGCCTCACCTTGACGGCTTCCTCCGACACCAGCCTCGTTGCCTACTCCGACGCCGACTGGGCTGGGTGTCCCGACACCAGACGCTCCACCTCCGGTTATTGCGTCTACCTCGGCCCCTCCTTGATCTCGTGGTCGTCTAAGAGACAGCCCACGGTTTCACGCTCGAGCGCCGAGGCTGAGTACAGGGCTGTGGCTAACGCCGTCGCCGAGTGCTCCTGGCTCCGACAGCTACTACAGGAACTGCTATGCGAGATACCGAAGGCCACGATTGTCTACTGTGACAACGTCTCCGCGGTGTACCTTTCAGCTAATCCTGTTCATCATCGACGGACGAAGCATATCGAGCTCGACATTCACTTCGTCCGGGAGCACGTCGCCCTTGGTCGTGTTCGTGTTCTACACGTGCCCACCGATCAGCAGTTCGCCGATGTGATGACGAAAGGCCTTCCTACCTCGACTTTCGAAGGTTTCAGGTCCAGTCTTTGCGTCACCGGCGACGCTTCGACTGCGGGGGGGGGGGGTGTTGAACATGTTTGTACGTGTATAGGTTTGGGTTTTGTATGTCGTACCTGTAGCGTCTCTCTCCCCCTGTATTTATTGGGAGACTAGACCCGGTCACACCCCTGTACCTATATATGTGCCTAGTGCACGATCAATGAGATTATCGATGCACCAAACACTTTCCACATTGACGATAACCTTGTATGGAAAACATGTTGTCGCTTTGACGTATAATTGAGGTTTATATAATGCATAGATGCGTGGACGTGATCAATTTAGAGGATTTGAACAAAGCTACGGCCTCAAGTCCCATAAAATGGGTGTAGATGATCCTTTATGCCTAATATTATTTAGAGGATCTACCAGAGTTGCTCTTATAACGTAGAGTTGACCTGAAGTAAGATAAACCAAATATGTACTCAAACCAAAAGTTCGGATCGGATAGCAGTCTGTCCAGCTAACATAATCTACCATGCAAAAAGCTAACATAATCTGGTGCATTACAAAGAACGAGTCGTACGTTAATTTGTACGAAGCCGCCGCTTGAACGAGGGTTTGAGAACAGGAAAAAAGGAATGACATATTCTTCATGAGATTTCCGTTCAAACATCTGAATAGACTTTGGACGTCTCGGGATTTTGACAATAAATTCATACACATAATATCTTAGGTTAATTAGATAAATGTCACTCCAATTCATGCGATTCCGAGAAATGCCACTGCAATTTTTAACTTTTAAAAAATGCCACTCCAATTCCCAAATACGTCTACAAATGCCACTACAGCCATTTGAGCACAAATTTGGTCCAAAATTTGTCAAATTTTCATCCCTTTTTTGTGTTGGACAAAGTTGCCCGTGGACCCCTTCTTCCTCATGTCCCCAAATATCTATCTAGCTCCAAGCAGGCCGCCGGCGACTAGGCAGCAGCCATGGCGCCCCCATCCCTCTCCTCCTCCCACCTCCTCATCACCGCCTCCCTCCTCAAGCCCTGCGCCCGCCGCGCCTCCAACTCTCCTCCAACCCTCCTCCTCGCGCTCGCCTCCACACCCGCCGCGCCTCCCGCTTCTCCATGGACGGCGGCGTGCTGCAGCTCACCATCGCTAGCGGGCGACACGCCACCCATGGAAGATTCGCGGCCCCGACGAGCCTCCTCCTCAAGCACCATCACGAGGTGAGCCAAGATCTGGTCGTGGTGGCCTCGGTCCGACCGCCGGCGACGGCCGTGTTTGGCGCTGCTCTCTTCTTCTCCCGGGCTGGGGGCGACCGCGTTTGATGCTGCTCGCTTCTTCTCCTGCGCCGGAGAGGCCGGCGTGCCCTTCATCTCCAGACGATGGAGGCGGGGAAGAAGATGAGTATGGGAGAGAGAAGAGTGCGTGGGTACAGGGGCAATTTTGTCCGACAAAAAATACATGATGAATACGTGACAGTTTTTTGCCAAAAAATAAGTCAAATTAATGGCTACAGTGGCATCTTTAGAAGTATTCAAGATTTGGAGTGGCATTTTTCAAAAGTTGGAAATTGTAGTGGCATTTTTCGAAATCGCATGAATTGGAGTGGCATTTATCTAATTAACCCTAATATCTTTAGGTCGATCATTTGCTTACAAAGTATGAACAATGGTGGTGAACTAGTGATTGCGTCGCATGCTGTGATCAGTCGCTTTTTTTTTCGAGATTGACAGGGGGGAATAAATCCCCACTGTTTTTTGCATTCATCGAAAAGTAGCCTGGCGGGCCATGTTCTTACAAACGGATGAAGAAGTTACAGGGGGATACAGGGGAAGAGAGAACAACAAAAATACAAGAAAAAGAAGACAACTAGAAAAGGAAAAGCAAGAGCCACCAAGGGAGGCACAAGAGGAGAGGGGTGCAGTCAAGGGGTCACAATGCTAAGACTAGGCAATCAGCCTAGCACCGCACCGGGGTGCCACTCGAGCCCCACGGCACAACTCAGGAGCACCACCATCATCATCGGCGAGTGTCAAGCCTAGCACCTAGCACGAAAACCTAGACAGGGGACTCCGCCACGGGAGGTCGAGCGAAAAGCAGGTGGGGGGAGGCATCCATTGAGTCGTCATTGAACAAAGGTGAGTCGAGACGCCACCAAGAGCCCGAGGCTCTCCGCACCACAACGGCAACCATGGGAGACTCTCGGGCAAGCACATCAGCGGGGCCCAGACCACGCGAAAAGGCCAGCCGAGGAGAGAAAACACCGCCGTCGGCCCCAAGCCGGCCGCACCAACACCACCAGAATGCAGCACCACCATCACACGCAGCAACAAAGGCCATACTTTAACGTCTCCAAGATGACGCCTCCAAGGAGGTTGTGTTGACGAACAACACCGTCATCCGATCCGGCAAGCCGGATCCAAGGTTTTCACCCGGAGACCAAAGTAAAGTAGGTGCTGGAGCTCCACAACGGCACCTCCTGTGAGGGAACGGTGTCCAAGACACCGCTGCCGCCGGCAACGACGAAATCGATGCAGGGTTCTCACCCGGAGTTTAAGCAATCCCTACAAAGAAGGCAGTCAAACACCACCAGCCACCGCAGCAGCCAACCGCACCTCGCGGAGACCACGCGCGGCCAGAACAACAGCACAAAAACCACAACCTCCAGGGCCGCCGGACGCAGCGCCAACGACCGAACACCGCCGAGCACCATGCCGACGGAGGCGGAGGGGCGTTGCCCGAAGCCTAGAACCACCATGGTTCCAGGCAGCGGTCCTGCAGCACAGCCGGCGTGCTCCACGCACGCCACGGCGCGGCTGCCAGGGGGAGAAACTGTGGCGCCCAAGCGCTGAAGAAGGTGGGTCGCCCGCCGGCGTCCAGGACGCCCAGCGGGCCAGCGAGCAGGAAGTGGTGACCGCGCCGCCACAGGAGCCACAGGGGGAGGCGGCAGCCGCGACGCCGGTGGAGGCCGCGCCGCCACGGGAGACCCCGAGAGGGGGCAGCCGCAACACGCAAGAGAAAAACCATGCCGAAGTAGTCCACCGCGCGGGCGAGCCCGCCGGCATCATCCGGCGACGGCGCGGAGAGGGGTGGACGCGCAGCGGAGGGCGAGGGCCGACGCGCGCCGGACGGAGTCGTCGCCGAGCCGACGAGCCGCCGCCGCCGGCGAGGGACCCCGAAGGCCTGCAGACGAAGATGGCGGCCACCGGCACGCCACCGGGCGCGCGACGCCCCGACACCACCACCAGCAGGGACCAAGAGGAGCCGACTCGCGCCGCCGTCCGAGGCACGCAGCAAGGGGAGGGCGCCGCGACGCCACCCAACCGAGGCCGCCGACGCACGAGGGGCGCCGCCGCCGCGCGCGGCCAGGCCAGAGGTCGGGATCGAGGTCCGACCGTCGCAACTTCCTCTGAGCTGCTGCACGGGACCACGAACGGCAGATCCCCGCCGCCCCCTTCACCGGCGGCGCACGGCCTTTGCCGGCGGCCGCCTCCAGGGACGGCGAGGGAGGGAGGCGGGGGGGAGGGGGTGGCGGCGGCGGGAGGCTAGGGTTCGCCCCTCCCGTCGCCCAGAGGAGACGACGCGAGGGGGGTTTCGATCAGTCGCTTTAAAAAGGTCGATCGGGCTTTATTCAGCTGCTACATACGTGCACAAAAAATAAAAAACAGACTCATGGTTTCTCAATAGATTAGACCTTTGACATGAAGTTTTAGACCAAACACGGTCATCAAGTTTTCTGGTCAAGAGAAAAAAAAAGTAAACAATGATCTTCTCAAATCTTCCCAAATCTTCTCAGCTGCCATTCACCTAACATGAATATCCTTCTGTGATATGCCTCTGCTTTGGGCGTAGCTGATCACCTGTTCCTCCGCTGCTCGTCTCCCAGATTTGACTAGCTTGCTCCCCCTCTCATGGTACGAGGCCGATTCATTTGAGGTGCAAAGAAACACGTCAGAGAAGCGAAAACCTGTTTTGAATAAAAACAGGTAAAATTAATATTGTTTGTGGGTTCTATAAAAAAGAAAAATTAATCTTGTCAAAAAGGCCTTTGTAGCACCAATTTTTGTATTTTTTACACACGGTATAAAAATATCGGTTTTCTGTGAAACAACTTTATAAGCCCATAAGATGTCAAGATATACATGTTAAGTTTTTATCCGAATTTTTTAACATGTCAAACACGTTCAAAATGTAATATAACAATTGAGAGCATATATATGTTCACGGTGTCAAAACATCGCCCCCGAAAAAAACATTGTTAGCATACACATTGGAAGAGCCGATCTGCGCCATTCTTTTCTGGTTGTCAATACTGGCCAATAAAAATGACGAGGCATCCTTATATGCATAAATGTATTTAAGGAAAACAATCTTTTTTCTGCATAGTACACACGTAAGCACTTACATACACGCGCATACACCCACCAATATGAACGTACGCATACATATCTTACCCCTATGAGAACCTCCGATAGATTGAGCCGGCGGGTCGGGTCTTGAGATTGACGAAGTTACCATGGGCGCCTCGTTATCGACGGGAACATGTCCTCCCACTTAGGGATGGCAATGGGTACCCTGTGCCCACATACCCTGCGGGTAAAAACCCTATTAGGATAAGGGTTTGGAACTAAAAAATACCCATGGGTATATAAATAGGGAAATCTTATCCCCATCGGGCAGAGTGGGTACAGGCATGGAATTGCATAACCCATACCCGCGTGCCCTGATACCCGTATAAATTCTATCAAGTGGGACTTAGTTTAATTAAACTAACCTAATTTTCTAATCCCGCATAGGTAGTAGGCGGTTCAACTCAAGGTGAGCCACGATCGATGATGTGTCACAGATTTTTTTCCTATTGCTGGATTGCTCGAGATTATTTTGGTTGAACTTGTTATAGTGTCAACACTTTATTATAATGCTTATTTTATGGCCTTATATATGGTTAAATTATTTCTATATTTTGTCGCGAGTTAATAAATTTAATAGTGTGGACTATGTGTTGCTGTTTATGACTATCTATGGTCATATTATCTCAGCTTTTTTTTTGTCTCAATTGATATGTGTTGTAAATGCGGGTATTTTCACCCACGGGTATCCCTTTACCCTGTCGGGTGAAGGGCATGGGAAAATATTGTACCCGCTTACGGGTATGGATACGGGTGATGGGCAAACTCGGGAGGCACGGGTAAGGGTATAGGGTGGCTCCACCCACACCCATACCCTGCGGGTGCCATCCCTACTCACACTGAAAAATATTCCGACTTAATGAGAAACACTAGTGTCGAATCTGAGATTTGAACTCTGATGGGCTGGAGGTACCACCACCCTCCTAACCACCCAACCGGTTGGTTCTCTTCTAAGAAAATAATCTTGGACACAATATCCGATGCACAACAGAAGTTGTTCCTAAGCAACCTCCCAGATGTGGACAAGAATCAGGTGTCACATGTAGCGTAGCTTCTTCAATTTTCCTTGGTCGAGCCATCAGAGGCAGGACCTGCATCCTCATGCTATGCATATGCTCCTATATACGTGCAATCCTTAAAAGTACTTTAAAATTTCAAAAAATATTTTACTATCTATATATCTTATAAAACAAAACTCAAATAATTTTCATTAATGATAGTCTGCCTAAACATGTAGATTATCCACATCACTCATTTTTTATAATCTATTTGTTTATGTCATTCTCACTAACATCTACAAATGATATTCTATTTTTCTACATGTAAGTTATTCACATCATCCATTGATTTAGCCATGCAATTGTGCATTAGTTATTTTTTATCCATTCGATTAATGAGAACACACCATCCATTTACAGAATTACACAATTAAATCATGTGAAATCGTAACACCATAATTAATTTTTTATGATCATTTCAGCCAATCAAGTGAATTTTCTACCTATCATTTGAGATTATGTCCTTTTCTATATGTAACCTCCCAATACATACCCAAATTGTTTCTGCAGCAATGTGCATGGCGTCTCTTCATGCAAACAGTGAATATCATCTTCTTTTTAGCTTGTCGATTTTATCTTATCTACATCAATCAATAAAATCATAATCAGTGCAGTTATGAACCTAAACCATATATTGTTGTTTAAACACGCAACCATTTCCTGTCGATTAAATTTAGGCTCTCGAGTCGATTACTACGAGAAACTGAATCTTGCATATTTCGATAGACAATTTCGTGCTCATTTGTCTTATTACACTCTCATCCACACAACAGAGATTGTTTTTGAAGTGATACTCATTGCAACACGTAAACTATTACACTGTGTTTGGTTGCATGGAATTGGGGCTCGGAATTGAATTGGGGTTGAATTCCAAATGTGCCTGTTAGTGTACCACATGTGCCTGCTAAGCTTTACGACTAAAAATGATGAAAATCTCGCAACTATGTAACCGCTCAAAACATTTTCAAATCTTTTCTTCGGCCCGTTGACATGATGTTAGCTATAACTTCAATGAATTTGCAAGCAACAGATCATGTTAGCTATGTTTTAACTAATTTGCAAGCAACATCGATTGGATACATTCTTTAATCTTAACAACTTATCATTGGTGAAAGAACAACTATGCCCGAGAAGTCGTCTAGAGGGGGGGGGGGGTGAATAGGCGATTAAAACTTTTTCTAATTAGGGGCTTGATAATTGCGGAATAAAACTATGTGTTTAAATTAACAAGCCAACAACCTAATATGCTAGGGTTACCTATGTGCACCAACAACTTATGCTAAGCAATTCAAACAACAAGGAGATAGCAAGATATGAACTTCAAGCACGAAGGCTATCACAATGTAAATTGCATAAGTAAAGCTCGGGTATAGAAATAACCGAGGCACGCGGAGACGAGGATGTATTCCCGAGTTCCTCCTTGTTAAGGGAGTACGTCTCGTTGGAGGGGTGTGAGCTCGCCACAAGAGGCCTACTCAAGATGCCACAAAGGCCTCACCCTATTCTCCGATGAACCTCACCCAAGGGATTGGTTCACCTTCCACTATCGGAATCCTTCGGGGCGGATTCCGGAGCCCTTACAACTTCTCTTGGGGCACACACCCACAACTCAATTGGGGGCTACCAAACTCGTGCCGAAGCTTCACAACTCGAAGTCTTCGCGGCACCTCCAACCGTCTAGGGTACACAATGCACCCAAGAGGCAACAAGCTCTTGGGAACACAATGCACCCAAGAGTAACAAGCTCTTCAACCTTCAACTTCACGTATCACCGTGGAGAGAGCAACCCGATGCAACTAATGCAAGAGGCAAGAACACACGAAGTGGTCAAGTCCTTCACTCTCAAATTCCAACCAAGCAACAAATACTTTGGGGGAATAAGAGAGGAAGAACAAAGGGGATGAACACAAAGCAACCCCAAATCTAGATCCACAAGGTTCCCCTCACTTAGAGGAGAATTTGATTGGTGGAATGGTAGATCTAGATCTCCTCTCTTGTTTCCCTAAAGATGGGCAAGAATCATTGGAGGGAAGTGGAGGAATCAAGCTCTCAAAGATGTGCAACAATGGAGGAGAGAGAGAGCAAAAGGTTCACCAAGAAGCTTAAACCGTTGGGGAAGAAGGACCCCTTAAAAAGGATCCCTGGGAATCTGGCCGTTGGGGCTCAGAAACCCGCAGGACCGGAAGTACCGGCCCAAAGGGCGGTACTACCGCCCCATATAAAACATCCCCCAACGGCTATCTCCAGACGCGAAAACCCGCAAGGCCGGAAGTACCGCAGAGGCGGCCGGTACTTCCGGTGTCACGGTAGTACCGGGGCAACTTCCGGTCAAACAACTGGGAGACTCCGAGACAACCAGTACCTGAAAAAATAAGCGGAAGTTCCTCCGGAAATTTCCATCGGAAGTAGGTAGCGGAAGTACCGCCAAGCTCACCGGTACTTCCGGTGGACCGGTACTTCCGGTTCTACTTTCGGTCCAAATTTCGGGGGAACTCACGGTTCCAGTACCTGGGAAAAATAAGCGGAAGAGGGACCGGAACTGGGCACCGGAAGTGCCCAGCGGTAGTACTGGTCCAGGGACCGGTACTTCCGGCTAGCAGAGAAAACTGGCAAACCCTGAAACTGAATAACTTTTGTGTGGCAACTCCGAATCGAGTGAATCCAATTTTG
Source organism: Puccinellia tenuiflora (assembly GCA_012064385.1). Lineage (NCBI taxonomy): Eukaryota > Viridiplantae > Streptophyta > Magnoliopsida > Poales > Poaceae > Puccinellia > Puccinellia tenuiflora. The sequence goes on from QRDG01001975.1 coordinate 742,929, forward strand.
TTGGAAAGAGGACGACAAGAGCTTACACTACAGAAAGTCAAAATATTGAAACAAGCCAAGGAGATTGTGCAAAGGGATGGAATGGTGAGACCTTTCCAAGCGGATGAACCGGCAAAATCTCCAACACCGAAAACGCACAGGCTTTTCATCAAGACTCCGTTTTCTATGATCTTGGGCTTGTTTCGAAGATAATCACAAGCCCTACAAGATCATGCATATACACATCATAGTCTATCATGTGAGGAGGAAAACATAAGGAGAGAGTTTGACCTCTCGTAGAAGAGACAAACTGGTAAAACCTCCGATATCAAAAACGCAAGAAGATATTCATGAGATCCGTTTTTGATGAACTAGAGCTTGGTATGGAGATGAACACAAGCTCTAAATTCTCACATGGATAAAAGCCAAATAAGAACCAATAAAGATGATTGCATGGATGCAAAGGTTTGAGCTCTCCACGAACGATACGATCAAGATACTCGGTCGAGAGCCCCTCTTGATAGTACGGCTATCTATCCTATAACCCGGTCTCTCACTAAACATAATGAGACTGGTAAAATAGAAACCCTATCAAGATCATACCTTTGCCTTGCGCTTAAACCACTTGAGGTCGATGAAGACGATCTTCAACTCCTCAAGACGCACCACCTTTCTTCATTCCTTTCTTCATTGCGCTTCGCTTGGTGAAGATTCACATGACGCTCCCCCATACACCAAGATCGGCATATCTTCACTTGGACTTGAGTGTCGATCAACCCGCACTAAGCCTTGATCAACACAAATCTTTTCTTCCCTTGAGCTTGACTCCAACAAATGGAGATCAAGCAAAGCACCTTGACTTCAACACATGGAGACAAGCTTGGCCTTGATCAACAAATGATCTTCTAACCTTGACCTTGACTCCAACCAATGGAGACAAGCAAGCTTGGCCTTGATCAACAAATGATCTTGACACAAGCTAAAGGACAACCTACACATAGAGCTCAATGCAAATATTAGTCCATAGAGATTGTCATTAATTACCAAAACCATGCATGGAATCAACCATGCACTTTCAATTGGTCATATACAACAATATTTTACTAATACAGAAAATGGCCCGGCTAATACATAAAAGACAACAAGAATCTGGCTAAGAAATTCTACTAATAATACATAAAATACAAAAATGCGGTGCTCTAAGATATCATTATTAGCTGTCAACAGTTGTTTTTCCTTTCACACGTGACACAAACATAGCATTTGTTAATGAAATTCTACACTGAAAATAAAGCAAGATAATATTCTCCCCGTCACCGTTTAGTAAAATGGAAGGCTATAATAAACCGTCCAAAAAGTGTGACTGTACGTGATGCCAATGGTCACATTCCCCGAGCCCACCCACGGACAAGCGGGCCCTATGAAGGTGACATGGACCGCTCGGGTCATCGTGTCTCCGGGTCGCGTAATTTCTTGCCTGAAATGCCGGTACTCTATGTTGACATTATTTGTGGCCAAATTTGTTCTTCCTTTTCATACATGACACAAACATAGCATTTGTCCATGAAATTCTACATGTCGACATAGAATCTGAGAGCATCTCCAAGGAGGGGATGTAAAAGGGGTCGTAAAGACTCTTTAGGACTCCGGACAGAAAAAACAGCACACTGAGGGGTCGTAAAGGCCTTATCCGCCTAAATTTCTGTCCGGCACCGCAAAGGCAGCCCCTAAAGTTACAACATTGTTGCCGGACAATTTTGTGCTCTGACCCACGCGTCAGTCACATGCCAATCTCTTTCTCCATAGAACCGAGCCCACAGGCCACGGCGTCGTGCACGACCTGGCTACTACTCCCGCTCCAGCTCTCCGCCGCCGGCCGCTCCCCCTCCGTGCTCCAGCTTGCCGCCTCTGGCCGCTCCAGCTCCTCCACGCGACGGCGCACGAGCGAGCCGCTCCTCCACGCGGCGGCGGAGCACGAGTCTCCCACCTGGCCGTCATCGAGCTCGCGGACGCGCCTCCCGCTCCCCCTCCGTGCTCCAGCTTGCCGCCTTTGGCCGCTCCAGCTCCTCCACGCGGAGGCGTGGCGTCCAGCTCGTCGCGTGGCTCGCGGCGTCCAACTCGTGGCCGCCTCGTGGGAAGGGCTCGGCACATCCACTCATGGGCAGGGCTCAGACCTCCCTGTTCCCCTCCTCCAGCAGCACGACCAGGAGCACCTCCCGATTCCCCTCCTCCAGCCTGTGCCCGTGCTAGTGCAAGCAAGCAAGCTAGCTAGCTAGCTGATCGATTGCCGTGCTAATTGTGCCCGCATCTTTTCTTGGTCGTTCGTAAGGTGTTTGTGTTAATGTTTGGACGAAAATAAAGAAGCTGTCCACTTTGTTTAGGTAGTATCGGTGTGGACACTGTCTTTTTTTTTTTTTTTTGACCGGACAAGCTGTCCGGGGGTCGTAAAGGAAGTGTTGCCGGATACATTTTAGGCACGGATTCTGAACATTGAAAATAAATCAAGGTCACACTCTCTCCGTCACCCAGTTTGGTAAAATGGAAGGCTAAAAAAAACCCGCCCAGAAAAGTGTGACTGTACGCGTTGCCAACGGTCACATTCCCCGAGCCCACCCACGGACAAGCGGGCCCTACGGAGGTGACGTGGACCGCTCCGGTCATCGCCTCTCCTCTCGGGGTCGCGCATTTCTCCACCTGAATTCCTGTTTCGTATTTGTTTTCGGGCATAAAATAGCTAACAAGCCTTTTCGCGAGGTGTATAAAAAGCGAGGCAAGCCGCCGACGCGGAGGCCAGCAAGCATATCATTCGGCAGCCTCATTCCTCTCCCCTCCGACTCCGACTCCTCGCAGCCGCCAAATCGCAACCGACGGCAGGCAAGAAGCAGCTCGACCGAGGAGGCCGCACGACCACCACCGCCGCCTCTGCTCCTCCTCCCGATCATCGTCGCCTCCACCCGTCTCCGTCGGTTCCGCCTACCATTCATCGCAATGGTGAGGCATTAAAAAATTAGCCTTTGTTGGTTGGGCTGTCGATTCCCCGCTGTCGGTGAGTTGGTTGCTGAGATCGTTGCGGGTTGTTGGTGCAGACCAAGAAGCAGCGCAGGGAGGCTGGCGCGAGGCGGCAGCAGCGGCGGCGCCCGCCGCCGCTGCTGCAGGCGCGGGACGAGCGCTCCGTCTCCTGCACCACCTTCAACATCCTCGCGCCGATCTACAAGCGCATGGACTCCGAGGTGAGCCGGATCTCGTCTTTTCAATTCCCTTTCCATCGGGAATCTGCTCGATTTATCGCGTGTTTGGAGGGTGTCCTGTTGTTGGATCGGTGGGGTGACGTTGACGGTTGGCATTTCGGCGCAGAATTGCAGGGAGAGCCAGAACAGGGCCAACTGGTTTAGCAGGAATGAGAAGATCATCGAACGCCTCCTCGCCGGTCGCTCCTCCATCATCTGCCTCCAGGTGAGGGGGAATCCCCTGTTTCGTGGATGTTTCTCCAATGAATGAATGTACAGGGATGTGATTCTCATGTTGTCTTGGTCTTGTCCCAGGAGGTGTGGTTGGGGAACGATGAGCTGGTTAACATGTACGAGAAGCGGCTCGGTGATGCCAACTATACGGTCTTCAAGCTCGCCCGCACAAATAATCGTGGAGACGGTGAGTTCTCTCTCTTTACTCATTTCAGCTTGGCACTATGATGACAAAATATCTTGTGGTATGGATGAAGATGTGTGTTGTTCATGTTAGCCTAGGACCGTCTGTTTTGCCTGCTCCGTCCAAGTGGTTGTTTATTCTGACATGGACATAGTAAATATCTGAAAACTCCAATTTCTTGCGCCATAGAAAATGCAGAACATAGACTAAAAAAGGTTTTAAGATGTGTGTGAACAATCGGCCTCCAACTTGGCTACGGTGCCTGTCCTTTTCAATTAATGTCGTCATAATTCAGATTGTATCCATGTCTTGCATCGAATGCATATGATGTTGATGTCTCACATGATTATCCTTACATTGTGATGCTTGTTTTGCCTTTTCGGTATTTAAAAGGATATTACATATTGATTGTAATCTGTTATGTTTGATGTCTTTGACACTGATGCATCTAATATTTGTCAGTACCAGGGCTGTCTGCTTTATTATTTAATGTAATTGAAAAGCACGTAGGAAAATTTGAGCTTAACGGTCAAAAAAAATAAAAATTTGAGCTCTTACCCTGTTATAAATGCCACGGACACCTATCTGCAAATTTTCTCTGAAACTGCATCTTTCCTGCCCAGGTCTTTTGACGGCTGTACATAGGAACTACTTCCGTGTCTTGAACCACCGGGAGCTGCTTTTCAATGATTTTGGAGATCGAGTTGCACAGCTATTGCATGTTGAGTCAGCCATGCCTTACTTGCAAAATCGAAGCAGCAGCTGTGTCCAGCAGCAGAGCCTCATCTTGAACACCCATTTGGTGTTCCCCCATGATCACAGCCTTTCAATAGTTCGGCTGAAGCAGGTATGTGCAAATTATTATCCAGTCTCACAGTATTTCGGCAGGGTATGCATCACTTGACCCGCTGTGTCAATGGCAGGTATATAAGATCCTTCAGTACATAGAAGCTTACCAGGAAGAGCATAAACTTGGTCCGATGCCAATTATCCTATGTGGGTGAGTATGCAGGCTAATTTATAAATTCTTATATGTATATCAGAGCGAAATGGATATTTACATATGATTAGGGCATTCGTATTGCAGTGACTGGAACGGAAGTAAACGTGGCCAAGTTTACAAATTCCTTTGTTCACAAGGATTTGTTTCATCATACGACACCGCTCATCAGTACAGTGACAGCGAAGAAGATGCACACAAGGTGACGGGACAAATCTCTTTTACTACCAATTATTGATATTGATGATTGTATTGTATTCTAATTTGTCTCCACCCTTACCTCCTCTCGTGTATAGTGGGTGAGTCATCGGAATCATAGAGGGAACATCTGTGGAGTTGATTTTATATGGCTTCTGAATCCAGACAAGTGCAGGAAGCCCCTGAAAACTAGCTGGAATGAAGCTGTCTTTGGTATTATCAAGGTAAGCAACATGCTCAACGCTGTGTCATTAATGAAAAAGCATGTTATTGCTAACATAAACTAACAGTTGACCTTGAAGAACATGCTAAACTATTAAAAATGCACGTATTTCCTTGGACCCTTAAACTAAGGTTCACCTTGCGGTTGCTGCACTATGCTTGTTTTATAATCTGCCGTTGAAAGTTAGCCACAAAAATAGGTAAAAGCAGGTCAAACAAACTTAAATAGGCAAAGTGGTGGAGTACACAGGATTATGATAACGCACCGCAATTCCAAGCGCAGCCTAACAAGTCTAAATTGTCCACTTTTCAGTATCTTCTTCTCCAAGTTGCATCCCTCACGGAGGAGAATGCATTTGCACTTCTCAGAGCTGACAGTCCTGATGATCATATCACATATTCAAGTTTCTGCCAGGCACTTTGTCAGGTATTGAGGACACCATATGCGTGCTATGTAAAAGCATCCATTTTAGAGAATGCTGGTGCTAATGTTACTGTTAATGCAGTTAGGAATGGTACATCCCGACCGTGTAAATTCTGAAGAAATGAAAGATCTATGGAATGAAGCTGACCACAATGGGGATGGTTTTGTTGACTATAAAGAATTTCAGGTAAATATTGTTTTTTCTTGAGATTCATGTTACACAGGAAGAGCAACTTGGTTCAAAAAATTGAATAAACAATGATGTCAACAGAATCTAGAATGTAGAAAATATTAATGGCTGATTGTTAACTCCTAGGAGCACATGCCATGTGATGGAAATTTGAAGCTTACAAGGGCAGATGTGCCTTGTAAACTTATGGCCAGATGCAAGTGTGTGGGTGAAAAACTGAAAACACATTTAATGTCCAGGAGGATCAAAATTTTGGTGGCAGAGCTCACATGGCCCGAAAGCTCTATCATACATTCATATTGGGCAATAAATTATGATCCCGCTTTGCTTTGTCATCTTTCTGTCATGCACTTTAATATTACAGCCAGTATGCTCCTTATCAGAGTAAATTTGCAATGCCAAAGAAAGTTGAACTCCTGGTGATTTTAGTTCATGACCACGTCGAACCTAAATACCAATTCAAACCTAAATACCAATTCGCAAAGATTGTCCTATCTAAAACGTTTAAAGATATTTATTTGCTCAAAAGTGTAATTCTTCCACTCAGAAACTCACAATTAATATTGTTTCTTAAACTACTGAAGCGGTGTATCTGGAGCCCTAAATGCGACAACCAAGAAGAAGAGGATGATGCCGAGATTGACATCACTGACGGAAGCCTTGTTACGTTAGAGCCGAATGATGAAGCCTTTGGCTTCACCGTGAAGGAAGCTGTTTTGTTCCCCCCAGAAGTAGAGAAGGGCATGTGGCCTGAGAACTACAGCCTCTCAGATCATGCACCCCTGACTGTGGTGTTCTCACCTGTAAGAATGCCTTGTTCTCCACGCACTCCTCGGACTCCCTAGCTATCAAACGCCAGTACACATACAAGCCATGTACAGCCATAGGTATACAATGAGTGAGATATAAACCCGATCCAGAGGGTTTAGGTACCTAGAGTAGTCACAAGAGGCGACTGACTTGTGTTGCTGTTTGCCTACCCTTTGAAGGGACATGCTGATGTCTGCTTAAACAGTTTGTATCCAAACTGTGTCCACATGTTCATAAATGTAAATTTTGCTCTTCCTTTAATTTTTGGGTGTACACTCAATCTTGAGCTCTTCATTTGTAAATTGTTAGACAGTTGACAGCTGACTAAATTTTGCTCTCTTTTTTAGTGGTGTAAGTTAACCTGTCCCCATTTGTTGGTTTGTTGAGTCTTCGCGTGAGTTTTGTCAACATTGATAAATATATTTTGTACTGCTTGTACCCACATGCAAACCCCAGATAAAGCGGGAAGCAATGCAAGCTTTGAACCTTCTTTAGTCCTAGCACATGATATTGATATTCCATCCTATATATGTTATCATCAAATTGGACTGGTTGTTTGTTTGCTGCTGTGATCATGCTGTTGTCATGCTGTTGGATTGAGAAAAATCTGGTACTACCAGATTCAGTGTTAGATCAGGCGTAAGGCACAATTAGAGCAATTATTGTAGTAGATATCCCAGAATTCTTCCCTAAAAATTTCGTATGGAGGGAATATCATTTTTTAGATCAAGAGGGCCCCTGGAAGGGGAGCCCCGGCTCCATTTCATCAACGAAACCAGAGTTTTTTACCCAAGCATACAGAGTTTTGAAACCTGAAGCAAAGCTAGCAACAGGTAAAACTAAAACGAGATAAGTTCAGGAAACGAAAAACTACAAAACGACATAGTTTTGAAACCTGAAGCAAAGCTAGGTTAAACTAAAACGAGCTAAAGGCCTGGAAACGAAAAATAAAAGAATAACAGAGTTCCTTGTAACTGCAGAGAGCTAAGAGACGATAACTATGAAAGCACACTACTCCGCAACTCTGCGGCGCTCGATGATCTCCAGGAGCTTGGCATAAGTTCCCTCAGGCAGTAGGACATTGTGTGCCAGCAACGATCTTCCCCATCAACCTGGCCAGATAGTTGTCATTGGAGAGGCCACCGGAGCATTCACGATGCCCGGCAATGTCGTTGGAGCAGGGACATGCTTCTTCAGCAGGGGGAGTGATGCAACCAAGGAGCTCAGTAACATTGTTGTCAGCTCTGGAGTCGCCCCACGGGAGAGTAGGTTTTTCTTTGAGAATTTGTAGGACCATTAGGGAGAATCTGTCGATCAGTTCCATCATAGGATGTTTCGAGACCTTTTTACGGAGGTGTCTGCGCGACTGGAGACTACGGCGAGGGACATTTTTACCCCACATGGGTGGCAGTGTGATCTGCGGATCGGATCACCACCATAGGCGGCTTGCATGATCTATTGATTTGTAATCTGTTTGTGTTTTGATTTTTGTTCGTTGACTTATCTACTGTGTGCATCGCGCTATGCAGAGACCGGGTGTAATGCTTAAACCTTTTAAGTAATAAAGCCCTTTATAAAAAAAACTGATGATGTTATACAAAGAACCGATAGAATAGACTCTATTAAGTGTATAAGTCCAAATAATGGAGTCACAATCAGGGGTTAAGCTAATGTTGATGGCTATCTGCTCGCATCATAGCCATGTTAAAATTCCTCCTAAAGGCGAGCTTGAGATTTGTGCCATCCCAGACTTTCCTAATTGTGACAAGGCTGTCATTGCATTCGCAGTATAGGTCCCAAAATTGAACAGAGATGGGGGAGGACCCGAACCATGTGTAATCAGAGTCGTAATTGGGACCACTCCTCTAAAACTGATGATGTTATACAAAGAACAAATATAATAGACTCTATTAGTTATATAAGTCCAGATAATGGAGTCACAATCAGGCGTTAAGCTAATGCTGCTGGCTATCTGCTTGCATCATAGCCATGATAAAATTCCTCCTAAAGGTGAGCTTGAGATTTGTGCCATCACAGACTTGCCTAATGGTGACAAGACTTTCATTGCATACTCAGTATAGGTCCCAAAATTGAACTGAGAGGAGGGAGGACCAGAACCATGTGTAATCAGAGTCGTAATTGGGACCACTCCTCTAAAACTGATGATGTTATACAAAAAACAAATATAATAGACTCTAAAAGGAGCTGAGATGCAAGACTGCAATGGACAGACTTTCATTGCATAATCAGTATAGGTCCCAAAATTGAACTGAGAGGAGGGAGGACCAGAACCATGTGTAATCAGAGTCGTAATTGGGACCACTCCTCTAAAACTGATGATGTTATACAAAAAACAAATATAATAGACTCTATTAGTTATATAAGTCCAGATAATGGAGTCACAATCAGGCGTTAAGCTAATGCTGCTAGCTATCTGCTTGCATCATAGCCATGTTAAAATTCCTCTAAAGGTGAGCTTGAGATTTGTGCCATTCCAGACTTGCCTAATGGTGACAAGACTTTTTTTTTTGGGTGCAAAATAGGAACTTTATTAAACAAGCGGGGCTACAATTCGATCACGCTCCAGGGATCAGACCCAGAACCTAACCATGTGGCATTTTGGCGTTCTACCTTTGCAAAATTTGCAAGAAAATGACTAGCCCTAACTTGTGATCGTTCCACTTTTACAATAACACACTCACTATGATGGATAATAAGGGATCTAATTTTGGTAATCCAATAGAGGAAGGGTGATCGATCTCTCTCTAACGTCTGTGCTGCAGCGACGACCAACTGAGAATAGTCTGACTCCACAATGATGGGGAGCTGACAGTAGTGTAGCGCTAGCTCAAGACCTACAAGTCTACAGCACAAGCTCGGAGCTCAGCTTCAAAAGGATGTTGACAAGCATCTAGGAATCTGCAAGCACTGAATATGGGACTGCCTTTCCCATCGCGAAGCACCACACCGGACTTTCATTGCATACACAATATAGGTCCGAAAATTGAACAGAGAGTGGGAGGACCTGAACCGTGTCCTTACAAAACCTTATCTGGGCAACATCGCCTACAAACAATCGAAAAACAATTTTGTCAAGAAAGTCATCTTATTGGTACTTGCTTAGACTCCCCTGTGTAGGTCCTTGTATCGTCCCTCTTGTACAGCCCCCCGTTTTTTCTCCCTAGCAACGATCTCTTTGTACGTTCTCCGCCTTGTACTTCACACACACAATGTGAGCTACCTATGACGAAGCGTCAGTCTCGTTACATTTCAACAAGCACGAACCAATACACAGAATCCTTCCCCAGGCTTCCCTCAAAAAAATCCTTTCCCACGCTGCATACTTGCTGGAGACAAGATCCAACAGAAAAAACCCACGGGCCGTGGGCTCCTGTCTCCATCCATCTGCGTCAATATGACTTATCCCAAATTGGCAGCTAATAAATCTTTGTAATTCTACCATACCATTCAAATCCTTTCACCATCAGGCAGAACTTGCTTTTGCTTCAACCTTTGCTAAAGGTTTATTTGCCTTCTCCCCCTGGTAGTTCAGAAATTACCCTCTCCATGTCCAGTCATATATAGTGTGGTTACTGGGTGTATCTTTCAGAGTTTGGACATGTTCTTCCTTAGAAGAAGTTGACAACAACACACTGCGCAGGTGCCCTTGTATTATTTCTTAGATAATTGAAGGTGCCCGTGTCTGAAAAAGCAACAGAGACAAATCACCAAATCCACCAACCATGCCATACGTTTGTTGGCAAGACAAACATCATACCAGACTGAAAGTACAAGTATTCACGGTTTCCATATGAAATATGTGATGGACCAAGTTTTCGGTGTTGATCTGAACGGGGTTATTCTGCAACAGACTTGGTTATTCTGCAGCAGAGTTTGACCTGCTGAGTCCACCTAATTGCATGTATAAATAACAATATGTAATGCCAATTATTATGCAGTATATGATTGCAATCAGACATGGAGTTTATTGTATATGCACTGGCCGGTTATTCATATTGAACTTTTCAATGCTATAGCTTTTTTTCTTTAGAAAAATACATTGCTGCAGCTTGGAAGAAACATTGGTCGTTAATCAGCTGTCCTTTTCAGAACCTTCTTTTGTTTTTGTTTCTGAATAGTTCCATCTCCTTGTATCTTCCATCAAACTCTACCCCCTTTTGCTGCTAGTCTTGCGAGGCAAGAAGAGAGATATCTTAAGCGCCTGAAGAAGGGGTGATCAACTGCTTTGAGCACCCCATCACCAGTGATCTCTGTTACCTACCCGTGTGTATCTTATTTCATGTGAAATTAAGCCTCCTCGTTCTCGGAAAACATAAAAGATTGAATAAATGCTTAATTACAGAATAGTACAGAGTTGCCACATGTTGCATCTAAGCCATCATTTTTTTTGTTCAGTATAGCCAACTCGTCCAGTTGCTTCCGACATGTATATCATAGTACATTATTCATCTAAGCACCTCCTAAGTACACAAAAAAGGTTAAGAAGATGACATTTCCCTTTCTTCTTGTTGTTTGGAATAACTCGCCGTTGGGCTCCCAGCAAGAGCGTTCTCACAAAAGACATGAACCACATAAACACCGGACACTAAGATACAACTGGCCTGGCCTACTTGGACTGGTGCCTGTCACCAACATCCGGATGCTCATGACTTTCCTGCGGAGAGTTCCTAAATTAGGACTCTCATAGACACCCGGATGCTCTGGACTATAAAATGATAAATCCAACATCAAGAGAGAATTTACAAACGCATGGACCTTACACCATACGGCTAAAATACTTCCGATCATCACCGCACTTATAATTTTTTTTTGGAACGCTATCCAAAAGAGATAAAGATTTGTGTAATGATTTGTACTTTGTACAAGCCAATACATAATCAATACTAATGGACAGCAGTGATCGAGAAAGAAAGTGCAACAATGATGACCCGGTGGCCACCAAATCGCTCAACAAACTGTAACTACCGGCCGGTTAAACAAGTGACCCCCTCACCAACAAATCTCTTACAAACCAAGTCAAAACGTTCATCGCAACTACCATGATTGCAACACATTTGGATTAATGACCAATACAGCCCTCCTCTCGATTCAGTGTATTCTAAGCAAATTGGACGATGACAGGACGCGCACAATGGTACTAGTTAATAACAGTGGTAACCAAACTGTTTCTAGCCCCTTATAACTAAAAAAAAAAAAGGTTTGCCAAATCGTCAGATTTCGAGCATTTTACGTTACTTTTGGGAAAGTGATGGCGTCTCACGGCATTCATCGATGAGGGAAGCTTGAAGAGTCGGTGACTGACAAGTGACAACACACGCACTGACGCACGTACACATCCCTTTTGAGCTGAGGTTTCTCAGGAAGCAATCCATCAAGAACTGATTTTATCTTGAGCTGGATTTTGGCCGAGTTACACTGGCGATCGTGGTTACCTCTGCACCGTCGCGGAGCTGCCAAGTCATCTGGTGTCTATATATCTTGTCTTGTCTCTATCAAATGCTTGTGCACATTGCAAAATCCAAGGGGCAAAATTGTCAATCCACCTGGAGGGGGGCCCGTCAGCTAAACCGTCCCCATCGGGCACTCTCCAAGCAACACGGGCACCACACCAACATGGATCCATGAGGCAGATCATCGTACGAGGGGATCAATAAGATGAGTGAGCAGGACGAAAGAAAAGCCATCATTAGCCACCAGATCGATGCAGCATGCACACTGCTGTTAGCAGCAGCGGGAGAAGCTGCGAGTCGAAAAAGAGGAGAATCGAAGGAGAAGAAAGACAACATCATCATCCGGATTGATCGATCAAGTGGCCATGCCATACGATGAGATGCTCTCTGTTCTTGGAGCTGGAGTACTCATGCCCGGCAAGGCGGCGGCGGCGACGGCGACGAGCGTTTTGAGGGGTCAGGGCAGCAACATCACGAGGCAGATCCTCAAGTGCACCAGGTGGCAGCTCGAGGAGACCACCGACTTCGTCACCTGCCCCTACCACTACTACTGCGACAGCTCCTACCCCGGCGACTACTCCGCCGCCGTAGGCGTCGTCGTCGCCGTCTTCGCCGCCTACTGCCTTCTTTCCGCTGCGGCCTTCGCGGTGGCAGAGATCGGCAGCGGCGGGAGCGGGAGGGCGGCCGGCGGCAGCGTCGGGAGGATCAAGAGGAAGTACCTGGTGCCGTCGGGGCCCTTCTTGCTGCCGCTGGTGCTACTGGTCCTCGCCAAGGGGCAGCGGATCAGCGCCGTCTTCCCGCTCGCGCGGCTCGGCCCGGCATTGCTGCTCACGCTGCAGGCGTCGGCGCTGGCGTTCCGGAACGAGGCCGACGGCGACGTGCGGTACGCGGTGCTCGAGGCGTCCACCGTGTCCGGGATCCTGCACGCCAGTCTCTACCTTGACGCCGTCGTCCTACCCTACTACACGGGGACGGACGCGCTCCGGTGGTCACGCTTCTCCGGGGAGTGCGCCACCTGCCTCTGCCGGATGGAGCCGCTCGTCGTCGGCGGCCGGACGGTGCTCTACCGGGGCCTCTCCAAGACGGCGCTGGCCATCATCTTCGCGCTCTGCTCCAGGATGGTGTGCCGGATCTACGGCGAGGAGCGGCTGAGCGCGTGGACGCGGTCGGCGCTGGAGATTGCGAGCTGGGTCTTCGTGTCCGGCGACGCCGTGTACCTTGCCGGTTGGGCACTTGCTGAGGGTGCCGCGGCGACCGTCACCGTGTACGCGCTCGTCGCCGCGCTGGTGTTCTTGTGTGTGTTTGGGAAGGTGTACAGATTCTTGGCGTGGGTGGAGAACAGGCAGGTGCAGTGGAAACCAAGCCTTAGCTGCCACAATGTGGTTTGACTTATCACTTTTTTTTTTTCTTTTGGTTTCGGAAGAAATTGTAAAGCATAAACAAATTAACTCCGGGTTTGTGTGTATAGAGAGAAAATTGCAGAGCATAATAACCAGTTAATTTAGATTTTGTGTGCTTACAAACTACAAGGAAATTGTAAAGCATATGAGCTGTGAAACTATATAGTGAAGTTTTTTTTTTAATTTAGGGGTGAAGTTTCAAACTCATGTAACTTTATGATTTCTTACTACATCGTTTGTTTATAAGTTGGAAAAAGTTAAGCTACACATACAAAACCGTTGTAAACAAAGTACCAATTGTTATTCAGTGTGGGTATTGTGGTGACATTGTAGTAGTTATTTCTAAAATTATAAGAACTTTAACATGAAATCCACTTTCGCACCCGGGTGCATATGCATCCGGTATTTAGGAAAGAAATTTTGAAATAAAATTTTGCTGACACTTTTTCACATTCTATGTGTTGACAAGGTCGTTTCGTGAAAAATCGATATTTTTTGTGTTTTTTGTAAACAACACATTTTTTGTGAAAAACCTTACTTTAGCACCAATTTTTTTTCTTCTTATATAGGCTAGAATTATTTGTGTTTTTTCGTGAAACGACTTCGTAAACACATGAAAAGTTAAATCTATGCATGAACATTTTTATAATATTTTTGACATTTTCAAACGCGTTTAAAATACATTTTAAATACCGGGTGCATGTGCATCTGGGAGCCAAAACACCTTCCAACTTTAACGTCCTACTAGTTATTTATAAAATTTGTTTTTTTCGAGAAAAGGTATATCTGAAATTCAGGTTTAAAAACGTACTAAAATTCGTTAATCGTCGGTCTGCTTTAGGCTTACACATGCGACCCTAGTATTTTTGTCTTGGAAAAAATGTATATCTAGCAAAAAGAGCCAAGTTACTGGTCGAGGACCCTTTCAAGCTTTAAGCTTCCTGAAAAGCCTTTATCAAGGTATATATGATCGGTAGCTTATTAAAAAGTTGTGGAGTAGGCTTGCAGCACCACTCTACTACTCTGATTTTCCTTTCATTTTACTAAAAGATAAACAAATATCTTCATGCCGATGTTAATCGCATGAGGTTTTGTTGTCAGCATTTGGTACATGAGATTGGGACAAATTACATGCATAGCAAAAAGAGCCAAGTTGCTGGTCGAGCACCTTTTCGAGCTTTAAGCTTCCTGAAAAACTTTTATCAAGATATGATCGATAGCTTATTAAAAAGCTGTGGACCAGGCTAGAATTTAGCACCACTCTCCTACTTTGATTTTTCAGTCCGTTTACTAAAAGATAAACAAATATCTTCATGCAATGTTAACGACATGAGGTTATGTTGTCATTTGGTACATGAGATTGGGTCAAATTACACGAAAAAAAAAGAGAGAGATTGGGACAAAACTTTAACAATGTGGGTAGCTAGTCCCCCCATGAAGCAATGACCTACCCGATGGCTGCTTCTCCGTGCCAGCCGGGACTAATGCCCCTCACGGGCCGGGACAATAGGCCCTGTCCCCACTAGTGTATCTAGCAAAATGGGCCAAGTTGCTGGTCGAGGAGCCTTTCAAGCTTCCTGAAAAGCCTTTTTATCAAGGTATGATCCTTATTAAAAGGTTGTGGAGTAGGCTAGAATTCAGCACCACTCTACTACTCTGATTTTTCCTTTCCTTTTACTAAAAGATAAACAAATATCGTCATGCCGATGTTAATCGCATTAGGTTATGTTGTCATCATTTGGTACCTGAGATTGGGACAAATTACATGCAAAAAAGAGAGATTGGGACACATTAACCATAACAATGTGGGTAGCTAGTTCTCCCGTGAAGCAATGGCCTACCTGATGGCTTCTTCTCCATGCTAATTCAGAAGCAATCCCCTCGATCTTTTTGATTTTCAGTGTGTTTTCCCTGTGTCCTCTGTTTGTGCTAATCCTCCTTGCGTTCCCACGGTGCGCCGAATGGGCAGAACGGTTGATCACATTGTCAAGATAGGCGAGGTGTGAGTCAATAAGAAAGGACGATATCAGCCACAAGATCGTTGATTAATGGGCTTAAAATTAGATGTGAATGGTCGATTTTTGTTTATCACATGTCGAAGATCAACGCACGATCGAGGAGAGCACCACACCGCTCGTCCTGGCACAATACCCTTCACACAGTTCGAGCGGGAGCGCATGGGCAAGCCGTAGGCACCATGTCACTTAGTTCGTCTTGCCACGCCCACATAATCATGCATCGCCCGCGTCACCAACATGCTCGGGCAAGTGTCAACAAAGCGCGGGACAACGTCGTGCATGTGCGTTACATATTTCCATTCGCATCCTCTATCTATGAATCGTCTGGGCAAGCATTAAAAGTTCGTAGGTCTGCATCGTTCAGAGGTGTGGTGTAGACCGACTTTACGTTATAAATAGGTGTGCTTCACTGCGCACTGACAGATGATATTTAAGGCTTCGATTCGGAATGGAATAATTGTAAATTCCTGCTCCTCCCCTTGAGGAATTACTTGTGAAGCCCTGACTCGCTAATTTTCTTGATACGGAAGTTTATCTTTGTAGGAGAACTAGTAATTCCTTTGGGGACAGGATTAAACGATTCTCCATGTGAGATAACATTTGATAGAGCCGGAAACAATGTTGTGCATGGGACTAGCACTTAAGAGGGTGTGGGGCCCTAAACTAGCCGTCTTAAACACCCGTTATGCATATAACAACGATCTCATAATCAATCTTCCATTGCGTATAAATTGAACTAATACGACAATTTACATCATTATGC